>OZ008338.1:27428445-27973928 GCA_963931975.1 Cataclysta lemnata
AGTGGGTAGTAGCGGGCTGTAAATAGTGACGGTCATTCGGCCCGCAGCGTCGCCGCTGCTAAGTGGTTTGTCATTCAGCTGACAAATTAAATTCGACCCAGTTCCAAGCGAATTATTTCCAGTGCCTCCGTTGTATCCAATGATTAAGTAAATCGATATTTAGCTGACAATGTCTGTCGGACGGGCATTAAACTATTTAATATGTATGGGACCTCAGAAAATGTGACCTATAATAAATAATAAAATAAATATTTCTTACACTCACACCCATCATCTAGCATAAAGCATAAGCACTTGTGTTATGGATACTAGGATGATGGACAAATTTAAATACACAATATTAAACAAAATAATGACATATAAATTCTTTATCTATATTCTTCCATCCATAGGCAAGGCCTGTGCCTTATAAGTGGTGACATTGAAAGACGAGTTGCCAAGACTATATATAACATGTCAAAGGTTAACAGCCGGGGATTTCTCTCAGCTAATTATTATGACGTACACACCATTAAGACTAGGCCTAATTGGCGATTGGCATAATAAAGTTTAAGACTGACGCAATCAATTAGCGAGTGCCCTTCGGGTAATTAAGACCCTCTGCCCAGAGGGTCCGGCCAGGCGTAGGGCTTGTGTCTTGTGACGGCTTACAAGCCGTCTTGTAATAAAAGGACAATTTCATAAGTTATGTTTCATACATACATACATCGCACTTATTTATCCCCGAAGAGGTAGGCAGAGCTTCGCCGATTATGTTAGGTTCAATAATATGTGGCGAGCCTATTGCCGTCTATTGGGCACGTTGATCGCAATATAATGCTAGATGGTAGGTATAAGGGTCGCCATGGATGGAAGAGGAAACATACTGTGCTGACCCCAGAATCCAGATAGACTGGGAACAGGGCAGGGTGAACAGGAATATTATATTTTTAAATTCTTTGTGATAAAACACAACAGAAACCCGGAAATTCTAAAAACAGTTTCCTGCATAATAGTTCTAAGGGCACGCGTTAGCTTCGCGCATATTTTATAGTGTCTGAGCACGTCGTCGCGAAATTTAGAATGCATTAGAAATTTACAACGCGATAAATTCTAAATAAACCTGCCGGAACGTGTGACACATCAGCTGCGCCCTGATGTGGTGCGAATCAAGACATACATAAATAAATCACGCCTATATCCCCGAAGGGGTTGGCAAAGGCACGGTAATTTTTATAGTATTGCCATAGCAGAGTTAGTAGGAACGCCCACTTAATTTACGCTTTACGTGCTTTTTAATCTTTTGCGTGCTCGAACGCCAATTAATTTAGGTCTCTTGTAATAGGTGGCGAGCCTATTGCCTTCTATTGGCCACATAAGTCGCAGTATCTTGCTAGGCGGTATAAGAGAAACGCTGCTGCCCATTAGGTTGCCAATCTGTCCTAAAATAATAACCGAAAAGTGGGGGTTAATACACCTCTCCTTATTGCGAAATATGCACGATTTATGCATGATTTTATCTATCAAAGCGGCATGAAGATTTAATATTAAGAACATCAATTTAAGCCTCGTATCCACTAGGCAACATTAATTGACGCGCAACACGTAACGCTCAACATGTTTGGCAACGTTGCACAACAGCGCGCGACGTTGTCAGCTGGTTAACGTTTTTTTTAATATAAAGTTCCGCGGTAACTTCCAACATGTTGGACAGCATGTCGTGCAACATGTGGCGCGTCAAATTTTGCCGAGTAGAAACGCGGATTTAGGGCCTGTTTCACAATCGACAAGTACGTTCTGAGTAGCTTACTTCCCAGATCATTTGACAGTTGTAATATAAAATATATGTCAATAATTGTTTGCCAAGTAAGCTACTCAGAATTTACTTGTCGATTGTGAAACAGGCCCTTAAGGTGAGTAATCGAGACTTTTTACTTCCGCCAATCAAATCTCAACCGAGTTCGGTTCGCGCAGTAAAATAATCCGGTTAAGGAACTCCAAATCTGTGTTATCGTGGAGCGTAGCCGGAGTTAATACCGGCGAACGAGCAGGTGCCCTTCACTGGGTGTTTTCCACTCACCGGCCCGGCTGCTGGGGAAGCAAAAATGTATGAAATATATGGCCATGTTTTTCCACTCACCGGTGCCATCGCCGGCCGGTAAAACCGCATGTGTATTGTGTATGTATTGTAGCCGTGTGCGAGTGTCCCCAATAACAAGCGTAAGCCGGCCGCTACACCGGCCGTTGCCGGCGCAGTGAAAAAAACGAATCCCCGGCGCCGGTGCCGGTGCCGGAGCGGTGAGTGAAAAAACGCCCATCAACTCCGTTATTATTAATGAGCCGCGAAACGAGTGGGAACTTGGACAGTTTCGGGCAATGGTCTGAGGGCGACTGATTCAATTGAAACTCGGAAATTATCCGCGTCGCCTATTGTACTTCACTTTATTAGCAGCTGAGCGCAATCGTTTCTAATGCACTTGCTTGATTGTGATTTTGAATTATTAAGAGGATTGTGAAGTGTATAAAGTAATGCCTACATTTCCTTAAGAATACATGTCTCGAGCGATAGCGTTTTCACTCCCCTAAAACTTTCCAAAATTAGTAAAATTTGGTCTTGTTAGATTCAGTACATTCTAATCTAAGCCTGTAAGTTTTTAGTTTAAATGAATTCAGTTAAGTTAAATAAAAAAGATCTACGATACTCGAGGTAGTTTTTATGACAAAAATAAAGATATCTCAACCAACAACTTTTTACAACTTGCGCCGATCTGAACTGGAAACAGGGCAGAAATAAGATTCTTTATAAACGATTTGGATATATTCGGTTTCTCTTTTCAATGCCCACTCTAGTAGCTTTCCAGCGCAGTAGCGCGGGACGATTGACAATCCATTAACAATTAGAATGGACTGAATGACTTCACATTGCTTTCTGATATACATATATGTTACAGACAAAGTTATAAATCCGGATATTATATAATACTATCCAGGCATTATTTATAATGTCTACCCCATTTAGTTAAAGTTTGACACAGAATTAATCACATTAACTAGCAATTTTATGTAATATCTTCTATACCCAAGGTCAGGCAGGCGGCCGGCTGTAAAACCTAAGCCAAAACTTTGAGCAGTATGGATTGGAATGTTGTCATTCCAATCACTCTCCGTTCATCGGTCTCTCGACATGGTCCGTTCCGTCTCTTTTCTATACATTCATTCATCACTAGCACCTTTACGGTGTGATGGATGATATGAATCAAAAGGGAGTGGATGGCTTGATGACGCCTGACCGATATGAATGGAAGAGGAAACATACTGCGCCGACCCCAGATAGACTGGGAACAGGGCAGGGCGAAGATCTTCGAAGATTTTGATAAAGTAATAAATTCTGTAGATTCTATACTAGCACAACTTACTGGCAAACGCCAGCCGCTGCCGCGGCACGATCGCTTCGCTTGTGCTGTTCGTTGGTTCATATACAATCCTAACCTAACCAACTTACTAACCCATGTCGGTAAATAGTAACATTTAAGATATTTACATACTATAATATTTAAAGAGTTTGCGTTCGGGGGAAACTGGGAATAGGCATTTCAATTGTTTGCTTTTTTTAAAAAAGGGGTAACAAGTCATCCCGGACCGTATTGATTACTTTAGCTAACTGTGACCGGATATTATGAATAACATTCGGTTAAAGTGATAAATTTATCACATTATCTAAACAATTTACTTCATATATACAATGACCAGTTATTGTGTATAATAACTATTTAATCACTATGACTGTGACATAATACACGTGGACAGCTTTCTGCCGAAACAGATTATAATAGCTTTCCAATCTAGTGGCCCGATTACAGCACAGTGGAGCTGAATTCATCCGTGTTATGTAAAGTAGGATGTTTTGAATATATTAACACGTAACCTTTACTTTAATATTCAATAATTATTAACATAACATTGTTTTCGTTATACTGATAACGATTAGTCATGGATGGTTACACTCTTTCCCCTAAATATTAAACATGGACTAAAGTTAGTGATGGCTGAAAATTGAGGCTAACTCTGTCTATCATTCAGCAAAAAACGTGATAACACAGGTATTGTAAGCTATGATTACTTTAGTCCATGTTCTATAATAAGGCGTTATGAGTTTTAATTACATTACTATAGCAGCGCTCTAATTTCATCGGTGCTAAGGTCTTCCCTATGGATGGAAGAATACACTCATGAACTTTATCTAAGGATATTTTATTGACTTTATGTTGTACCGCCGATTTTTCTAAAAATACTGTCGATTTCTATGCAATTTTCTCAGTGTTATGACGGATGAACAAAATTAAATAAGTAATTGAAAAACTGCAAAGAATACGTCAGCATTATGAGAATGGAGGCGATAGAACATGAAGTAGGTGTACATAAAATATCTTCACTGTCACTCTCAGAGACATCAATTAACTTATAGTGCGACAACTTCGTGCGCGACCTTCCAGCGGTATGAGGGGCGGGGGCGGGGACGGAGCGCTCTGGATGTTGGCGGGGGCGGGTGATGCGGGGAGGAGGGAAAACTCGCTCCTCTCCGCCTCGCCCGCCCCCGCCAGCATCTAGAGTGCCCTATCGACGATAGAGACACTTTAATGGCAGGGCTGGGAACAGGGCAGGAAGAAGTGGTTTAATTTACAATTAGTCTGATTGGTGAGCGGGAATAGTAGATTTTCCACCAAGTGCACAAAATTAGGCAAATAAATTGAAGTATATATTAAAATATAACAAATTAAAACTGAATTTCTTATTGTGTTTGGCTGCATAGCTCATTTTCTTTGCCTTAATAGAGACAATTTTTGAGAGGATACGTTAATGCTCTAGAGCACAAAATTCGATTTTGTGCAGCCTATATCCTGCACAAATAAGCACTTTCAGAGCATGAGAAGTGAAAATATTATAGGCGATAGTTACCGGCGTGGCGTCCCCGTCGGATGGCGGCGGGGGCTCCTCGTCGGGCGGCGCGGGCGGCGTGGCGCACGACGCGGACGCGCGCTTGTCCTGCGCCCGCGGGCCCGGCGTCTCCGGCGCCTTCGCACTAACGGACAAACGTACACATTTTTATATTAGATTATTTACAGTGTGCAGCGTTTCGATGGTGTCAGTCACATTTTTTGTCGATTCTTCAAAAATTGTTTCAGAGTGGATTTTGTGCAGTGTAAGTGGTTTTATGGAGTTATTTTGATGCACAAGCATCCGTGTTGATGTAGAATTATGCAAAATCATTAAAAATAAATCTCGTGATGTGTTTAATGTTGTGGTGAAAACCACTATAAAAAGTGGTTTTGTCCATCTTATCAGCCGCCATCATGAACTCTGTTATCATTAAATTTGCGCCAAGCACTCCCTAGATGCGTTCAAATATGTGACACCCATATTTTAACGTAACTTTCATTTCATATCACTCATTTTTTCATATGAATACAGATAAAATATTATACTAAAGACATGGTTGTATGGGCTAGACCCTTTGTCTTCTCTAAAATATAGGAAGAATAAAAAAAATGTACAATGCTCACCAAAGTGTATATGGATACAAACTTTGGTGAGCATTTATTTATCCTTTTTTGTAGGTAAGGTTAGGGTTGTCTGGTGTTGATTTATATACAAGCCTTTTTATATTGAATTCGTACACACTTACAGTACGTCTTCACAGCGACAAAGACATTTATAATAATCATCGCCAGCCTTTTTAACCCACGCTGCCCACGCCTCCCCACTGCTGTTGCACAGGCCTTCCCTATATGGACCGAAGAATATAGGGGGAATTGGCTATAACCCAATACACTGGCCCAATGCGGTTTAGTATTTAACGACTGCAGATGCAGCCGAGACCAACAGCTTAATGTGCCTTCCAAAGCACGGAGGAACTCGAGATAATAAATTTTTGGTCACCCATCCAATGACCGGCCTTAGCGAACATTGCTCAGTTTCCTCAATCGCAGGCCGAGCGCGCTATGCCAGTGCGCTAACGAGGTCCTCCACCTCGTTAAAGGCATTAGAAACAAATCGAGGGTATTCTGGCAGAAAATCCCGAATAAGTGCCAAGTATCTGATTTTCACAGAAAATAAAATCGTAGCTACAGCTCCTGCAGTTATAAGGGTTTGCCAGTTAAAGAGCACAAAAACTAAGTAGGTATGTCATGTATGTAAGGATATTTTATGTACACCTACTTCATCAGCCTCCATTTTTATAATACCGACATATTTTTTGCAATTTTTCATTGACTTCCTTATCTGTGGTCATTCGTCATAACATTGGATAAATTGCATAGGGATTCTCGATATTTTTAGGATGATCACCGATACAAGATAAATTTAATTCAATAAAATAAACTGAGTATGCCCGGACTCTACCGTAGAGCTGAGAATAACTTTCTTTACGGTAACAACCCCTTGTTCCTTTTGCATAACTAATATGAGAGTGCGTACACTCGATTAGGCACAAATAACAAATCAGCCATATTTCACTTCTTGAATATGAAAGAGACACAAATCAAAAAGTTCTCCTTTCAAAAATAAGTCTTAATCCCCTACATTTTGAATACACAATGTTACGAAGTAGTTTTAGAGTTGTGTCACTTTTTTATTAATTGAGCGATTTATGCAATCAGGTGAATAGGTTTCTTTGCATAGTTCCAAGGAGGAGGGAGGTTCCAATTTTAGCATTGAATTTCCCATAGTTTTGTTTTATTACAATACAAAATTATTATATTCTTCATAGCCAGAATTCGTACCCAATTAGAGTACGCACATTTCCACATTCTCAATGTAGCGAATAAGAGTCCCTGTTGAGAGAGAGAGAGAGAGAGAGAATTGTTTGGAAATCTTTAGTAAATTTTCTTTATGTAAGTATCGCTTTTTTCCTTCTATTTATTTGTTTAAAAGGTCTTCCAGTGACTGTTAATATTAAATTAGTTACCGGAGCTCTGACTTCCAGCTGCAAATTTGTTGGTCAACATATCAAGCTCCTCCTCTACATACATAAATCACGCCTTTGCCAATTAGGTTAGCCCCATGTATTAAGTGGCGAGCCTATTGCCATTTATCGGGCACGGAAAACTCAGTAGGTACATTGCTATAAAAGAGGAATGCTGTTGCCCCCATTACTCATTGCTTTTTTAACCCTTAGTCGCTTTGTAACGACATCCACGGGAGAGATTTGGGTTATGACAATTGTATTCTGCTATACAGGGCGTCCCACGGCCATGCCACACGGAGGGAAAGTATATTAAATATTGAACGTAGGATATTTTACTAAAAGAAGACATCGTTTTATTTTTAATAATAAGTAGAACTGCATTCACAGATTTTTTAAAAATCGCTTACCTCAACCGGGAATCGAACCCGCCAAATGTGATAGAAAAATTACATGTACTTTATAATAGCGTTTGAAAGGGCGACTCATAAGCATTATTTTTTCCTAAATAACCTAGCATATTAAATGAAACTAAGATCATAAAATTTTTCATTTTATTTAAAAAAATAATAATTTATCAAATGCTCAAAATGTTATGCGTTCTGTTGTATACAAATTCTCACTCTTTTGATAATTTCTCTCCCTGTCGATTTACATATTTTTGCATGGTGGATGTTTGAAATAATACGTCTAAGTTCATTTTGTAACTCCTGCACACTGCTGTACAACAGTGTGCAGGAGTTCCTATAAACTAAATCTTTTACATAAAAACAATCAAGTGGGGTTAGATCTGGGGTTCTCGGTGGCCATCTAATTTGTCCAAAAGTGCCGATCCAGGAAGGAAAATATTCATTAAGAAACTCGGTTGTTCTCCTACTGTTATGAGCCGGAGCCCCATTTTGCTGGAATATGAGGTTTCGTCGATCTGAATCAGGAAGATTATTAATCTCATTTCTTAAAATCTCAAGTATTTCTAGATATCTTTCCGTGTTCAGAGTTCCTTCGTAAAAATGTATTAAGAGAACCCGGTTACTTACAATCCCACACCAACAGTTGAAAGAAAAACGCACTTGATCATTAGTCTCGCGGATTCGTAAGGGATTCTGTCTGGACCAAATGCGATTATGACGCCGGTTGTACATACCGTTGTTACTAAAGTTTGACTCGTCTGACCAAATAATGGTGTTCAAAAAAATTTGATACTCAAGGATGAGTCTCTCGATATGTTGGCAGAAATTAAATCGTCTTTCAGCATCTCCCGGCCGTAATTTTGGCACTAATCGCCCTTCAACATAACTTTTAAACTTGTATTTTTTCAGAACGCGATGTATTCTACTCTTTGAAAGTCCAATTTCTTCTTCACCTTCCCTCACTGAACTCTTCGGGTACGCTTCAAAGTAAATCAGAATGTTGAGTTCATCATCGCTGACGTTTATTATCTGCTGCTGTGATTGCTGTAAGCGATGATCAAAACGTCCTAAATTTGTTAAATTATCCACCATTCTTTCAACACATATCGAGATGGTGTGCGTCTATCGGGATATCTTTCGCGGTACCACCGCAAAGCTAATGAAATGTCTTTGTGATTTAAAAAGTATGCTTCTGTTAAATCCAAATTATTTTGGTACGCCGTGGTAAGTAAATTAACACAAAAATTGCTAATAAACGAAAATGAAACTCACAATAAACAAAAGAACAGACGGTTGAAAATGTACGTGTTCCATTTTCGAATTATTTATTTTTACTTATATCAGCCAGTTGCATGGTAATTGTGAGCTCATGAAGAAATGCATACAAGTACCTACTACTCGTATCTCAAATGGGTAGGTCTTTGAAATGATAATGTTAATTGTTGGAAGCATGGCCAAGTCAGAGAAAATTTCCCTGAACAAAATTTTAAATAAAATGAAAAATTTTATGATCTTAGTTTCATTTAATATGCTAGTTTATTTAGGAAAAAATAATGCTTATAAGTAGCCCTTTCAAACGCTATTATAAAATAAAAGAAATTTTTCTATCACATTTGGCGGGTTCGATTCCCGGTTGAGGTAGGAAATTTAAAAAAAAACTGTAAATGCAGTTCTACTTACTATTAAAAATAAAACGATGTCTTCTTTTAGTAAAATATCCTACGTTCAATATTTAATATACTTTCCCTCCGTGTGGCATGGCCGTGGGACGCCCTGTATACCGACCAAATCGGAAACGCAACAATATAATTATGCGATGTTTGTGCAATAGCGGTCAGTCAAACATTGCTGACCTCGGCTCAGGCCTGCGGCGTGCAGCGGCCACACGGGGCCGAGGCGCCGATACATCATGCGGGGAGTGTCACCATAAGTGATTGTGGCGCCTCACTCACCGCTCTTCCGATAACAATAATGTCCTTCATCCCAATGTTGCAACTTATTGCATTATACATATGCAGTAACATTAAAAACAAAAAAGTGAGAAAAAATCTGAATTTTTTTTTTATGTTTGACAGGGAAGCTCTTGCCTTCATCTCACCTGACGATAAGGGCCTAAGATGGAATCGAGCTTCACTGGCACAACCCTCAACCACATAAGGGCTGGCTATCTTATCACTAATGTCGGAACACAAGAATGCTTTTAACATTATTATTATTATGGCGACAGACGCCGCGTGGTGTCGGCAGAGTAGAATACAACTGTCACCACCCCAAATTCGTATCCCCAAAGTCGTACAAGGCGACTAAGGATAAAACAGTGATGAGGAATGGGCAACAGCGTTCCTCTTATACCACCTAGCAATAGTACTGCGACTTTTGTGCCCGATAAATGGCAATAGGCTCGCCACCTATTACATGGGATCTAACATAATTGGCGAAACGTGGGTACTAGTTCACCTCTGTCTACCCCTTCGGGGATATAGGCGTGATTTATGTATGTATGAATGTATGTTTTGAAAGAAGTCCTACCACCAACCAAACCGAGTACAAATTTGGTACCCCCTGGGGATCGAACCCGGGACCTATTATTGATATTTTTTCATAGTTATATTATAAACAGTACTTCGAAATGTCCTGTTTATAAAAGTCCCACATATCAGAATGAAACGCTTTACTTTAAACTCGGCCACTTAGGGCCTCTGTTTCACAATCGACAAGTAAGTTCTGAGTAGTCTGTCTGCCTGTCTTACTTGGCACCCATATAATTCATATTACAACTATCAAATGACCTGCCAAGTAAGCTACTCATAACGTACTTGTCGATTGTGAAACAGGCCCTCAAAGTTATACTTTATATTTTTATGTCAAATTAATATGTGAACTGTGAGTGCACGTACCTCTGTTAATTAATAAATGGCACAGCAGTAGAGCGAGGTTCCCGGCAAATAACTTAGCATGCGTCTATTCATAGTGAGTGCATTTTGATCCGAAAATGGATCACGTCAATCAGGATTGTATTCCATTTGGCGATTCCATTTGGGTCCGAGTTAGTTTATATCGTATTTACTAGTGTCTATCTGCTGCACTCAGAGACGTCAAATAACCTTAATGAGAACTTAACGTCAAAAAATGACAATTTAAAACTAGTCGCTATTCTTGCCGGGTCTATGGTCCAGATTTAAATTAATTTTTTTGACATTAAGTACTCATTAAAGTTAATTGAAGTCTCTGAGTGCGGCAGTATATCTGGCTATTGGAGAGAGCTTCCAATTCGCTGAATGTATGTATCGATAAAAAAGAATCAAAGGACCATGTCGAGAGACCGATCAACGGAGACAGTGATTTGGATAACAACATTAGAATCCATCTGCTGAAATCTTTTTGATCAGGTTTTAAAACCGGCCGCCTGCCTGACATCAACCATCTTTGGGTCTTCATAGGGTACAAAATATATGTAAGGTTTCGCAACGATTTATTTTCGCAGTGCATGCTCAGCCTAAGCAAGTAAGGAATCTGGCTTTATTCTTCTGTTTGTTGCAATGTTTGACAACACAGATGTTGAAAGCAATTGAAAGCGAGATAGCTAGCTAGACACTGCGCAGTGGGCCTAGCACAGCACGTAGACAAAATCTGTCTCCACCACTTGGGCAGTGTTTAGTCTCGGGATTTAGTGGGTGTTAGAGCGAGAGAAAATTTTTTATTTTCCCCGAGGAGATTTAGTCCACGTGCCGTGCTACGGGGGTGGACACAACCGTTTGGCGCGTAACGACAGACGGCGATCAGATTCAGTATGCCCCATGCAGCCAAGGAACGGCCACGTCTCTCGCGACCGCATATTTAGATCGAAACATTGCAAACTCCAATAGTCATTAAAATCAACATGAAAACTAAATTTACTATGTGCCAAAATGTATAGTAATCCCTCTGCTGCCAATATAGTAGAAGATAACGGATAAATTGACATACTTTAATTTTTTAATCATTTGCCGGTAGTTTGAAAATTCTTCAAGTCAAAATTGTATTCCATGGTTTAGTTCTGATTATATTATCAGAGTAATTATTTCCTTCCTTGTTCCCAGTCTATCTGTGGTAGCTAGTTAGTTTTCTTCTAGAGAATTCGTTTTTAATTCATCTGTTGACCCTTATACCAAAAACACATAAACAAAGAGACTCTTTAGAAGAATTCTTTAAGGAAATAAATATTTAAACTTAGGATGGTCTGCAAAATGATGTTATTATAAATATACTATTTATGTTATCATTTTGTATTTACATGGAACTTATCTAATATAAAAAATCTCATGTCACGGTGTTTGTTGTCGAACTGCTTGCCGGATTTTCATGATATTTTTGTGTATATTTGGTAGGTCTGAGAATAGGGTCGTAAGCTAGTTCTTATACCCCTAGGAGATGAGGTCAAAACGACGTTCGCCGAGTCAGCTAATATAATTTAATAATTAATTGGCTAGTTCCTCGCTTGTAGCACATAATCAGGATAGCATCCCTTAATTAATCCTTGCGTTAAAGGAAGATAAAATACTCAGAACACAGCACAAAGCCGATGGGTGGGGAGGGCCGGTGCAACTAAAGGGGGGATTTCCGGTAGGTATCGAATATTCACGGCGGATTAAAACACCGGGTGGCTGTTCGAACTAAGATTACTACCATGTTATTGCTGGCAACATAGGGGTGTTGAGTATTCCGCATCGCTGCCTGCGCTGATTGGTGCGTTCGTTAGGTACAGAACGTAAACTATTTCAGGGTCAACACTTTCCCGGCTGGCTTGAGGATCTCTAATAATTCCATTGTTAGGCTAGGTTCACACGGCATTGTACAGCGCGTTTTTTTGCAGGATGAATCCTACTACCCAAAGAGGGTTGGTGTCAGGCAGGCGGCCGGCTGAAAAACCTAAGCCAAAACTTTGAGCAGTATGGATTGGAATGTTGTCATCCCAATCACTCTCTCCGTTCATCGGTCTCTAGACATGGTCCTTTCTGTCTCTTTTCTATACGTTCATTCTTCACTAGCACCTGTCCCGTGTGATGGATGAATTATGAAAGTTACGGAAGAGGAAACATGCCGCGCTGACCCCAGATAGAAAAGGGCAGTGAGGAGAAGAAAATAATTTTTTAACATGTTTAGTTGTAGATACTTCTGCTATTTAGCACCACTATACGTTTGAACATTTTTGGATTGAAATGAGCGTACCTGCGTAGTCAATCTGAATTTAATATTAAATAATCAATTTAATTACATAAAATATTTCATTACGGAGATTAATACGCACATTTGGGCTCGGGACTCATCTCCCTTTGTAGAAATAATATGCCAATAATTCTCTTGATACATTATATTTCATATGATCAGTATTATGAACGCGGGGACAGTACTTTGTGCATTTAAATTAAAATACAATCGGGCCATTCACTTGTATAATCCGCCTGCGTAGTCGTCAAACGAAATGACATTCTAACGTGATACGTTTAGGCGCAAAATTAAACTGCACATTCGATGCCGCCATAAATGTGGCATAACAAAAAAGCTATTGTGTCCCAAGCCGTGTAAATACCTTACTTAAAAAAAAGTCTATCTGTTGAAATTTAACATTTATCATAAATAATTTGTTATCATAAAAAAAGAGAAAATCTCACGCGCCAGTAGATGTGGATCGACCGACGGATAAACAGACACCTGTGCCTATAGCCATGTGGCGAACGATACGTTTCTATCAAACAACAATAACAATTTATGACAACTACTATTTTTTTGTGAAAACAAAGGGATCTATCCCATACAGCCATGCCTTTAGTTTTGTTCTTTGACTATACATTAAAAATGTGGGTGTGAGAACTACTCTTACATTTGACACGACGGTCGCCACGTTGGTTACATTTTTATTCTATAGGTTCGAATAGATTGACGCCCAGCCAAGGCCCTCTGTTCCCCTCTAAAGAGTACACGATGACAAGATGATTTCTTGGTTGTATAGATAAACCTATTAAAACTTATTATAGCCTAATTTATGGTGGTTTCAACGTTAATGTCTCTTAAATCCGGCGAACTACAAAAAAAAAACTTTAAAAAAATAGATTCTGTTTTTCAAACCCTACAAATCTTGGTACGGTTTATAGAGGTACAATATTGTTAAATGTGAAACCAACGTCCATACAAGATTGGGTATTCTCTTTTTAAAAAGGCATATCTATAAATGAAAAAGGTATAGTAAGTTTCGATTAATACCTGGTAAAAGCGCAGATAAAATATTTAGTCCGTGTGTACTAAATCCAATATCTACCAAAACTGAATGCGCCGTCATACGGACTGAGTGCGCTTTTAAGCTTTACAGGATTATGGCCCATAACAACCATAGGGACCTTTTAGGATGTGGTCAGAGTGTGGGTCCCTAGAGGGGTATTCGCTAATGTTTAGGTTCAGCCTAATTGTTTTCATTTAGACACTCATCAACTTTATCTAAGGATATATTTTTTACTTTACTTTATGTTGTATCGGTGATCATTCTAAAAATAATGACCTTTTCTATGTAATTAAATGCATGTTATGAAGGATGACCATAATGAAGGAAGCCAATGAGAAACTGCATAGAATAATGTCAGTATTCTCTGTTTTAATAGAGAATATGATTTTCAAAGGTGAAATATTAGGTACATCAATCTTCGCTTGACTCGTCTCCTGTTTATTGATTTGTGCACCAGTGTATTAATTATTATATTATCCAACTGACTAGGCACCAGTAGAGGATTAATTGTAGGCCCTAATTACAATTGGACTGATTGGCAAAGCCAGATCTTGACTAAGCTCGGCACATAAAGCCACAAATTAATTAAGATATTGACGGTAGCTCTGGCAGAACTGTATAAGTGGCAAATTTGTCATTTTGCGAAAAAAGAATTGTAGAAGTGATAATAATAAAACTGCTAGATAACTGTTTTGCAGAGAAAATAAAATCGTCGATTAAAAGCTCCTGCAGTTACACGGGTTTGCAGATTAAAAGAGAAAAAAAAAACTAAATATGTAATGTATAAGTGTACACTCATCAACAATGTCTAAACATATTTTATGTTTACATACTTCATGTTGCCTATTAGCCTCCATTCACAAAGTACTGAAATTTTACTTAAATCTTATACTTATTCGGTTCTGCCAGAATACTCTGGATATTTCTAATCCACGTCACATTATTACGATATACAAACATGGTGAATTCATTACAAATTAGTTTGTGGCATTTTGTTTTAGAGAGGGTAGTTTTGCTTTTATTATCTATTATAACAAGATTGGATTAGTCGCTACGATTACCGCAGATTAAAAACCATCTACAACTAATCTAATCCGAACAGTGATTAGATTAGGATTAAATTGTTGGGAAACCTGCGAACGGAGTAAAAGAAAACGATGCCTCTACTTTTTTTTTTCAACTTAACACAATACCTGCTTAATAGTATAGGCGAGCGATTATATAGTATAGGCGAGTTCCAAATTCACGTTACTATTGTGTATTATTACCTAACGTTACTATTGTGTATTGTTAACTAACGTTATTATTATGCATTATGTACTAACGCGTATTATGTACTAACAGTGAAGAGGAATGGGCAGCAGCGTTCCTGTTATACCTACCAACCAGCAATATACTGCGACTTTTGTGCCCGATAAATGGCAATAGGCTCGCCACCTATTACATGTGACCTGACATTATTGGCGAAACGTGGGTGCTAGTTCACCTTTGCCTACCCCTTCGGGGATATAGGCGTGATTTATGTATGTATGTACTAACGTTACTATTGTGTATTGTTAACTAACGTTATTATTATGTATTATGAACTAACGTTACTATTGTGTATTGTTAACTAACGTTATTATTATGTATTATGTACTAACGTTACTATTGTGTATTGTTAACTAACGTTATTATTATGTATTGTACTAACGTTACTATTGTGTGTTGTTAACTAACGTTATATATTGTATTTGGGACAAGCATTACTATTATCATCCGCAGGTCCTAGTTTGGAGAAACATGGTCTAGGGCTTTGCGAGGGCCTAAATGAAGAGGACGATTCTGGCTTCACTCACCTGGCTTTAGTCGGGTCTTCGCCGCTGTGGCGTTTGGTGTGGATGGTGCCTTTCTCCACGGGAGCGAGGTCACCAGCGCGCCCGGTAGCATCCTGCGTAGTAACAGTATTTATATTATTGGTAAATCCCCATACCTCCCGTGGGTGTCGTACAAGGCGACTAAGGGTAAACAAACACAGCGATGAGTAATGGGCAACATCATTAGGTACCTCTTATATCACTTAGCAATATACGATTTACATGCTCGATAGATAGCAACAGGCTCGCCCCTGGTACATGGGACCTAACATAATTGGCGAAACGTGGGTGTTAATTCACCTCTGCCTACCCCTTCGGGGATAAATAGGCGTGATTTATGTTTCTATGTTTTTAACCTCGCCTCTCTGTTAAATTACATTTTTGCTTTGAAAAACTTAAATTAAGTCGGGCGTCTCGCTTTGTGAATTCGCAGACTTCGAATTAAGGTAGAAAATTTCCAAGAGCTTGCTCAAAAAGAAGTATTATAAATTTATAAGTAAATAAGTATCGTAAACTTTATTAGATTTCTTCGGAAAATAATGTTTTCATTCGAAATCAAACTCGGGTGGACTTCCACAAGAGTTTGAATTCCGTCGCGAATACAATGAGACAATGACCAGGAAAACATACTTTAGTATACTTTGAGGAAATTTTATTTCTGCGATGAATAGGCAGGTAAAGTTCTACATTTTTGAAACTCGTTTCTGAATTCATATTAGCAAGCTGTGGACTTCGATTGCGCCATCAATAAATACAATTATTATTATCAGAAAAGAACCTAGTACCGTCAGCACACGGCTAAATTAAATACGCAACAAAGGACATCACAAGTTTTATTACTTATATCAATGCGACACACGACATAATTATATTTACTATACGACGGCGTATGACATAGCAGTCAGGCCTCGTCATGTTTGACGAGGGTCTCACCTAACTCGCGCACTATGTTATATTACTATCAATGTTTAAAGTTCAATTTGGAATTGTCACCAGAGACTCTTCACCGCTAAAGATAGCTCTGTGACTCGTTTTTCTTCAAACTTTTACAATTTGTTACGTTTAACTTGTCTTTTAGGTCGCGAAACATATTTTCGCTTGACCATTCACATTTCTCTAATCTATTTATACAAGTCACATAATAGTAGTGTGACATAAAACAAAATATGTTTTATGTCACACATGACCATAAAGTGGACTTTACCGCCCGCTACGCGTACGCAAAATCCAACTTCATGGTCAGGTGGTGACATAAAACTATGATATATAAAAAATAAATCCTCAGATCGCATACTTATCGCCCTCGCCTAGCGATCTTATCTGATCATTTGTTTTACCGCCCTTGGTAATCAATGTAATATAACTACGTCCCTTTTACAGAGAAGTAGCACCGGAACATATTATTGACAAAGTCGGCATGTATGTAATACCTTGGAGTATTTGAATAGAGTTCGCTGGCATCTTTTGTAAGCGGTTGGCATTTTGCTGTGGTTGTCTGCGACTATTCCTATACAAAATACATTGCGAGTGCATATCTGATGCGGTTCCTAATTAGCTTCCTATGACGGCAGCTCTTCAAAGCCCATAAATCGGCGAGTAAATATCCTCGTAACTACGCTGTCAATGTGTCACATCTCTTTGACAACCTAATTCCGGTAACGATACTATAAGGGTGCTTTTCCACCAAATCCGTGCGAGGATGCGTTGCGAGGAAAGTGTTTGAGGAGAACCAATAGAATCACTGCTGTTGTAAATATAATGATTCCATGTGGTGACGGCAGAGCAGAATACAATTGTCACCACCCCATCTCTCCCGTGGGTACAAGGTGACTAAGGGTACAGACAGTGATGAGTAATGGGCAGCAGCAATCGTAATAATAGTAATATACTACAATTTATGTGCTCGATATATGGCAATTGGCTCGCCAACTATTACATGGGACCTAACTTATTTGGCGAACAGTGGGTGTTAATTCACATCTGCCTACACATTCGGGTATATAGGCGTGATTTATGTATGTATCTGATAAAATTGGTTCTCCTCAAACACATTCTTTGCAATGTATCATCGCACAGCTCTGGTGGAAAAGCACCCTAAAGGTGCACTTACACGGGCAACTAAATAATTTTAATTGATGTGAAATACAAACTAAATTGAGCCAACGTATGCCAGCCCAATTAAGTATTTAACTAATTCTGTTTAGCGGTTAAAGGCGACGGCGCCATCAGCGAACGCGGTCGCGTGTTCACGTTTGCGCAATTAAAATTAAGATGCATTATTAAAACATCAAACATAAATAAATGATAATAAAAAAAAATATTGCATAATTATTCATTTGCTTGGTGTCGAGTATTGCAGAAGTGTACGCTTCCGAAATAATTATTATTTGACATATTTATTTATTCATAATCTTATTGAAACCAAAAGGAAACTATAGAAGTTAAATACATTTTTCATCTCACCATCTCGAAAAAGGGTTTTTGCTCTTTGATATCTGAGTGCAAAAGCCGTTTTTATCCTCTAGAGGTTGAAGTAAATTTGAATTTAGAACATCGTGTGCAATGAGTTTGTGAATTCAAAACATCAACACATTATTATTTCTACCTCCATGGTGCCGAAATTGTCATGCAACCTATTTTAATTTGTTAAAAACTCAGACTCGGAATCTTCTTGGTGTACTTTTTATGTAATTTGCTTTGCGCGCGCCATTTTCTTTTCACGTAACAAATTTGTTAAAACCTAGGAGTTCCGTGACGGTCAATCAGCTTGGCGTCAATCTTGCTTTAAACATTTTGATCGTCTACAACGCTTGCTGGATGCTTGAGTCAAGCATTTAAAAGCTTTTTAGGTCTGTTTGATTTGTTTACGCTAGCAACGGAACAAAAACATACAGAAAATCAACGTGCTTGACTCAAGCTGATTGACCGTCTCGGAACTCCATTAGGGACGGTAATTTTTATTAGGGACTTACAGGTGTGTCTGGATGAATGTTGCGGGTGTGGCTGGGTGGATGGGTGGCTGTTGGAGGTGTGTCTGGGTGAATGGGTTTTTGTGGGTGTGTCTGAATGGATGGGTGAGTATTGTGGGTGTTTCTGGGTGATTGGTTTTTTTTTTGGGTGTGATTAGGTGTTTTGTGGGTGTTTCTGTGTGATTGAGTGTTTTTTGGGTGTGATTGGGTGTTTTGTAGGTGTTTCTGGGTGAATGGGTGTTTTGTGGGTATTTCTGGGTTAATCGGTGTTTTGTGGGTGTTTCTGGGTGAATGGGTGTTTTGTGGGTGTTTCTGGGTGAATGGGTGTTTTGTGGGTGTTTCTGGGTGAATGGGTGTTTTGTGGGTGTTTCTGGGTGAATGAGTGTTTTGTGTGTGTTTCTGGGTGAATGGGTGTTTTGAGGGTGTTTCTGGGTGAATGGGTGTTTTTTGGATGTGTCTGAGTGGATGGGTGTGAATGTTGTGGGTGTTTCTGGGTGGGTGTTGCGAGTGTGTTTGGGTTAATGGCTAATGGAGTGAATGGCTTCACTCCCGTTTGATTCATATCATCTATTACACCGAAAAGGTGCTAGTGACGAATTAATGCACAAAAAAGAGACGAAAAGGACCATGAAGACAGACCGATGAACTTGAGAGTGATTGGGATGGCATGACATTCCAATTCATACTGTTCAAGTTTTTGGCTTAGATTTCACAGCCGGATATTCTGTGTCGCTGAATTAATAAATTTCTGTGTTAATAGAAGACTGCATAAGTAAACATTAAATAACGATTTAATGGATTAACATAATAATATGCATGTACTATTTAAACAGACAACACACACCGTTTATTCAACAAGCTTGTCAGAGTGACACCCCCGCGGGGCCGTAACTCCAATGATGCCAAAACTTTTACAAATCAAAGGCTTGGCTTTATTAGAATAGCGAGATGAGGGGACCGCCGCCGCCGGTTCACCTCGCGAAGACTGCCAGCCACTTTGATTAGTTCATAACAGGTTTGGGAAACAGGGACAAAGTATTGGCAAGTTGTTGCCGGTGCCCTAACTATACAGGGTTATTTGTAAATCATCAGAAACCTCTCACGAGTAGATATCTAACACCATAAGCAACAATGTTTGTTCTAAGACTTTTGATAATTCGTAAGATTTTACTTTCATACAAAAATAAATACTAGTTTAAATTACCGCTCTAAAGTCAATAACTCTACGCACACCTAATTGCATCGGCATTAGGCAGCGCGCGGGCCTAGCGTAGCGTCGTCCTGTCGTTTATGAATGAAATATAGACGTATAAATGTCACGACTGTACAATAAAAATTAAAAAAATATATTTTGTGCAAAATATTGCGTTATATTAAAACTCACAAAACAAACGCTGTTGTTTATGATGTTAGCTATCTAGTGATGGGAGGTTTTTGATATTTTAAAAATAGCCCTGTATACTTATAATCATATATTTTTATACTGTACAAGTTAATTCGGTGTTAGAGATGGGCAAAGCACCACGTTGAAGTTGAAAAACCCAATAAACACCTAAAAATTGGGTGTTGTGTTTTCGTAAACACCCAAACAACAACCTAAAAAGGGTGTTTCTATTTCGTAAACCACCCACAAACATCTAAAAATTGGGTGTTGCGCTTTGGCAAACACCGCCGTCATGTCACTCTGTCCGATACTACCTCATATAGCTGAATACAATTTTCATGAGGGGCTGAGTCATTATTGGGACTGAAAAGGTTCAGACATTCAAAAGAACCCTCGAGTTACAAGGCTTCCAATATAAGAACGTAACTTTTATATTATCAAATTTCACTTCAATACGATTAATTATCAAATTTCTGCTATTAATTAAATTTGCGGAGATATTAAAAGCAGCCCACTTTGGCCGAGACACTTTTATCTTCATTTGAAAAGAAATGTCGAAGAAGCCAACATAACGTAATGCTAAAATCGATTTGGTAATTCATACGAATAAAGCATTGATAAATATATTAGATAATTATACCACTTAATAATTTATTAAAAGCTGTAAGGGCCTAACAAAGATTTCTTTAAGATGTTATCACACCAAAAGCTCGATCGTGGATCGAATTCGAACTTCGACAAAAGAACTCTCCACTCAATCACAACCGTAGTCTCATGGAACAAACGTTCTTGATCGTGATGGTTGCGTGTACTTAACAATTTAACCCTATATAGGCGTGATTTGTGTTAGTATGTATAACGTCAACTACGTCTTTTAGTTTATAAATTATTAATTTTAGTTTAGGAAGCCTTTTATAATTATTTATTATTAATTATTAATTATAATTATTAATTATTATTTTATGGTAGCAAGCAAAAGGCATAATTACTTGAAATTTACGGTACATGATGAGGCCATCTGTAATTATTAGAGCTGCATGCAGTTTAAGCCGCGTTGTCATGGTCCGAGTTGGCTCGGACCGAGTGCACTCTGATGACTATTCGGACGTTACTCGTATCGCGTAAACACGCCGGCATGACGCCGGCATCAATCAGAGACGTCTGAGTAGTCATCCGAGCCCACTCGGCCCGAGTGAACTCGGACTGTGAAAACGCGGCTTTAATATTGGAAGCTTGTAAGGTTTAACATAAAATCAGTGTACATCTAAACCCCGATTATGTAAGCCACTTTCAATCGCTTTCGTCTACCTGTCACGCTCACACTTTGCGCTTGTTCTCAATGAATGAGAGTGACAGGTAGACGAAAGCGATTGAAAGAGGCTTCCATAATAACTCGGTTGTTAATGGTCCAAATACATAAATAAATAAAAGTAAGACGGCTGTCACCTGTGACCCGGTGCCGGGCCCGTCGCTGTGGCCGGAGGTGGCCTTCCGCATGGACGTGAGCCGGTAGAAGGGCGGCGTCTCCGTGCGCTCGATCAGGCAGTTGAGCGTCTCCACGGTCTGCAGCTCGGTCATCATCTCGTCCAGCAGCCGCTCCGGTCTGGAGCGAGCTAGGTACAGCACTACGCGTTTGGCCTGTACCGACAAAAAAAATATTTCAAACCATAACGTCAACAGAAAAGGGTCGAGTTACGCGGTGCAGTTTGGCGAATCTCGAACTATTCCTACATAAACTATTATTGATTTTACTTTCAACATTATATAAATGTTAGAAAAATTAGTACAAAGTAAATGGTAGTTTTTCTAACCGCCCTGACCCTTTTTTACATAGGTACTTTCAATTTGATCGTGTGGTGACGGCAGAGTAGAATACATCTGTCACCACCCCAAATCTCTCCCGTGGGTGTCGTACAAGGCGACTAAGGATAAATCAATGATGAGGAATCGGCAGCAGCGTTCCTCTTATACCACCTAGCAATAGCAATGTACTGCGACTTTTGTGCCCGATAAATGGCAATAGGCTCGCCACCTATTACATGGGACCTAACATAATTGGCGAAACGTGGGTGCTAGTTCAACTCTGCCTACCCCTTCGGGGATATAGGCGCGATTTATGTATGTATGTATGTACTTTCAATTTGATTATGACAGATCCGCAGAGGACTTCCCCTTCCGTTTTCGCCATTCACTGCCGACATAATATTATAAACTATTTTCGTCACTCTCCTTTCACTCATCCTCTCTATATGACCAAACCAAGCATTCAAGAAAGGGATCTTTCTCAATTCTTTTCATTGCGTCTTCTTTCAAACCACACCACACCTTTCTCTGGTAACTCGAACTAGGTCAGACAAATAATGTTTCTCGATGTTTAGTTTCACCCAGCGCCAAGTTACATGACTATATTTTAAAAGGGTACCTGTTTAACTTTAGAACTTGGAGATCACATTATTAAGCTCTTTCTTCCTACCCAGTTTATGTGGGGTCGGCGCAGTATGTTGCCTCTTCCATTCGTTACGGTCAAAAAATTTGAATAATGCTCTTCTGTGGATTTCTATTCTACCCCCTTAGCCAAGTGGCAAATATATTCGAACGCGTAGAATACAAACGTCAATTTTTTTGACAGCTATTTTTACATTTGACACCATGTTGTTTTCCTGTGATACGTCAGTTTCATACATTTGTAATTTATGCGTTCGAAATGATTGCCACCATTTGGCTAGCCCCCTTGTTAAAGACTGCGAAGGTATTGGGTAGCAAGAGTACCATAACATCGCAATCAAAACGATACTTGTTGCTCACCGAGGGGTCACAATGTTACAACAAAACAAAAAAGTTTGTTTCAAACTGGACTTTCAAAGATTTCGATAAGTAAAACACGAGTTTGGAGGACTTCCCAAAAATTGGCTACTAAAACAAACTTTGAAAGGCTGCTTGGAAACAAGTAATTTGTAAAGCAATAATAAACAAAAAAATTATTTGCTACAAGGCACGGTCTCTCAGCCGTGTGGTGGTGGCAGAGCAGAATACATTTGTCACCACCCCCAATTTCTCCTCATAATCGACTTAGAGCGACCACAGACATACGATTGTTGTTGGCAGACTATATTGAACAAATAAGTTGCATAGTCTGCGGACTTGCATAGTAAGCTCGTGCTAATAAGCTATCGGCCGATAGTTGGCCAACTTATTAGTTGTACTTTAGAGTTGGAAAAATGTGCGGACTCTCTCTCTCTCTCCATAGAAAACACTGTGCTGCAGTATTTGCGACATTGTTTAATAAAACGTTCAACTAATAAAAAGTACTCGGGTGCTGTGAAGTTTGCTACAAAAGCGATTGGTTCATTGGAGCCACCTAGATAATGTTTGCAGGACACTTTCAGGAGAGGAGGAATTTTTTTACTATGCTATAAACTACCAGGTTCTCGGAAAATAGTGAGAGAACAAAACGAAAATGAGAACAGTCCCGATGCAAGCCAAGTGACACGGCGCCGCGTCACTGCCTCCGGTGCTTAAAAGGAAATAAAAGAAACACTCGCCAGCTATACGAGTACCCCTTTGTTCACGGATCGCTCGCAGGCGGTATTTCAATTGAATTATATTATTTTCTAAGATCGAAAAGTTCCTAGTACACAGTGAGTATTTTTGTGTTGAAAATGATATTTTCTACAAAGATTTTGGTGATTAGAAAAATTTTTCTAACCACCAAAATCTTTGTTCTAATTTTTCTAACATTTATATAATGTTGAAATTAAAATCGAATAGTTTATAAAGCAAACCCAATCTTAACCGAACGCACGGTATTTGTAAAAATATCTGCTTTGGAATGTTTGAAATTTATTTCTACATTGCGAGGGTACCCGTTGTCTTACAACGTGAAGTGTAAAGGTTAGAAGAATTTCGGCAAGTTAATTAGTGTCTTGGGTGGCCGAGCGGTCAGGCACCTGCCCGAATAGCAGCGAACGCGGGTTCGATTCCCGCCTCAAGATCATAATTTTTCGAAATTCTTTTTCTAACCACCAAAATCTTTGTACTAATTTTTCTAACATTTATATAATGTTGAAATTAAAATCGAATAGTATGATATTTTCTGTGAGAGTGACGGTGGTGCCGGACGGGTGCTTTTTATATTGTTTTCGGACCCGCCGTAAAAATATTGCTTTGTTCCCTGGTAATACGGGTAATACAATACCCTGTCTGGGTGCTTGTATCTGCAAAATGGACGGAAATATGTTTTTGGCTTACGTCGCTTCATTAGTTCTCCATACAACAAAGAATATTATGGCCTAGGATCATATCCCAAGATTCAGCTCTGAGTTTTAGCGATTGTCGCTATAATTTATGGCGTGAGATATAAAAATCTTCACATCAATATTTTATAACTTTGGCTCGGTAAAGCCACAATACAGGATAAGAGATGAATAAATAATAACAATCTACCTATGAATGTTGAAACGCCATTGCCTACCTCTTACAGAAGAAATACGTGATTTATGTATGTATGTTTTTTTATTGCGCTGTGCTTTTCAAATACTTTTGTTTCGTTTTTTAGACGTGAAAACAAATGAGTGCTTGAAGTGTCCATATTTTTTACTGTAAGTATTTTTTAACTGTTTCAAATATTTTTCACACTTCTTCATCTTCTTCTTCTTCCTGCCCCTATCCCGCTCTAGGCGGGGTCGGCACAACATGTCTTCTCGTCCACTCCTTTCGATCCTTCACCAATTTCTCATCCACTCCTCTCGTTATCATGTCCTCCTTTACAAAAGTCATCCATCTCCTCTTAGGTCTTGCTCTCCGTCTACGTCCGTTTACGTTCATACCTTATTATTTTTCACACTTATTGCTTATTTAGTTTCAACTAAAACAAGGAAACCATTCCCGGTCACTAGTTATTTATCACACATACAAGCAGTCCCAAACACTTTATTCATAAGCAAATAAAAGTTTATAATATTTACACGATATGTTGTTTTCATACATGCCATCTTTTAATTATAACAATCACTGTAGTGTTCAGTATATAATATTTTTATATACGCAATTAAATTAAAACTATTGCACTGCTGCGTAAGCAAGTAAGCCGCCTAAATTCTTGGCCCAACAAGTCAGGCTTTGCAAAAAAATAAAACTCACATAGGGCAGCAACTCGTTGGGCGCCATCCCCGACACGATGATCAGGTACCGGATGATCACCTTCAGGTTGTTGGGCCAGCAGGCGCACAGCGTCGACCACAACTCCTCGATCTCCTTCGGGTGGTTGTCGGAGAACTGCGCCAAACAAAACATCATTATTTTGTCATGTTGGCAACACTGCTTGAGGGTAGCATCTAGAATCTAGATTTAGTTACAATCTTTGGTCTAGATATTCTAGTAAATTTAATGCCAATTAATGTAATTTGCCAATTTAATGTCAAAAAAGAATATGAATATCACTTTTTATGAACAAGGAACTTTTCCGGTATTCATAAAAAGTAAAACGAAAATATCATCCCTATTTACTGTTTAAAATAAAGTAATTTACTCACTCCGGGACGTCAGTTTATCAATTATTTAGATCATAGACCCGGCAACAATAAAGACTAGTTTTGAATTATCACTTTTTGACATTAAATAATAATTAACGTTAATTGACATCTCTGAGTGCGGCAGTTAGCAAGAATCACTGGTGCGATACTTGTTAAATGCTTAGTTTGTTAATAATGAACTTTTTTTTGTTATACTATCCTACAATGGTGGAGTGTATTTGAAATATCAATATCATCATAATCAAGTTATAAATGTAATAACATAATAATATAGTCGCCATGGTTTTAAGTAACACCAGGAAGTATGAATCTACAAGGCGGTAGGGTTTGTAGATGGGTTATTTCCCGCACAAGGACGCGTTGACTGATGGGGCAAACAAGGGAGCGCCAGGGCTGCCACTAGCGAAGCCCCGAAGCATAGTGAGTATACACTAATCAATCAATTTAAAGAACTTTGAATTCTTATGCTCACTATTAAGGGAAATAACTTTAATCCCTTAGGCCCTGTTTCACAATCGACAAGAAAGTTCCAAGTAGCTTACTTCGCAGATCATTCGACAGTTGTAATATGAATTAAATGTCAATTGAACTAGAAAGAAGGCTACTTCGAACTTACTTGTCGATTGTGAAACAGGCCCGTAGACTCACTATTAAGTCGAATAACTTTTATCTCTTACTGTCGCACTTACTGCCGCACTCAGAGACGTCAAATAACGTTAAAAAGTACTTTATGTCAAAAAATTACAATTCAAAACTAGTCGCTATTCTTGCCGGGTCTATGGTCTAGATTTAAATGATTTTTTTTGACATTAAGTACTCATTAAAGCTAATTGACGTCTCTGAGTGCGGCAGTTAGAGACGTCAATTAACGATAACGAGAACTTAATGTCAAAAAAAATCTTTCAAATTCAGACCATAGACCCGACAGGAATAGCCACTAGTTTTGAATTGTCATTTTTTGACGTAGATCTAAGCAGGGATCTCATATTCGTTTTAGGTTTTTTATTCTTGTTTAAACGTTAAAATAGAGTACATGTCATTCTGTACTCATTCTCAATTGACTGAAGGTTGAACAGGAGCCGTGTACGTACGGTGACGGTAGATCAGAATATCACCCCCATCTCTCCCGTATGTATCGTAAGGCTAAGGGTAAAGATAGCGATGAGTAACGGGCAGCAGCATTCCTCTTATACCATCTAGCAATATACTGCGATTTTCGTGCTCAATAAATGGCAATAGGCTCGCCACCTATTACATGGGACCTAACTTAACTGGCGAAAACTGGGTGTTTAATAATAATTCACCTCTGCCTACCCCTTCAGGGATATACGCATGATTTATAGTGTGTATGACCTTGTAGTGGCAGCCCCGTCTTAGCTCTGGCTGACCCTGAACCGTTAAATGTACTCCGCATACTCGTGCCCGCCCCCGGCTCTGCTCGGGCCATACGACAAGCGAAGGCTTGCAGGACGTTACACACTAACCCCTCTCTAAGGCTGCGTTTCCATAGAAGCGGAGATGCGCGGAGCTAAGCTAGGACTTACACAAATTTACCAATGATATTGCTAAAATCACACATCTCATATCCGCTCCGCAATATCATTGGTCAATTTTTGTAAGTCTTAGCTCAGCTCCGCGAAGCTCCGCTTCTATGGAAACGCAGCTTCAGTCATCATTACCAGCCCTTTATGTCCCCACTGCTTGGGCAGAGGCCTTCGTTGGAAGAATATAGGGAGGAGCTCGATAGCGCAGTGTCTTAGCACGCTCGAACTGCGATTGCGTAAACTAAGCAATGTTCGTTAAGACCGGTTATTGGGTGGGTGACCAAAAATTTACTATCTCGAGTGCCTCCGCGTTAAGCCGGTGGTCCCGGCTGCATCTGCAGTCGTTAATACCCACCAACCCGCACTGGGCCAGCGTGGTGGGTTATGGCCAATTCACCCTATGAATCTCGAATTTTTGTATTAATTAATGGAGCGACGCGAAGCCGCATGTCGGGCTAAACATCATAACATGCCATTCACGGTTCAGACGTTATTATCAACGTTATTATTGACGTTATTCTCAACCTCATTTAGTTATTCCGCTTCAACGGATAGGTTATTATTGTCCAGAGCGGGGGCGCTTTCGCGAAATGTAAAATTACCTTGTAGTTTTCCAACCACAAGACGGCTTGTTCCCTATTCAAATGGGCGGGACTGAATGCCAGCTGTAATTTCCAATCATTTGCAGTGCAATTTATAATTCAGTCCTTTGAGGCGGTCGTCAAGGGATCGATTGATGTTTGAATGGGACTTCTTGTTCGATGTTAATAGAACGACTGTTTGTTATTTCAATTGAGCACGTATTCTATCCTGTATCGCCGTCGGTTGAGAAACTGAGCTAGCTTAAACACAACATGGGTCATTTTTTATATTTACCCAATTCTACCTACATAATGTAAGGAAATATACCCTTGGCAGAGTGTATCGCCGATTAGATTGACTACATTAAAACGTATAAGGATGTTTTGATAATCGACCTCAGACCTCGCAAAATAAGAAAATGGAAAAGAGTAATCATATTATTAAAATTAAATTTAAGTCTAATTTGGGATATTTTTGTTTTTAATTTTGTATATTCAAAGACTGTTTCGTTTTCGGAGAATTGTTGTCTGAAAATATTTATCCGACGGGAGTTAAGGGAGAAATGGGTAGGAGAAGGCCTCGGCGGATTTTTATTATCAATTTGAGAGTCGCTTAAAAAAGGGTCAGATCAAGAGTACCCTAAACCGACGGACATGCATGAGAACAGTAATGATATGAAGGATGACGCGAAAGATGTTTGTAAGGATCGTAGCAAGTGGAAAGAAGTAATCTCTGCCTACTTCTGTAGTGGACAAAATCTCTGTCCACCACTTGACAGTGTTTTGGCTCTGTATTTAGTGGGAGTTAGAGCGAGAGAAAAATATTTTCTTTTCCCCGAGGAGATTTTCTCCACATCCAGTGCTACGGGGGCTGTGGTAGAAAGGCATGATGTATGGTATGATTGCTACGAAAAACAGCGATGCTCACAACGAAGAAAGAAATTGAAAACAGCCGCATCCCAAGCGTCCAGTAAGACGTGGCCACCACCGCTACGACGTAGCACACAAGCGGATCGTAACGCACGTAGCAAACAGTCAGACGTAATACGTCGTGTTTAGGCAGCGCATTTACTTAAGGGGCTTAGATTGCCGGTACGGAGCCCGGTTATAGGGGCACGGTACACAAATGAAGTACAACCTTGCGCGTGTGTGTGTACATAGAGGAATATTCCTTTTTATCGGCAGCGCGGCGGTAATCGCTTCGCTCTAGGCTAATGTGATTAAAAAAAAGCAAGCTAGGGTCGTGCGAATCAAAGTAAATGTTCAAGGTCCCGTTGTTGAGTTAGTAAGTTAGGTACCTACGAGACATATATTATGCTCAATTATTATTATCGTTATGAGTACTTACTGTCAAAAACTGACAATTAAAAATTGGTCGCTATTCCTGCCGGGTCTATGGTCTGGATTGAAATGAAATTTTTTGACATTAAGTACTCATTAAAGTTAATTAGCGTCTCTGAGAGGGCAGTAAGTTAGCATGGGTAGAGTGTTGAGGGTGTGCGTTATTTCTGTTACATGTAGATCTAAGGACTTGAATATTACCTTGGCCGTGATGTAGAACAAGTTGTTGAGCACCATCTCGGTGGCCTCCGCGGAGCCCAGCCCCTCCCTGCGGCCCCCGCGCCCCGCGTCCGCGTAGTACTGAAACAATGGACACTTTTAGTTTTGGCTTTAGGAGGTCACAGAATCTTTGCAGCCGTGTGGTGACGGCAGAGTAGAATACAATTGTCACCTCCCCAAATCTTTCCAGTGGGTGTCGTACAAGGCGATTTAGGATAAATCAGCGATTGAGGAATGGGCAGCAGCGTTCCTCTTATATCTTGTTCCACCTAGCTATAGTAATCTACTACGACTTTTGTGCCCGATAAATGGCAATAGGCTCGCCACCTATTACATGGGACCTAACATAATTGGCGAAACATGGGTGCTAGTTCACCTCTGCCTATCCCTTCGGGGATATAGGCGTGATTTATGTATGTATGTATGTAGAATCTTTGCAACTTCGAGTTTAATTTTTTATTCCTAATCAGTTAGATCGTCTAACTAATCCTACACGTTAAAATAACCGTTTTCAAAGTAGTAAATGGATGGTCTATATCTAAGTTTTTTGAGAGAAATTAAAAAAAAAACGCGCCTCAATTAAATATTGTGCGAAGGTGAGCATTCTCGATGTAGTATTTGTATGGTGTCAATTAATCCATCATTGTGGCTGCAGTATGATGCTCATGTAACTTGTTAAAGAGTTCAGCCAAATGATTTCTGTCTTTCCACAATAATATATACACATATCCATTTGCATGTTAATATTGCTACTGAATAAATTTTCAACTGTAAGCAAATCACTCGCATTATGTCATGCGGCTGTTGTCACCTCCAAGTCTAGAACTCGAAGGAGCCAAAACAAATTATGTGTATTGTGTCGCAAAGCGCGATACTTGACTGGATTCAGACAGTTTTGGGTTCGTTAGATCTAGTTGATGCTGAGTGTATTCCCGAAGGCTATAAAAAGTGGACAGTTGCTGAAGCAATCGCATTAAGCGACTAAGTTATTTCTTATTGAAACAGGACAGGAGTAGTAAGTTACGCAGCAGTATCAACAGATGCAAATTTATTTTGAAAGGTACAAAGAATTATGTTACATTTTAATTTAAGATCTCACACTGTGGTCATGCAGCATAAAATAACGTTTGCAAAGACCTACATATTGATGTATCATAGTTGACGATACACGATTGATTCACTGGAGGCACTCTTGATTGGTCAGGGTCAGGGAGAGAACGAACGAACATTGGTGAAAAAACAATACTACATAGGTACTGAAATACAAATAAATGCTGTGGAGACAGCCACGGCTTTACAGCAGTTGAGTGGGTTCTGAATGTTCTAGCCACAACTTCCATTGATCCCTTTGCTATCCATCAATAAAAAAAAATAAGTTTATAATATGTGACGGCGCCAATTTGGCGAAATAACTTCAATAAACTTCTTCTGTTACTGTACATACATCTTACAAAAAAACGTTCATAAAAACATGGCGTAAAGCAATTGATTCGACGATCGTTCCTAATACCTACTCCAATTAATATTCAAATTACACGGCACAGATGAATAGTTACAAAATATTATGATGCCAGTAGGTAAAAGGGCGTAAATTATTCTCTGAATACTTAATGCAATCATAACATGTTAATACATTATGCAGACATCACGCTTCCAGCCGGGTGGGGATTGAAAAGTGGGTAACCGTTTAAGAGGATGACGTCAGAGGACCCACTCCGCGGAAACTACGTTTAACATTGAACCTATTGGAGCAGAGTTTGATTTAATTATAATGCCGGTACGTATTAGCCCACGTGTAGTAACTGTAGGTTAATAAGAGGTATTTAACTGCCTGCGGGGTCTAGTAGGATTCGGAATTAAGATCCAGAGGGGTCCAAATTTGTACTCGGTTTGGTTAATAGTAGGACTTTTTCAAGGCCGCCTGGCTAGCTACCACCATCTTAAAAAAATGTCAAATGTCGCCATAATAATAATGATAACAGCCATGATAATAATGATCTTGCTACCGGGGAACTGCATTTTTGTATTTTTAAATGTTATATTTTTTAATGTTTTATATTTTAAAAATGTAATGTTTTGAAATATGATTTTGTATGTATTTTAAATGTAATAAAAATGATAACAGCATTATTGTGTTCCGACAATTTGTGATAAGAAGCCAGCCCCTTTGTGGTTGAGGGTTCCAGGCGAAGCTCAATACCATCTTCGGCCCTTATCGTCACTTACCATCAGGAGAGATAAAGGCCAAGTGTTTCCCTGTCTAGCATAAAAAAAAGTATACGTTCTCCCATAATAAAATTGGGTTGTGACGGGATTATCGACGACGGGTTGGTTTTATTGCGAATTAAGAGAACACTCGTGCAATCCACGGTAATTAAACAAACATAGCCCCTCAAATATGAATCAATCAAAACCTAAAGGATTTAAATTAATTAAATACATTACAACAAAATAAAACAAATAACGGGCTACGCACCATCGTTTGTGTAATACGAAAACTGGTCTGGCAGTTGATGAATTCCCACAGTGCAAATAGACATTGAATATACGTTTCGTTCATTGTTTGTTTTCAGAATGCATGTTCGTAGCGGTTTCGAGACCAAACTATTTGTGTTTACAATAAATGCCTTAACGGAACCATAGTGAATGTAAAAAAATACCATTTCATTTGTATTTAATTACGACGCTGCATAAAATTTCGATGGTAAATTCTAAAGCATGAAGCCGGCTGTAAAACCGAAGCCTAAACCTTGAGCAGTATCGATTGGAATGTTGTCATGTCAATCACTCCCTCCTCCCACTAACACGTTTCAGTTGTGAGGGATGATACGCATTAAAAAGGGACTGGACGACTTGATGACGTCTGACCGATAGTAATGGAAGAGGACACAATCCTGCGCCGACCCCAAATAAACTAGGAAAAGGGCAGGAACAAAAATTACTATATTATTACTATTATTTGAATTACTACGTGTACAAATTTACAAGAAAAAAAAACCACCTATGGTGCAATGAAAACAGAAGGCGACGAGGCGGAGACGGAACGGGTACAGTGCAGGCGGATATCAGTCAGCGCAAACAGAGGCGCAGGTATATTTTGTTAATTTAATAGTTTTTGTTACGTTGCTAGGATGCCTTGATATCCGCGCCGTCCGTATCCGTACCTTAGCGTCACCTCGCCGCATTCTGTTTGCGTTGTGCCTATACCAGACATGTCAAAAACTCTTAATCGAAAAATAGCCCCAGGTAATCGACACGCGCTGTGCTCGATTTTAATTTTCTGTTTAAGCCCCGGGCGCGGAAACGCACTACCACCATGTCACAAGTCGATTCAGCGATATATCCGACATTGTAAAACATTTTTATAGCGCGACAGATTCGTCTCATATGTTCACTTTGTAGCGGCCTGATATTATCACGTCACAAGTAGAAGGGCATTTTTAGGATTCCGTCCACAAAAAGTAAAACGGGACCAAATTACTAAGACTCTGCTGTTTGTCCGGCTCATGAACTGTGATACAGTTGAAATTTTCATGCAGGCGATGCATTTCAGCTGTCGCAATAACAACAAATACTAATATACCTACATATGTTGCTGTGCCATAAATAAATACATATTTTATGTCATGCCTTTCTCCCACGACAGATACAATTTCTTTCCGCTAGCTACGATCCTTACTATTTACTTTATAGCTTCATCTAATCTCATTAATCTCTTCATGCATGCTTGTCGGCTTCGGGTAGGTACTCTTGACTTGCTTAAACTGAAATACTAATAAACAGAATAAAAATAATTATTTAAGAGAGCTCCAATAAAACAAAGGTGATTCTTTATAGATAATGGTACGGAACCCTTCGTTTGCGATTCCAACTTCCACCTGGGCCGGTTTTTTTTTAGTTGTAATAAATATTATTAATATAAGCCGTGTGGTGACGGCAGAGTAGAATACAATTGTCACCACCCCAAATCTCTCCCGTGGGTGTCGTACAAGACGACTAAGGATAAATCAGTGATGAGGAATGGGCAGCAGCGTTCCTCTTATACTACCGTTCTGACAATGTACTGCGACTTTTGTGCCCGATAAATGGCAATAGGCTCGCCACCTATTACATGGGACTTAACATAATTGGCGAAACGCGGGTGAGAATTCACCTTTGCCTACCCCTTCGGGGATATGGGCCTGATTTATGTATGTATGTAATAAATATTATTACAGTGTTATCTCTGTTGCTAACTACCTATATAACGTATTACCCATAAAGTAACTGTTTCCGAATACAAATTCTGATCAACGATAAATTAGCATATAAATAGTGTCATAAGCATTTATTCTAGGTTTATTAGTACCAGGCACACGCACAAAATAACTCAGGGATTGCTTAGTGCTTAGTAGAAGAGTCACCTCAATTCCTTCGACAAAATATTCGGTCTATTCCAGTGTGCACCGACATAATTGACGGTGGTATAAACTAATAACGAACCAATTTAATATACACGTATCAAATTGTTCATTATTAGTTTATAAGCAAGTCCTCATCTTAAGTTACAGAGGCTTAATAACCTGGCCAGTACGAAGATCTAATTGCCTTTGTGTCTCAAAATTCAAATAAGAACTAACAAAGGCACCCGACTAATACTCGTACTTAATAACTTCTACTGAAATCTAGATTATTAACATTCGAACAAGATTTGTTGCTTGTTATGTCAATACCGAATGTCAAACTATTGTGGATGTTGGTACCAAGTTGTTATTAGTCTAACTAAATGGTACTTCTACACGGTGCATGTAGCTTGCGCATGTTGAAGCACTGGCGCGGGTTATATGCATTCTAGCGAGTCCAACGACTCGAGAATGTACAGTACCAGCTCAAGTAACATCGCGCGGGTTACTTGCGCAGACATGCTGACAGCTGAAACGAACAAGACCCAATACATAAAGAAGTTGCACGGGCAGCATGCACGTGTAGCTTGACCAAGTAACTTGCGCAAATAGCCCGCTCCTTTTTTATGCACAGGGGGCCTAAGCAAGTGGCTTTTCTATTCGAACGCATAGAATACAAAAGTATGAAACCAACGTTTTGTTTTCTCTGCAATACGTCAGGTTCATACATTTGTTTCATATGCGTTCGAATAGTTTGGCCACTTGGCTAGGGCCACTGATCAACTAACTTGAGCATCTTGCTTGCGCAAATAGCTCGCTCCTTTACTTGCACCGTGTAGAAGCACCATAAGAAATTTATCATAGTAAAATTTACTCTATAATAAGAAAGAAAAGTCTAGGGACCTCGCCTCGTCTCGTCTCGTCAGCTTTTCGCTAAACTGTCTGAACTCTTTACAAGTAACTTTTTGCCCTTCAGAAACGTCTTTGTCGCCGTTCGGGAGACGGGTTGTATATTTCTAAGTTAAAGCGCAGACCCTGCGAGGTGGTACTTGCTCAGACGCGTCGGATATTTATTTATTTGGACAACAAAACAGCAAGCAACTCTTATTTAAAAAAAATCTCGTGTCACATAATGTTTGTTAAAAACCTCCTCCATCTCGGCATTACGGATTTTTATGAAATTATTTGTTTACATTTAGAAGTATTCAATTTTAATTTTAGCAATATAATGAATGTTAGTAAAATTAGCACAAAGATTTTGGTGGTTAGAAAAAGTTCGAAAAATTAAGTCTTGATTCGGGAATCGATCCCGCGTCCACTGTAATCCAGGCAAGTGCCCAAACCGCTCGGCCAACCAAGACGCTAGTTGACTTGCTGAAAAGCCAACGGATACCCTCGCAATGTCCAGTTCGATTCTCGCATAAGACCATAATTTTTTGGACTTTGTCTAACCACCAAAATCTTTGTGCTAGTTTTCCTAACATTTGATCACGCCTATGATTTATGTATCATACTTTTGCACTCAGAGACGTCAAATATCGTTAATGAGTACTTAATGTCAAAAAATGACAATTCAAAACTATTCGCTATTCTTGCCGGGTTGCTAGATGGAATGACAAAAAATCAAACAAGCCAATCATAGACATTTTTATTGAGGTCAAATATTGAAATAATGTGGTTTGCTTTGCCGTGTGGTGACGGCAGAGTAGAATACAATTGTCACCACCCCAAATCTCTCCCGTGGAAAAAACGTATGGTAGGTTTTTGGCGTCGCCTGCTGCATTAGCAAAACAGTGATCTATTAATATTCGACAAGCCTCTTTTCAAAACACTCATTAGACTATGTGAGGAGGTCTAGAATCAATAATAAGGACTCGCGGGAATCAAACCACTATGAAAATCCGTTTCAAAAATTTTATAAGCTCATCGTATTGAAAAAAATGTAATAATATCTGATTTTAAGTCCCACTGGAGAAAGTTTAAATTGAGTCCGTCATTTAATTGAATCCAAAGCCTCGAGCAGGATTTCAAAAATGAAATAGAGCAGAAAGTCTCAGTAAATCGACTCCACTTTGGTTTGACTTTCTGGGAGTTCATCTTCTGAGCTTGCTCTATTCGCGGGAATTTAATATTCAAGTAAAGTGTCAATCACTTCATAGGTACTTCGTAGGATCTATTGTTCTGCACTAATATTATAAAACTGAAGAGTTTGTTTGGTTAAACGCGCTAATCCCAGGAACTACTGATTCAATTCGATAAATTATTTTTGTGTTGGATAAGTCCGAGTAGTAACCAGGGGCGGTAAACAAAAAAATGTCTCAGATCGCAAGTGCTCGACGACCGAGCCGAATGCGATCTGATCTGAGGCTTTCTTTCTTAACGACCGAGGTAAGTTAATAATTTTATGTCACTCCCTGACCAGGAAGTGGGATTTTACAAACACTTCAAACACTTGCGATCTGGGACATTCTTTATTTTACCGCCCATGGCAATAAATCTACTACTATTTTATTTTATTGCATTATAAGACAGAGATTTTTCATTCAGTAGCCCCCGGCTATGTCTGAGCGGGTGCAAGTTTCAAAAGTGTTCCGCTTGCAGATAAGCCCCCTCTCTGTCGTAACTCCCACATGTGCCAGGCTTCGCTAAAACCCCTGCACCAGGGATTTAAAAGCACCGTTCCGGTGAAATCTTTCAAAGGCCAGTCGAGTGTGAAAATTGTCTTGTGAAACCATACAACGGCGAGACTCGTTTGTCAATAGGCAATGTGTTTAATAATTGTGTGTAATACACTGTTTACGTGTTAACATTATGTTGATTCTTTTACTGTTGAAAAGTCGTTTATCCTCCATATTAATTACCAAAATAATTTGGATTTGAAATTAAATTACAAAAGTTAGTAAGTTAAGTGAATAATATTTCTATCTCTAATCTTGACATGTCGAAACGTGGGTCCCAACTCTCCTCTGGCCAAAGGGGTGGGCCTTTGGGAACAAATAGCGTAATTAATGTATGTATAGTGTATGTATTTAAAATAAAGATAGACGAAACAGGAATACTGTGCCAAAGCCAAATAAGTTGTGATGCATTGTGGTGATTAAATGCCACAAAGATAATTTTTTTTTATGCTAGAATGTGAAGCTATTTGCCTTTATTTTACCTGATGGTAAGTGACGATAAGGTCCGAAGATGATTTTAAAAGTCTATATTAAAAGAGCCAGGTCAAGACTCAAGAGCACACGAAACCGACCGGCAGAAGTATGTAGCGATCGTAGCAAGTGGGCAGAAGTGATCTCTGCCTACCCCTGTGGGAGAAAGGCGTGAAGTGAATATGTATGTATGTAGAATTACCTCGATGTAAGATAGGGGGTTGGCGGGCGGCACATTGGGATCCACCAGCTCGATGTTGACCAGCCACGGCAGCAGGTACTGCAGAAGCAGCTGCCGGACCTCGGTGCGCGCCGTCTGGAACCGAGCCGTGATCTCTGCGGACAAATAACACTGTTCGTGACCTTTGCACATATATGGAGGAAAATTGTGCTTGGAAAATGATTGAAAAAATATTGCCTTGATGCAGGAATCGAACCCGCATCCTCTGCCCGCATTACATCATCAAGACAATACTTTTTGATCTTTTTGTAATCACAATTTTCTTTAACTAAATAATGTTCAATTAAACAATAACGCTCGGCCCGCGATTGCATAAATTAAGCAATGTTAGCTAAGACCGGTCATTGGATGGACGACCAAAAAGGTATATCTATCTACCTATCTCGAATTCCTTCGTGCTCCACATTGGCACATTAAGTCGTTGGTCCCAGGCGCATCTGCAGTCTTGTCGTTAATAGCCACCAATCCGCACTGGGCCAGCGTGGTGGGTTATGGCCCATTCTACCTATATTCTTCTATCCATAGGGAAGGCCTGTGCCCCAGGAGTGTGGTAATCAAAAAGGCTGGTCATGATGATGATGACATTTGCAATTCTAACTCATCGTCATTACCTATCATTACATCGCCTGTACATAATGTCCGAGTGGAAGCGAACCCGACACACATTTTACGATTCTACTCTGACAGTTGTCACGTCACAGGGTGGCGACAGCAGGCAACGGCAGCGAAAATAGAAAGGGGTTTGACCGCATTGTTACAGCAAGATGACAATCAGAAGCCTTTTATTTGGTCGTTGTTATTTCATACTAAGGGCGTGTACTAGCGTATTTAAGTGTACTGTATAAGTGGAATTTGTGTTGGCATTATTGGAGACACGGGTCAATGACCGTTATACAAGTATTCTTTTCCGAATTCGCGGAAATCTGAACGAAAGTATTTCTTTTACGATAAGCGAAAATTGCCTTTGTGCGTCTCAGATGTACTCTGTATATTGTGGATCAAAATAATTAGTGGAAAGGCAGTTTTTCTGGCACAGCAACAGATTATTGTCTTCTTCTTCTTTTGGGTCAGACGTCATCAAGCCACCCACTCCCATTTGATTTATATCATCCAACACACGAGGTGCTAGTATGAGTAATGAATGTGCAGAAAAGTGATGTAAAGGGCCATGTCGAGAGTCCGATCAACGGAAGTGATTCGGATGACAACATTCCAATCCATACTGTTCAGGGTTTTGACTTAGGTTTAGGTTAACTTAGGTCTGAACCCAACTCTTTGTGTATGCCATTGTAGGCGGTCAGCCCCCCACCATTCAGGTGTCGCAAGGTGTACACCGGGCAGTCTCCCCTAATCTAACAATGGACAGTCGAGGCTGGCACATACTATGCTATTTTTCGACCCTATGGCCAGCATGGAAGATAGACAGAATTTACGAATAATTTTCAATCCAATCACTTCCATTAATTCGTGATACAAAATAAGCACACGCATGCAAAATACTGAAAAACAGTTCTCTCTCTGACAAGCCTTTCGGGCGTCATAATATTCGTCCGTTATTTCCGCGCACTTACACGAGCCCAAATTTACATAACCCCTAATGACGTACACATATATCTATCTATCTGTACACATATATCTGTCTATCTCCCCTACAACCAATAGACTGGTTCGATTTACCGTAATAGGATTCGTGCGTTATTCGGTTGAACGAATCTCGTTTTAATCAAAATTAATTTCCAACATCGGCCGCTGACAATATTATCGAATATGATGCATAGTTCCTCTTTTTATTGAAGCTTGCTTTGAACCGTAAACCAAATTTAATATAATTACTAACTGGAAATTCGAATTGGCTATAGCAAAATTTTAAGGCATTTATAATAAAATGATCGGAATTCGGACATTCGAAATAAATTGGTAAACGGACGCACTACAAATAGTTAATGACGAGATTTCGTAGAATATAGTGAAAATGAGGTGCGTGACAAATTATTAAATGTTAGAAAAACTATTACAAAGAAACCAAAGTAGCAGCTCAATTAGGTAGTTGACGCCTCACGATAAAAAAGATATAACTTAAGTCAGGGACCTTTACGTATCAGCGTGTCATTTTTCTAAGGAAATGTTTGATGAGGTCATAGACGTGCCATCAAATCATTGACTTTGTGATTACTGGTAAAACAAAAGTAATAAATACCATCAATTTTTTTAAGTGCATTTTGCATTCCAAATGCTTTATCTGATAGAAGATTTTAATTAAAACTTGCAAAATTTAACGTCTCCAGAGGCTCAGACGGGAATTGAACCTTAATTAAAATGAATGTGACTTGTTGCAGATTAAATGACAAATGACAATGTTCGGGTTGTACGATGTCACTTTTAGTGACATTCATTCTATGCATTCTATAGGCTGAACTGTGGCCTTACCACCAACTCTAAACGCGACCCAATTCCCATTGATAAAGTGAGACAACGCTATAAGCCGAGTAGAGCGGCGTCCCGTTTTATCACCCGCGTTTGGATCGCACTAATACTTCATGGTACGGCCACTGGAGTCATCTGTTAAACGGTCAAGTCACACTGTTTTTCGTAGTGCATACAATTTTAAGATCAATGGCATGCCCAAAATATTGTGTTGCGTGCTATTGGTTCGCCATAATATAAAATAATCTCCCGCAAAATCAAAGGTGAGACGGACAAGGAATATATTTCCATTGACACACACGTGTTTGGATCATAGTCCGTCGCAATAATATCATAATTAAGAGATTAGTCATCTTCTCTCGCCGATTCTCAGAGAGGGCTGTTTTATTTTTCAAACCATTTGAGAACTTGCACGGAGGAGCAGCCAGCGAATATATCAACTACTAGAGACACTGAAAGAAGTACTGAGGACAAAATAATAGTGATGTTCCGACTAGTCGGTAAAGCCGACTATCCGACTACTTTTGTGGTCTGCGACTAGTAGGCGACTATTAAGTCAAAAGCGCCGACTTTTGTGTATTAACATGTTAGACAGGGAACTCTTGGCGTTATCTCACCTGATGGTAGGCAGCGATAAGTGCCGAACATGGAATCGAGCTTCACCTGGAACTCACAACCGCAGAGGGGCTGGCTATCTGACACTTACAAATTGTCGGAACACTATAATGCTGTCAACATTATTTTTTATTATTGTTCCCCAATACAATGTATACAGGGTCGTAAAACACCAGCAACCTCGCAGGACCAGACAGCTTACTTCTATGATAAACGACAATGTATGTATGTTTGACTTTGTAACAAAATAAAAATATTAATTAGTCTCAATTGAAAACCCAAAAACTTCCGAATATTCCCAAAGTCGGGATCGGCCTTTATACAACGGACTGATCGGCTAGTCGGCCATTATCATAGTCGGCACATCTCTACAAAACAAATCTGAAGGAATTAAGATGACGTCATGTAAGTTCCACGTGTCTGCTTCACAGACTGACCCTCGTGCACACAGAGCGTAATCTGTGTGATATATCTACATTGATAACTGTGGCCGTACCATGAAGCATTAGTGCGATCCAAATGCGGGTGACAAAATGGGACGCCGCTCTACTCGGCTTATAGCGTTGTCTCACTTTAACAATGGGAATTTAAAGTTGGTGGTAAGGCCCCTGAACGACAAACGAAATAGCGCACGTGTATTACATTGTGCCGACATCAAGAGGATCATGGTTGGTACATTTCTTTGAAGGCTGTATTTAGAAAAACTAATGGAGTTCACAATGTAAGAAAGGTATACACTGTGGACGAGCTGTCCTGCAGCAAACAGTGATACAATACGCAACGCAGAAAACTGCGACGTGAATTTATGCCATGCAATTTGATGCGGAAAGGAAAATACAAGAAAAAGAAACAAAGCTATGTGAAATTGAAGGAATCCGAGATGCGAATCAATTCGCAAATTTTTGCGATGCGTCGTGAGTGCATCACAGTTTTGTGTGCAAGCTCTTTCTCCCTCAGGCAGAGATCACTTCTTTCCACTTGTTCTGATCCTTACACTCTTCTTTCGCTTCATACGGTCTTACTCAATAATGTTTCGTTCGGGTTCACTTTAATTTTAAAATATAAAACGATGACGTCCGAATATGAAATTAATTTTCAAATTACACATTGCAATGTTTGCAACTCGAAAGTTTCTCAGCGAAATGCCTTACAGGCATCCAGTTTTCAAGACATAAAGGTTGTTTGCTCAAAAAGCAATTTCGTTTCCCAGCCGGTATCCGGAATCTGTTTAATTAGAAGTTAATTGTTGCGAGACGGCTCTGTACCTCTGTGCGCGACAGGCCGGTACACGCTGCATTGTTATGACGGCTGCAGGCGTCGGGGTATGAGGCAGCCTTTTAGCAACTTTTGGTGTTTACGTATAAAGTATACAAAACAACTCCTCTAAGTAAAAGCCACAATTCGTTTATCCATATCAGCCCCCCTAGCCAAGTGGCTTATCTATCGAACGCATAGGAATTGATAAATTGTTGCCTTCTATGCTGGCCTGGGAGCGAACAAATAACGTAGAATAGGCCAGCCCCGACTCATCCCATGGGTGTCGTAAAAGTCGACTACGGCAGATTGCCCTGTGTGGACCAATAAGCACCTCGGGGCACCCGAATAGTGGAGGGCTTACCACCGACAACAGTATATGTATATACCCAAAGAGGGTTAGTATCAGACAGGCGACCGGCTGTAAAACCTAAGCCAAACCTTTAAGCTTGGAATGACAACATTCCAATCCCTACTGGATTGGAATGTTGTCATTCCAATCACTCTCTCCGTTCATCGGTCTCTCGACATGGTCCGTTCCGTCTCTTTTCTATACATTCATTCATCACTAGCACCTTTACGGTGTGATGGATGATATGAATCAAAAGGGAGTGGATGGCTTGATGACGTCTGACTGATATGAATGGAAGAGGAAACATACTGCACCGACCCCAAATAAACTGGGAACAGGGCAGGGAGAAGAAGAAGAAGCATAGGAATTGATAAGCCACTTGCTAGGTATGAATACACTTCGTCAAGACGTAAGACATCGGAAACCCGCATGTCCAAGGGAATATATGTAGATGGATAACTCTAGACAAGTGACCAATCTATTCGAACGAATAGAACACAAATGTGTGAAACCGACTATTGCGGAGAAGACAACATGGCGACCGTCGTGTCAAATGTCTCTTACAGTTGTCAAAAATGGACAATTTTGTTCGATAGATACGTGACCAAAATTTATTATCTCGTTGTATTTTCCTTTCACAATTTAATCAGTCAGCTGTCAATTTCTTATGAACAGGACAAAACATCTAATAAGCGCGAGTAACACCCGCGGTTCCTATACAAGGGTGAACTTATTATGAGGATAATAAATAAAACACACAACATTACTGAGAAAACGATACGCAAGGAGAGCTCGGCGTTTTTGCTATTAGGAGAATTGTAACCAATTAGCGGGCCGTAATTGCCTACAAGCCTACAGTGGTAATATAAGAACCAAAGTAAACAGCGACAATCTCCGTTTGTTTTATTCAGTCGTGGAATAATGGAGTGCGAGATGTATCGACGGGTCCCAGGAACAAAGTCGCATCTACTAGACGTGGCTTTTTTGTTGCGTACAATTTAAATTATAAAAGCAGTTAAAGTAAGTTTTTGCGTCCTCCCTGTTTTAGTCTGTCTGGTGTCGGAGCAGTAACTCCTTCCATTCATATCGGTCAGACATCATCTAGCCATCCACTCCTTTTTGATACATATTATCATCCATAAAACCGAAAGGAGCTAGTGACGAATGAATGTATAGAAAAGAGACGGAACGGACCATGTCGAGAGCAGTTAAAGTTAAGTAAAGGCACTTAAAAACCTTTACTATAATATTCCTTTTCATAAATAACGAGGTGACAATTTAAATTATCCGCGCAACTAAAAAGCCACGTCCTAACTAGATTTGGTTAGTAGATGCGACTTTGTTCTTGGGACCCGTCGCTATATGCGAAGCATTTTTTGTTTACGTCACTTGATATTGGGCCGTGATGCTGCCGGGGGCATTCGTTAGTGGCCATCGATTCGGCGGGACCTAAGCAAATACTTTTTTCAACACAATTGCTCATAAATTGACTCTCATTACACCGTTTTAAGGCTCATAATGCAGCATATTATGCACTCGTTCATAATATATTACGTACTAGTGCGTAATCGTATATTTTTAATTCTTTTTTTTTGTTTAATTCTCCCTATATTTTTAGGGAAGCATAGGGTCTAGCCCATACAGTCATGTCTTTAGTATATTTAGTCTGTATTCATGTGTGTGAAATTAATAAATATGAAATTAATTTTACGTTAAAAGAGGGATTATTTTCAATAATTCCTCTTTCACATTTGTCACCATTGAAACGCACCAAACACTCCAAAGTTTATGCTTATTGAATTTGTCTATGGACATTGGATATTTTTACGAATACTAAATTATTTTAGAGTTTAGATAATAAAACATTTTATTCCATGTTTATAAACACAAATTAACTATCGTATTTAGAAACACTATTTATTTTATTTTTATATTTTGCTGCTGCTTCGGATGCACAGCCTGTTTTTCTGTGCGTTTTGAAAGTTGCCATATTTATTTTATTAAATAAATATTGTGTCTGGGTGATGTTTACTGTTAAAAAAATGTGTAGTTTTGTGAAATAAGTGTCTACGGCGATTAACAATATGAAGATTTAGTGAAACAAAAGTGCATTTGATGAGAAAAGCAACATGCATTAAAACGTGATACATCCGCGTTTTAATGCGATTAATACTGAAGAAAGTAGACTACATCAGATGAGGCTCTATGTGCTGGTTCCCTTGCCGTCCCTAGTATTAAGGAGAATTAAAAAAGAACAAAACCAAACTTGAAGGCGCCATTTTCCGTAATTATTTGGCATTTTTGGTTAAGTTAATAACAATACAAGTTTGTTTTTTCCTCGCAATTGTGTTGAAAAACGTCGTATGCAACTCGTATGCATTGATCATTACACACTCGGCTTCCTTACCGCGCTCGCTGCGGGTCGCGGTTGCAATAATGCCTCGTGTGTAATGACCACCGTAGCATACTCGTAGCATAATATACTATTACGGCGATTTTGTGGCTAAAACTATCACTTTAATAGGACGGCCAGAACATTCGAAAGGGCTCCTACGTGGCCCTATCCTACATACTAGCAGTTCTTCTTCCTGCTATTTTTCCATTCTAAGGTTGGCACAACATGTCATCCTCATCCATGCTCTTCTATCAGTAGTTAGCTCTCCTCTCGCTTCTTCGGTATGCCTCTCCACATCAATGTGATATATTAAAAATCATATATTATTATCATATTTCCTCTTATATGATTTTTCTCCCCTTCATTTTGGTTAATAGAGTAGTTGGGCGTTCGCTTCTAACCAAGAGCGGGACAAAATAATAATGATGAGTTTGGACATAAGTTCTTCGTACATTTTCAATAAGCACGTACACCGCGTCTATGCAGAATATTTTTCCTATTGTGTAAGGAGTATTTATTTATTATTTTTTGAATCCCAAAGCTGTTTATAAAGATAATCGTATCAGATTCATCCCAAAGGTGGTTGATAGCACATGACAGATCACATCAATTGAAAGCTCCTGTTGATTCGTGTGTCCACTTTTGTGTGGCCGCATTGAGGGCAGATAAATAATCGGCACATAGTTATTGGAACATTACATGGGTATTTTTATCTTCGTCCTATACTTTCAAACGACCAACACATAATAATTAAAAAGCACACACGAGGGACAGCAGGGTATCAGTAAAAACACTTCGGGATGAAAGACATTGAATTCTACAATGCATGGACAACCGTTGGCTCACAACATGAGGTTGAAAAGTTTGAAAAAAAGAAAATAAAGTTAATCAACGCAACGTTCTGGTGAGTGATTCACTGCCGCACTCAGAGACGTCTATCAACTTTACTGAGTACTTCATATAAAAAAGAATTAATTTATTTCTAGACCATATACCCGGCAAGAATCATCAAGTTAACATTAATTGACTTCTCTGAGTGAGGCAGTTAGGCATGTTTTTTGTAGGGAATATTATAAATTTGGCTTCCATTTTTTTAAATTGACCAGTGAAAGCCATTATAATACATCATAATAAGCGGACCTCAAATCAAATAGAGCGGACACTTGAATCAAAAGGCGAGCCCTGTTAAAATTCTCAACAATATCGGCCCAACTTCAAATGAAACCTTATCCCGCTCGTATCACAGACAGGTACCTATATATGGAAAATTAATTCAGTTTGAAATTTGTTATCAGCAGCATTATCCTAAAACTTTGAGGTGGACGGACGCCCGTATGTGTAGAAAGTTCACTTTGCTATACATGTCATCGACATAGGCAATGGTTCTTTCTTGGTCTGCAAAATTGTACATTAATAAACTAGCTCGTCAATGATTGACGCTCTGTGTGTCTGTCATCATGTGTGATGGTTTAAAATGTAAACGATAAGGTTACTGTTATGTTAAAATTTCCTTACCAAAATAGAATACAAAAAAATATAGGCCAGGGTTGGCAAGTCGCTTTTAAGACTCACTCCGAGTCTTTGCATAAATTGTTTCATATAAAATAAGTCTTTTTTACACATACTCAATAGCATTACATCGTTAAAATATCGTCTATACGCGTTAACTATACCTGTAATCATCGTTACAAAAGTGAAGTATGAAAGGTTTCGTAGCCGCCGGACCCCCATAATTGGACCTTACCTACACAATAGGAACTATTCGACCTGGACCCACTGGACCTTTTTATTTATATACGTAGTAGTAATTTAATTTAACCTAATTCAAATTTGAATAAAAAAACGAAATACGAATGTTACGTTTTTTATCTTTTTTTTTTCAATTCAAGTAATTATACGACAATTGTCTGACTTTATTGTTTTAGTATTAATGATATTAAAATGAATGAAAATGGTGGATTTCCAAATTTAATAATGCTTAGCGCTGATTTTGGCTTGGCAGCCGCAAGCGAGTTCGACTGTCTGCCGCAGGAGTTCTCATTGCAACAAAGTAGAAAATATTAAATCAGCCTTATCCAATTGTTTTTAGTAGGTAATTTTATTACTTATACTGCCGCACTCAGAGACGTCAAATAACGATAATGAGTACTTAACGTCAAAAAATGACAATTCAAAACTAGTCTCTATTCTTGCCGGGTCTATGGTCTTGATTTGAATGAAAATTTTTGACATTAAATACTAATTATAGTTAATTGACGTCTCTGAGTGCGGCAGTTAGGGCCTGTTTCACAATCGACTAATAAGTTCGAAGTAGCTTACTTTGCAGTTCAATTGACATATATTTCATATTACAACTGTCAAATGATCTGCGAAGTAAGCTACTTAGAACTTACTTTTCGATTGTGAAACAGGCCCTAAGTTTATTAATTCGTGTGTCAATTTTGAGTTTTGTAGGTCTGAATTTGTGTGTACGTACATACATACATAAATCACGCCTATATCCCCGAAGAGGCAGGCAGAGGCGAACCAGCACCCACGTTTCGCCAGCCATGTTAGGTCCCATGTAATAGGTGGCGAGCCTATTGCCATTTATTGGGCACAAAAGTCGCAGTAGGTACATAGCTAGATGGTAGACGAGGAACGCTGCTGCCCATTCCTCATCACTGATTTATCCTTAGTCGCCTTGTACGACACCCACGGGAGAGGTTTGGGGTGGTGACAATTGTATTCTACTCTGCCGTCACCACGCGGCACGTGTACGTACAGGTGATGCAAATAATTGTCTGCCTATCTATTCATAGAATCAACCGGCGCCTATATCGTGAGTGATTCAGCCCCACCTCGCAGAGGAACAACGCTAAGATAAGCATATTACTATGCAGAATACATTATATTTTCGGTGACTTCGCTACGTGACGAGTTACACGTGTCGTGGCTTTATTAATAGACCAACAATATAATACTCGGAACCTTTACATCTGAATTCTATTAACGCCGGTGTTATAATTATTAAGGCGTGTTGGAGCGTGAAACCTTCGGGTGCGATCTCAACGAGCTCAAAGAGGACGATAGGGGAAGGACGGTGAAAATTGACACAGAAGACATAACGGATATTTATTATTATAATACATAAATAAATCACACCTATTTCTTCACGCCGTGTGGTGACGGCAGAGTAGAATACAATTGTCACCACCCCAAATTTCTCACGTGGGTGTCGTACAAGGCGACTAAGGATAAATCAGTGATGAGGAATGGGCAGCAGCGTTCCTCTTATACCACCTAGCAATAGTACTGCGACTTTTGTGCCCGATAAATGGCAATAGGCTCGCCACCTATTCCACGATATAGGCGTGATTTATGTATGTATGTATTTCTTCACAAAGGGTAGGCACAGTTGTATTCACACCCACGCCTCGCTAATCATGTTAAGTCCCGTGTTTTTTTTCGTCGGAGTGTACCTAATGCTTTTACGCCGCTAGCTAGGCGACTGGCGTGTGTGAGACTCGCCCGTCTCATGACCTAAACCACCCCGGTGTTCCCCAAACCCTTTAAGTGGGGAAAGTCTAGGATCTACCGAGGCAATTCACCAGTCTGTAATAGGTTTATCTAAAAAAAGGCTAGTAATAGGTTGGGGAAAAAGTTTCTTCGCATTATTTAAGAAAATTCAAAACATTTTTTAATTTAGTTTATTTACATTTAACTAAAGTATGTAGGTACCATTTGTTCGATAACTTTTTGCCATCTTGTAGGTAGGGACATGATCCCATTGCTATAGAAATTTTGGGACTTTTGGTCAAAATACCGCGACAAGTGGTTTTGGCAGTCCTCTCGTGATGTTAACCTGACACTGCCTAAAGAATTCTGAAGAAACCGAAACAGGTGGAAATCTGAAGGTGCAAGGTCAGGACTATACGGCGGATGCATTAACACGTCCCAGCCAAACTCTTTTAATTTTTGATGAGTGGCTAAAGATGTGTGAGGTCTAGCGTTATCATGATGAAAAACCACACCCCTTCTGTTGATCAATTCCGGCCGCTTTCTCTCAACTTCTTGCTTTAATCTCATCAGTTGTTCGCAGTAGAGTTCAGAATCGATGGTCCTGCCTGGTGGTAACAGCTCATAATGAATAATGCCCTTCCAATCCCACCACACACACAGCATCACCTTGTTGCGAGATAACCCGGGTTTCGCCACAGTCTGTGAAGCCTGACCGGCCTTTGACCACGACCTTTTTCGCACGTTCTTGTCGTACGTGGTCCACTTTTCATCACCAGTTATCAGCTTCTTCAAAAATGGTTCGGTTTCATTACGTCGTAATAAAGAATCACAAATGAGTACACGGTTCATTAGGTTTCTTTCAGTGAGCTCGTGAGGTACCCAAATGTCGAGCTTTTTTGTGTACCCACTTTTTTTAAAATGCGCCAAAACTGTTTTGCGGTCAATTCCCAGTTCTTCAGCTACGTCGTAACTACTGACATGCCAATCTTGCTCCACTTTTTCAAAAATGGCATCCATTTTATCTGTAATAGGGCCATATATTATATCATAGGCGACCAGAGCGACGTGCATCTTTGACATCAAAATTTCCGGATTGAAAACGCTTAAACCAAATTTGTGCTACTCTCACAGACACTGCACTAGGTCCATAAACATCGCAAATTTTTTTCGCGGCTTGCATTGCATTTTTACCTTTTTTGTAGTAAAATTTTAAAATGTATCGAATTTCTTCATTAGATTCACTCATCTTGGCGGTACGAAAAACAAATGAAAATCACACATTTTCCTAATTTGAATTTGGAATTATGTTCTTTAAAATTTAAACTTTCAATGATACCAAAACCAGCCAGATACAAATAGTATAGCCAAAGAGATTTTATTACAAGTTTATACATACTATAATGCGAAAAGACTTTTTCCCCAACCTAATATAATCCTTGCGGTTAGAGCACAAAATTAATTGGGTAATTCCATCAACATCCCTCGTACTCAAATCAAAGGCACTAGACGGATAACATAAAACATTGTAGCTCCGAGGATTTAATACGCTTATTTATTTAAGTCTGCCTCTTAGGTGTACGGGAATATTTTCTCGCAATTATCGTTCCCCTGATGAGCCACTTCAAACTGCTAAGACTGCATCAAGTTTCATTGTGAACAAAGTCTCTAGCATAATCATTCTCGAAACAGCAAACGTGAAATGTTATTATTCGAGTATCGCTAATCTGTGCCTTTGTTATGAAAGCACGTCTGAGAGGGTCTAGCCCAGAGGTTCTTACACTTTTTTCTCATAGACAACTTTCAAAATTCCGGTTCAGCTACTGGCTATGTCAGGAAAGCACGTCAGAGAGGTTCTAGCCCAGAGGTTCCCAAACATTTTTTTTTGTCCCCCCGTCGACTTCCCCATCACTCTGGGAATCAATCAGGTCTAGCCTTTCCAGCATTGGGGTAGGGCCGTAAGCATGGATGCTCGCTACACAGTGCGGTAAAGTGACTCATCGCAGATTTTTGATCAAGCCCCGAAATCATTCACAGCATGCACCCATATTATGGAACAATTTACTGAAATAAGTCACGGCAAATAAAAGCCGCTTTCTAAAAAAGTAATAATTCCCGTTTTGGTACACAAATAATGGCCTTCTCAATTTCAATTCACCAACCGCGAATATAAAATGCGTATGCAATTCAATTTGACACGTGGAATATTTTCCCTTTGTAATTTACTCTTTTTTAAGGGGAATGTGTGCCACGGTCAATATTATATTACACGCACTGAATAATTATTATATTGTTTACAACATAATGTCGCTAATTTAATAAAAAGCCGATGGCAAAACTCAAAAAACATTTTGTATGCAAAATTTAAAGCATCAAGCCTTTTTTTTTGCAAGAAAAGTGTTTTTGATTTGTGTCTCTTTTATATTCAAGAAGCGATGTAACAAAAATAACGCACACCCTGAATACTCCCAATGCTAGCATGGTCATATAAATACTGTGGTTTTATCAAAAAAAAAAAACGAAATTGTAATTTTTTCTTCCCCATACAAATGAATAGGTGAGTAAAGCAACAAGTATGAAGTTACAATTTAAATTTTTCTTATATCACCACGGTTTTTAGATGACCAAGTTAGCATGGGTAGTATTCAGATCAGAGTGTGCATTCTGTTACATGTTGTATAAAGAAGACCGAATAAACAACGCAATGCACTCTTATTTCGCAACAATGAAAGTCCAAAAACATTTCAAACATTGGGTTTTGGTGAAATATCGAAAATATCCAGTAGCGCGCTCGTGGCTCAATTCCATGTTCTCAATTTTTCAGGGTCATTTTTACAATGTTTTTAACTGAAAACGTAGTTTCAAACGCACACTGCGGGCAGAAACTAGCAAATTATTGAATTTTCTATCTTTGCACCTCTATTTTTTTGCAACACATTTTAATGATTCAACTAAAAACATAATATGTTCTTGAAAAGTGTGGCTTGTTCCAAACACAATAATTATGTTGTGCATAAAAGGGTCAAATAAAAGGAGCAGCAATAATACTGGTCGGATTAGTTCTATGGATAATGCGCCCTTTTAGGCTAAGCGATGCAATATGACCAGTTGTCCATTGGTCGTTCAAATCTTTTGGGGCTTAAATTCCGGTGGCATAATTTCAAAGGACTAAGAGGCATCATTCAATAAAAACGCTATTCTCTGTGTACAATTTGCAATTGATGTGCGAAATTATATCCTTTATATATATAGTAGGGTGGAGGAGCCCCAAACGGAAGCACAGCCTAAAGTGGGTGTTCTGACGTTGTAATATAATATTATCCGTGCAATCTACGAGCCAGTAGATGGGAATTTCGATATTCATATGCCATTTCAATAAAACAATCTTAACAATTTTGACGGAAACTTTATTGATTTAAGTATGTAATAAATAAGTGCATACTTAAATCACTGCTATTATCACCAAAGGGGTAAGCAAGGGTGTATCACCACCCACGTTTCGCCAATTATGATGTAATAGGGGGCGAGGACCTGCCATGTTATCGGACACCTAAATCGCAGAATCTAGGTATAATGCTAGGTGGTACAGTAGGAACGCCATTCCTCATCACTGTTCTAACCCTTAGTCGCCTTGTACGACACCAGCGGAGAGATTTGAGACGGTGACAATTATGTTCTGCCCTTTTACACGTTCTAAAAATTAATTTTATTCACTCTTTGATAGGCAGTAAGACCGTTATGGGCCCCCTTCCCCTACATAAAAATCGTGGCCATCTGCCCATTGATCTGATCCGTCCACTCATTTTGCGAAGCAGCATTACTCCGCGGACCTAATTATTATGGTCATGTAAATATAAATCATAAAAGCGAAAGTGTGTTTGTATGTTGTGCTGGGTTTGCATAAGAATGGCCTTTGGGAGGCTGGAGCGTGGCAACGGGTGCTCTTTGCCCCGAGTACAATATATCATTCCCACGGGAATACAACTCAATTATTGTCCCATTATAAGAGACGATTCAATACGTATTTGCTGTGCTCGCCATTTTGTGTCTTCTGACTGTACTTAGGGGCCGGCACACAAAACTGTGATGCGAAGTCGCATTGTAAAAACCTACGAGCTCCCACGACGCGTTCGCAAGAACTCGCGAATTGATTTGCACCGTGCATTCGTGCAATTCCATTTCTCTTTGTTTCTTTCTTCTTAGCAATAACACATTACGGGCGCACTTCCAGTTCTTTTTACCTTGCATAAGCAACTTAGACAATGGGGGACCGCAGTAGCGAAATCCCTAGGTCCTACAAATAAAGTTTCATTAAAGGTGGACGCACATCTATTGGAGCCGAACGCGCCGAAGTCAACGAGGCTACGGGTTTCTGAAGTTCCGACAGATTCGGACGATTCGACACGGGCAAAGATTTCCTTAAATTGGTTGACTTCGGCGCGTACGGCTCGGATAGATGTGCGGCCACCTTAAGTAATTTAACGTCTCTTTGTACGTCAGGTCGGAAATAGTACCTCCGCTCAGCTGCAACTAAGCTCAGCACTTTCTTACTTATCCACCACTTTTGCCGTTAAGTGGATTTGATATCTCCATCGGGAAGTTAGTCGGCTCTAGTGCTCATTAGCGAACTAGATGGCCAAAGAAATATGGCGGGGAAATTTCACTTGAGAAAAAACGAAATTGACGCTAAAGGGCTTCTAGCGAACGGGGCTTTGATTATGGTGCTTGCTTCTACACGGTGCAAGTAGCTGGAGCAAGTTAAGGCGCGAGCTATTTGCGCAAGCAGCACGCTCAAGTTAGTTCATCATTATCATAACCAGCCTTTTAATGTCCCCACTGCTGGGGCACGGGCCTTCCCTATGGATGGAAGAATAATAGGGAGATCGGGCCATAACCCACCACGCTGGCCCAGTGCGCGTTTATGGGTATTAACGAATGCAGATACATTTTCATTTTCTTCCGAAGCACGGAGGAACTCAGGACAGTAAATTTTTGATCACCCATCCAATATGACCGGCCTTAGCGACATTGCTTAGTTTACGCAATGGAAAGCCAAGCACGCTATGCCACTGGTATTCACAATTTATATAATTCAAATATTTTTTAATTAGGTATCATATAATAATAATAATAATAATGTTTTTATTTGTCCTTAATTAAAAAATAAAATTCATAGACACATTCTTTTTTTAAAATTAAAGTTTAAAGACAAAACGGCTTATGGCTCAGTGGTCCTCTTTCATGAAAAAAAGTAGGTATAATTCTTAAGTCAATAATTTAATTTATATGTTAAGGCCTTTGCCTTGGACATAATCATAGAAAAAACCATATCTTATATCATTTGCTGCTTTTATCATTTGCTTTGAAAAATGAATTTAGTTATGTATTTTCTTTTAAAGGATACCAGACTCACGACAAAATATAACCAAAAAAACGGCACAAATGTACATTGCTTTAGTAAAATTTTTTTATTGCGTAAGCTGTTAGAAGCAAACGATTTAGAATAAATATTTTCTCCCTATTTTACAGAAGATTGGAAACATTTCGTCCTTTGTGTATTTGTGTCTGATCACTGGGGTGATTGACATTGTAACAAAGAAAAATAAAATATGATTAAATTATAGTAAAGTGAAAACGGCTCCACACATTCCATAGTCCGTACAATTTCATTACAGATTTCAGGCGAATCTGTTAAAGGACTAAGTTCTGTAGCAGTTTGTTTTATAATCTCCGTAGATGCACAAAGCCGTTGGCCACAGTGTGCGTGTAACACTCTCCTGCCACCTTTGATACCTAAGTTTAATCCTTTGATAGCTTATATTCACATATTATAAGCGCAGACAGGTGTGCATCGACGTCTAATGGACAAAAGATTTTGGACGCACGTGTCTGGAGTATGACGGTCTAAAAAGGGCATTTTAAGCAATATTACCAAAGCATTTAATTTTTCCAAAAGCGTCCAGTGGCTCTAGCCAAGTGGCCAATCTATTCGAACGCATAGAAAACAAATGTATGAAACTGACGTTTTACGGAGAAAACAAAACGTCAGTTTCAGCCTTTTGTATTCTAAGCGTTCGGATAGAAAAGCCACTTGGCTAGGGCTCTAGGTCGACCTAGAAAGAGGTGGAGAGACGATATCTGGAGGCATCGCTCGATATGGAGGGTTGCGGGGGAGGCCTTTGCCCAGCAGTGGGATCTAACACGCTAAAGACAAAAAATCACCTCTCTGAATCCATAGGTTATTTATTTCACGTGAGTAATCTAATGTAAGCCATTTCACAAAATTTTGTACAAAATTCTATAGAGCAACTGTTCAACTAAAACAAACCGACGACAAGTGACTAGTGTACCAGTTGCAATGTAATTCATAATATGATCATAAAAGAAATTGCAGATGTTGCCCTTTTAGACAAAGCGACCTGATCAAAGCGGTGGCTGTATTTGCACCAACTCGGCCATTCAATAGCGTTGAGCTGCACCACAGTAGTTAGTTTTGCTAATGGCTTTGGACAATTAGTTTCTCAAGCGGCGAACACACAGGACTAGGCAAATCAATATTACAATCCGCCTTAAGTAATTAACATGCATACCAAATCACGCCCAATCATTCTATTGCAGTCTCTTAATAATATAATGCGCCTCTGGCATTATAATATATTATTTAGAGGAGCTCAATGTCACTGTGGTCACCCTTCTAAGGACTATTATTTATGCACTTCCCTTATGGAAACGGACCCTGTAATCTTTTTTTATGCTGGACAGGGAAGCTTGACCTTCGTCTCACCTGGTTGTAAGTGACGATAAGGGCTGGCTATCATATGACAAATTATCGGAACACACAATAATGCTGTAATTGACATTATTATAATTATGGCGACAGATTTTGATGAGATGATGGTAGCCAGCCAGGTGGACTTGAACAAAGTCCTTACCACCACCAAACAAAACGAGTACAAATTCGTACTCTCCTGGGGATCAAACCTTAGAATGTAATTCTGGTAGGCAAGCTACAAGGCGGTTGAAATCTTCTCAAGGAATTCGCACGTGTCAAGAAACAAAAGTTCGCAAAACGGATTATACACAACAATGTCTGACCTGTCATCGCGTGGATAAATGAACTTGCGGTCTCACTGAACTAGTGGAATTTGAATCTTCACCCTCGCTGTGTCAGTGTGCCAGTGAACTAGTACAAAGTTTCACCAAGTCCTTGTACTGTCCCCGTTTTAGATACTCATCACGTGGACCGGACGTTGTACGTGACGGGCATTGTAGACACTTTTGTATATAGGTTTTCACTCGTAGTAGACAGTAAGTTAAAGGAAGTCCTTCGAATTAAAGTAATCCACCACAAGGGCACTGGACTAACAGCTTCCGGTTCCTCCTAATGAACTGGAGAAAACTATTTTTGGTATAATCAAACAGAATTATTTTATGCAAACGCAGACTGTGATGTTTTAACATTATCTATGCCAAAATATTGCTGCAAGGCAATTATAATCTATGACGAATCTCTCTCTCTCTCTGGTTAATAACAGAAGTGAAGAAGCTTCATGTTATGTTTTGAAATAAAAGTGATGTATTATTACCGAATTAACTTTTCGGTATTTTAATGATCATCTCACAACATAACTCAGACCAATCATGCTAGCGACTGCGCAACTTGCTCGAAGCCCTAAAATAATATAAATCATATCTGTCGGTACCTCAAAGGGTAGACAAACTACATTAATAGCTCGCGGTCAGAATGTAACCACCAAAAAGTTTGAACAGCAGTCTCCGTGTACCGACAAAGAGACTAGCGCCGGACGCGACACCCACTTATATGTTGTAACGTTTGGTAACAATGGATGTGTCTGCGCGGTATCGACTCACGCCAGAGGAATTAATTCAGAACATATTTTACTAAAACACAACGTGGAACGTAGTGAAATTAAGCTCTAAGTATTTCATAGCTTGTCTAAAATTTCACCACGCTACAAACAACTTATGCAACATGTACTAATAGCTCACGCCCTGAACTCATGGTAAAATAGTCATATAAATACTATGGTGTTATTAATAGCAATTGTACAATATTGTTCTTTTTTACAATTACAAATTATTCGGTCAGTAAAGCATAATGTATAGAAAAATTAAATATTAATTTAACAATTTTGAATTTTTGATTTATCACCGTAGTTTTTATATGACTATGTTAGCATGGGTATTATTCAAGGCGTGCGTTATTTCTGTTACATGGTGGACTTATAGGTTAAGTAGGTCATTAAATATTCTATGCGAATACCAACAAAACAGCATTTTTTATTGCTTAATCATGTGGCAAACTACGATAAAAATTGCGAACCCAGTCTGCACCGACCAGCATAATATATGGAATTTAATCAATTTCCAGCGCATGCACTAATCTAAAAAAAAGGTTCAATTTTCTTCGATCCATTGGGCCGAGATGGATGATGGCTAAGCATTCTAATAAAGTCACCTGATCCCCTAAATAATTTTAATATAGCAGCTGACACGTGACTAAAGGGTGGCCGAGGGGTATTCAATACGGGCCCTATAGTACTCTTTATGTGATAGACCTACGACGTGATTTGATATTAAAAATGCCAATAATTTATAATAAAATTAAGAATAGGTCTCGCGCTTAATAGAAAAAAGGGATCTACCTCCAAATGAATGACAAAGACCTATAATGCGATTACACAGAACAGGCGTTTGGAGGGGCTCGAGCAGTTTTATTAGAGAAAAATTCGGCAAAGACCTTTAAGGTCACAGCTCATCAGAGCCACTAGAGTACCCGACCCGCACCGCCTCGTGCGGTTAGTACTCGCGTGGCTCGCGAGTGGGTCACGTGAAAACGAAGCAGAGAAAAGCGTCCAAAGCTCCACCCACCCGTCATTTCTTTCTAACAATGTTTTTGCTTGAAAAATGGATAAAGAAAGACTTATCGAAGAAGTTCGAAAACATAATTTGTTCATGTTAATGTCCACTGGTTGACCACGCAAAGTACACCCGTGAACTACCTGCCGATAACAAGTGCCGGGTGGCTCTAATGAGCTGTAACCTTTAAGATTCACTCCTCAGTTGCCACCATAGAATTCTTCGGCTTAATTGTAAAGAGCTACTTGGCTGCTCTCTAAACATAAGCCGAACAAAATGCGCGATCAAGGATTTCTTTTCATCAAGGATTGTCTAAAACGGTCACATCTGCAATTTATTTTATGATCCTATAATGAATTTCATTGCAAATCATAATATAGTTACTTGTCGTAACAATTCTTTCGTAGAAATGTTAACAGTTTCAGAGTTGTGTTCAAGAAAATGTAAAATGGTTTTCATTTTATTAATTGGATATACATATTCCTAAAATGGCCAGGATGGTCAAAGGCGTCGAGGTCGACATAGCAAGAGGCGGAGAGAAGATCTGGAGGCATACTGCAAGACCAGTGGATACAGACAGGCTAATCAGAATATATAAATAAAATGCAGATTCAGACAAAATATTGCTTTGGCGATACTGCTTATAGTCGCCTTTTTAGACACCGGCAGATTAAGCTAAGGCAATTTCTCTTTGTAAAAATCGGATCTGATCCGCATTATTGGGTCCCAGTAAAAAGGGGTGGATACAGCAAAGGGTTTTTTTATTTATCCTGCTTTTACCCACACTCACTCACCCCGTGAGATTAAGTACGCGCGATCTAGTAAATATGAATCATTCATATTCACAAAGGTTTTATCGTGCAAGAAAATAACATATCAAACAGACATTAATAAGATTACCCATATTGTATAGAAGCATTGGGGGATTATGTTCCAACAATAAGTTCTCTGTACCCTGAATAGGCAGTTTGTAAGATGTGGATTAGGTTTAAGACAGCAATGAGCAATGGACAGCAGCAATCTTCATATGCCGTAGAGGAGAGGAAGACCAAAGAAGAGATGGGTGAATTGTGTAATCGAGGATATAACGGGAGGAGTAGATGAGGAATTAGAGAAGGATTGAGAGAAGTGGAAGAAGAAACCATGTTGTGCCGACGCCGCCTAGAGCAGGATAAGAGTAGGAAGAAGAAAGAGCATTAGCAAAGTTCCGTGCTGGCTTGTGCAACTTCGAACTTACTTTTCGATTGTGAAACAGGCCCAGGTTAATATTATAAAACTAAAGAGTTTGTTTGTTTGAACGCACTAATCTCAGGAACTACTGTCTCAAATTGAACAATTCTTTTTGTGTGTTGGACAGTCCATTTATCGGGTAAGGCTACAGGCTATTAATAACTGACATTACCTCAAGCTAATAACTAACGTTACCTGAGAACATGGGCATGGTGAGCTCCGGGTGCAGCTGGGACAGTTGCCGCGACAGGTACAACTGGGAACGGCAGTAGGTCGTGCATAGCAACACATCCAGGGTACCCCTGCCCTTCTCTGAACCTGGAAACGAAGGAAACATTGAGGTCTCTAACTAGCACATACTGCAAGGGTGAAAAGGACATTACAATTACCATTTTGATTTTAATTTAAACATGATATACCTATATGTTAAAAAAAATGTACAAACAATATTGTGAAAAATTTGTCTTGATGCGGAGGGACCTTGCTGAATTTTCTCTAACCTTCGCACTTATTCACGTTACAAACTGAGCAGAAGTATAATATAAAGCTAAAGATTTTGTAACCCATTGTAATGATTAATGTTAACCTAATTAACAGTAACAGTCCTGAATTCTGATCATGTTGTTCTATCATGAGGGCTGAAATATTATAACCATTAATACTTTTTATATCCATAATCGTTAAGATAACGACTAAACGTTGATCACAAGATCTCATAAAATATTCCGATATAATATATTTGGATTGGATAGGTACAGATATTAACCTATAACATTATTTTTTCAAATAACACCATAGTATTTATTTATCACTACGATAGCAAGGGCAGTATTTGGGATGTGCGTTATTTCTGTGCCTCAAGCACGAATATTTCCAACATTCGTATAGTAATCGTATCGAATAAGCACTCTAAAACCAAAATTAAAAATCTTAAATTGGAATATAATTATTATTTCTTGGGGATTTACATTAAATTATTATTAACATTATAAACACGTAACTTGGCGTTTTTCAAAACAAATGTACATTTACGAATTTGGGGTGTCCTAGACTTAGGACGAACCAGAACATTTTCCTATGGATAAAAATTAGGATTATCACGTTGTTAGTAATAATACTAAAGTATTTATTTTTATTTTCAATAAGTTTTGAGAGTATTTTATCAAAAGAGATAAGAAAAAATTAAAATTATAATTATACATTTTTTAAAATACAAAAATCAGTTTTGATTCGTTACGTGTACATCTGTTTTGAAAAACGCCTATCTGTCTTATTTGATGTAAAGAAATAAATATTTCTTGCTAATAATAAATATTTGTTTGGTTTATGAACGGCTACCATGGCCATCTTGATTTTTGTAAGCGACAGATTCGATTTTTTTTAATTTACGCAGTTTTCTCACCTTAAAAATTTACGTGACAATACCTTCGGATTCCGCTTCTCGATACCAAACGGCAAAAAACGTGAGAAACGGAAAGCGTTCGTAAACCAAACAAATATTTATGATTACCAAGAAATATTAAAAAGAATTTGATACATGTTAAATATGTGTTTATAATGTTAATATTAATTTAATATAATTACCTAGGAAGTATTAATAATTTTCGATTTGCAATTAAAAAAATATTTTGTTTTGGTTTTAGAGTGCTTACTCGATACGATTACTATACGAATGTTGTAAAAATTCGTGCTAGAGGTACTGTTCCATGTTGTATATGGTCAACAAACGTGATCAAGAGCGCCCATGCAACATCGTTCAAAAGCAAAACGAGTGCGGCGAGTACTTTGGCAAATGTCACGTTTGAGCGCGTCCACCGATTCAGTGGCAGTTTTCAGCAAAGCTCCAGGCGTGGCACCAGCCCGACTCAAACGATTTGTGGCGGGTTCCGCACCGATTGTCAGAGTCGGTTTTTTACTATTTTCCCAGCTTTGATACCATTCCTGCGGCTGGTGGGGAATCGGTCGGGCAGCGGACGGATTGTGGGCAAAAAGAAACACGACCATTCTCGCTCAAAACATCAGCTCTATCAGTCAGTTAACTTTAATGAGTACTTAATACAATAAAACTGTCAATTCAAAACTAGTCGCTATTCTTGCTGGGTCATCTATGGTTTAGTTTTGATTGACATTTTTTTGTATTAAGTACCTACCCATTAAAGTTATTTGACGTCTCTGAGTGAGGCAGTCAATCAGACAACACTACTGATACTGATTAATCTCAGCGGGGTTATTATGTAAGGCAATTGCTATCGCTTAAGCCTAACCCTGTCACCCTTGCATAAAGATAAAAAATGTGAGACATATAGGTAAAATTAAGCAATCGGTTTACATAATAACCAGCCAGGTCCAGTGTTCGACGATCCTTATATAACTCTAGGTGGCCGAGATATACACTTGAATATTGTGAATTGAATGTGAAATTTAATACATATTCACCGTTCAACATAGACAAGCTTTAAATTGAATATGCCGCAATATCTTCGTGTCTTTCAGACATATTAGTATGGGCTCATTTAGTGAAGGGTTGGCGCAACATTTTTGCATTACACAGACTTGAATGCGGCGGTTTAGACGAAGGTAAAAACAAACTAGATTTGAGTTGAGACAACACGTCACTCTGTCAAAGGCGCAGTATACTGGAGACGGGCGACGGCCCCTAATCCAATAACGGACATTTTCAAGCGTCATTATGACGGTGACGAATAAGGTTTGCGCCTAAGGCGTGTAATCTCTGGAGCGATGTCATTTAGCGCATGAAAACTTGCGGCCAGCTCGACATTAAAAATCGATGCGTTGGCCGTGTTGTGATAAGGCTTTTGCTGTTAAAAGATCGTGTAAATCATTGATTCCCAAAGTAGTTCAGGACCCCCATGCGAAGAACGCACCATGTACGATTTTTTGGCGGGAATGAGTAATAATTATATAAATATTTGAAATCAAAGAAACGAACTCTATAATTTTCCCATAGAGACCATTTAAATGAACTTTTAGACTAATTTTTACATCAATTAAAAGCTTAGTTCCGGAGACACAATTAAACTAGGGAAAAAAAGTTTAAACGCATTTTTCTCAGAAGATGTACAAAGGTAGATAGTGCGTTATTCGTAAGCGCGGCAGCACGGGCGACTGGATCTGCGTCGGCGTGACAAAAAATAATTGGGGTACACGAAAATTTATCTAGTTTCGATAGTGAAGAACTAAAATGTTGGCTTCACTTCACCTATCAATGTAGGCAGATAATATTTTAAGAAGCCCAGCGACTGTTACTTGTTACAACTTGCATATTATTCACTCACAGCACCATCGAATAATTAATTAACCAATCGATTCTTCCCCTTCGGGGATATAAGCGTGATTTATATATGTATGTATGTAATCGATTCTCGATTTTTCCTAAACTTTTAATTAGTGGTTGAGGCACCTTTTCATAGTTAGATCTAATCTGCACATTTGTTGTCGAGTTTTGGAACTATGGTGTAAACTTAGCCGCAGGGGGTCCACCGGCACCAGCAGAATTTAGAAAGCGGTCTATAAGAAAAAAAGTTTAGGCACCTCTGGTGTAAATAAATAAGTCAGAGGCGTGGAACGTAGGCCGTGCAGGTATATAGGAAATTAAAAAGAGGATACGCTTTCTGTCAATTAATTAACTTGAATAAGAGAAGAACGTAATGCCAAAAAATATTATTCTAGACTATAGGACCCGGCAAGAATAGCGGCCAGCCACCGCCTAGCGAACTATAGTGCGTTTCATCTTATAGTTCCTATGCCGTCATGGTGGTAGTATTGCAAGGAAATGATACCATATTCACTTTATTATAGTCTTACCTTTAATTCAGCGACATTTTTTTCAATTAACATATAAACAAATTATGCATATATTATATGTTGTATGTTAGTAATAACTACTAGCGGTACTAAGTAGTAGTTACATATTAGTTTTTTTTTATGAAAGTCTTTTGACAAAGCTCGTGAAAATTTGCGAGAACAGTTAGTTCATGATATTATTAATATTATAGAAATTAGCTCTACATAAATATAAATTGTAGTGACGTAAGAAGGATGGACTCATTCAGCAAAAAAGGTTAAATTATAATAAAATATTATATTTATTATGATTAACAATAATTGTGTTCATCTAACATGTCTACATTTGACATTTCCTCACTCTTTTAAGTCGTTAAATCGTTATAAGTACTATTTATTTACAGTTATGAAACTGAAATAAATATATTTAATTTATTTATCAAACACTTAATAAAACTGATACTGGTAACCCAATTTAATGACGGCAATCCGAACTTGTACACACTAATATGGATAACGCGGGACCTACTTACGTTTTTCACGTTCACAAAACACCTTAGCTTGTTACACAATTAATGTTCCATCACTTTTTTATGTTTTGAGCATGATTTTCTCAAAGATTGTCTATAAGACATAAAAAAACCTGCTACTATGACTTACGGGTTGATGTTGTTGACAGACAGGGCAGCCATTATCACGGCATAACGAACTATAAGATGAAACGCACTATAAGTGGCCAATCTATTAAACGCATAGAATACAAAATGTATAAAGTTGGTGGCCTACAAAAGTATGAATCTGACGTTTTGTTTTCTCTATAATACGTAAGTTTCATACATTTGTTCTCTATGCGTTCGAATTGATAAGCCACTTGGCTAGGCCAATTGTTTAGAATTGTCATTTTTTGACACTTAACCCTCACATTTGGAGCACTGCTTATAAAGTTAAGTGGACCCTACCTGTCAGAATTTGTATGGAAAAACGTCTTTTTGACAATACTTAAATGTTAAGCAGGACTCAAACTTTAGAGTAGCGTTGCTGTATTCGGGGGATAAGTACTCATCATCGTTAATTGGCGTCTCTGAGTGCGGCAGTTTTTGTCCGACGTGCCTAGACACGGCGGGCGGGTCCGGGGGTCACACCCACCACCCACCCGCAGCAGTAGATCTGTTTTCTATTGTAATCGCTCACAAATTCCCGGGCAACAAGCGGCGAGCATTTTGCAGGTACTCATTAACAATTTCTCTCCGCCAATATTCCGGGAGGGCCAACGGCGAATACGACACAGTTACTGTTGCAGGATTTCCCTTTGTTTCGAAGACAACATGCATTATTGTTACTTGTTGTCACTATATGCATTTCAAATTGTAACATTCACTAATGTTGACAAGGGTCATCCATTCTTTCAGAGAATAAGCATGTTCGTTTCTATTGTAGCTACGTTTCGTATAATTATTTTGTATTGGTAAAACGAATTAAAACTTACGTGAGCATAAAGTTCTACTACATTTTGTGTAGGTACAATGTAATTATTATCAATCATTATTACCTTTGAATAAATAACACAAATTAAATATTTTATTTATTTATTTTGTACATACAAAACATTTCAAATATTGAATAAGTATAAAAGATAAATATTAATTAAGTTTCCAGTGTTAATAGTTTTCATAAAATCCCAATCTTTCTCGGGGGGCGAACCACAGTGCATACGGCAACCTAAATACGGCAAAGTTGGTAGTAAGGCCGCATTACCATTACCTCTAACACCGTCAACCATGTCGGCATTGTTGCGACAATCCCCAGAGATTAATACTTCTCTACCTCGATCCACTGTTCCTTGCCCCGAGGGTTTCGTATCTTCTCGTAGCTTAAGATACATAACCACTTAACGAGGTCATAGTAATTAGGCGGCGGAGCAAAAAAAACTGACATAATTACTAGCAGACTCTTTACAGCTCTTTGTTGGTTGCAAAAAGGTTCTTTCCCCGTTTTCCACCCATTCGGAAATGTGCTGGTTAGAAGCTTTATTCTAGTCAAATTGGTGGCTTAATGAGAAGGCATTGGTATTTTAATAATTCATAACAAGGCACGAGATTATTAAGGAAAAAATTAAAACCACATTCTTTAACATATATTAACTTTCCTTGTATTATAATATTCAATTTCTAGTTTATCTGGAGTCGGCACAGTATGTTTTCTTTTCAATTAAACTCCAGACAAACGCCATTATGTCATACACTATCTTTTTTAAATAAATTCATCACTAGCTCTTTATCGGTGTGATGGAAAATAAAAATCAATTTTATTTCACACCGATAAGGAGCTAGTGATTAATTTATTAAGAGAAAAGAGTTGGACAGGCCCATGTCGAAAGAGCATCGGACGAGTATAATGACAGGCTAGGGATGACAACATTCAAATTAGTACTGCTCAAGGTTTTGGCTTAGGTTTCACAGGCGGCACATTCTACGTTATTTTTCGCCCGTTCGACCCGTCACTGCCGCGGACAAGAGAATAGTGGTGACCTAGTGAGCATTGTTGACAAACACAAACAAACGGCGCTCCTCTGAACAAACTTGGAGATAAACGCTTGTACAGAAACTTAGAACATAAAGGGATCAGATGAATGACTGAGTGCGCGGCTCAAGCCAGCCGGTGTAACCGCTATTATAATGTCGGCAAGCGTTCCTAGAACGATTTTTAGTTTTAACCCTATTTTCTCCATCTGTACAAAGTTTTGAAAGTCAAGTCCATACCAATTTTTCTTACGACAAAAATGTTGTAGAAACAAAAGTAAGTAACAAAAATGTACTTCTAATAAATAGAGTAAGTATAACGCTTAATATTAATATATAACGCTTTATGTATGAGCTTAGTTTGGCAAGCCTTTTAATAAATAAAAGATTTATTTATCTCTATTAATTTCATAAGTTATAAAAATCGTTTAAAATAAGGTAATCATCACCAGCCATATAACGTACCCAATGCTGGGGCACAGGCCTTCCCTATGGATGGAACTATTAGGAGAATGGGCCATAACCCACCACGATGGCCCATTGTGGATTGGTGGGTCAAGGCAAATAAGGCAAGGAAACCTGTAAGAGTTTATTCAGTTTAGTTTTAATCGTTGAATAGGGGGAAATGGCGTTTTTTTGGCGTACATTGAAATTCAACCCCTAAACGATAAGGAAGTAGATCCAAAGTGTAGAAGACGTATAAACGCAACGAGCAACTTTTAACGATACTGCGGAATGAAGCAATGTGTTTGTTTAGTTGCTTTATGGAACTTTTTTGGTATTTTCATGCAGTGATTCTTAATTTATGATATGCACATAAACATAAAAGCTTAAAAAATACGCTAAGGAAATAGAGTGTAGACAAATAACTCCGCATTGAGTTTTCAATTGAGTACCGCAAACTAAACAATGTGTTTACTATTTCCATCTATCGGGCACGAAAATCGCAGTACATTGCTGACGGCCGCGTTGGTCGAATGCTCAGGTTGCTGGGTATTGGCCAAGAGGTCCCGGGTTCGTATCCTGGTAGGGGCAAACTTTGTGATGACCACAAATGTTTGTTTCCGAGTCATGGCTGTGTATATGTTTATGTAGTATATTTTCAATATTTATATACATAATTATATTAAACATATGTCCGTCATCTAGTATCCATAACACAAGTGCTTCGGCTACTTACTTTGGGCTAGATGATAGGTGTGAGTGTAAAAATATTTATTTATTGCTGTCTTAACACTTAAGACTTGTACAACGCCGTCACCACACGGCTAATACATACACAAGTCAGAACAATAGAGGCAAACTTTAGCCGGGTCACGTGTACCTCAGCGGGCGCATAATCTGATTATGATGTCTGCAGTCAGTCCCTTGACAGACGAACTACGAACTTGTGCCACATTCCGCGAGGCTACTATAAGTCGCAAGTCGCAACAATTCGCCACCGCCAATAAGGAGCGACGGATCCGCGCCACGGAATGCAGCCGCAGTTTGACACGGAGCGAGACGCGTCCCTATCAAGTTTCGGAACGTACAATTTTTAAGCTAAGCATAAGCATAGCTAAGAATAAGCATAGCTAAGCATAAGCATAGCTAAGCATAAGCATAGCTAAGCATAAGCATAGCTAAGCATAAGCATAGCTAAGCATAAGCATAGCTAAGCATAAGCATAGCTAAGCATAAGCATAGCTAAGCATAAGCATAGCTAAGCATAAGCATAGCTAAGCATAAGCATAGCTAAGCATAAGCATAGCTAAGCATAAGCATAGCTAAGCATAAGCATAGCTAAGCATAAGCATAGCTAAGCATAGCTAAGCATAGCTAAGCATAGCTAAGCATAGCTAAGCATAGCTAAGCATAGCTAAGCATAGCTAAGCATAGCTAAGCATAGCTAAGCATAGCTAAGCATAGCTAAGCATAGCTAAGCATAGCTAAGCATAGCTAAGCATAGCTAAGCATAGCTAAGCATAGCTAAGCATAGCTAAGCATAGCTAAGCATAGCTAAGCATAGCTAAGCATAGCTAATCATAGCTAAGCATAGCTAAGCATAGCTAAGCATAAGCATAGCTAAGCATAAGCATAGCTAAGCATAAGCATAGCTAAGCATAAGCATAGCTACTAATTTTATTAAGCAGAAGAGTTTGTTTGTTTGGTTAAACGCGCTAATCTCAGGAACTACTGACTCAAATTGAAAAATTATTTTCGTGATGGTTAGTCCATTTATTTTGTCGAGGAAGGCTATAGGCTGTAGCCGGCTTCGTTCGCGTTAATGTCGGTTATTATATATAATAAACGACATTAACGCGAACGAAGCCGCGGGCGTCAACTTAAATAAATATTCATACACGCCTCAGAGTAAATAGGACTGGAGTAGCCATTAGTCAATTTCTCGTACATATTTTTCTGCCATTTTTTGCGGGGGGTGAGGTTACTACTACACTGAAAGGCTGCACACAGATACAAAAACTTTTTGCGTATTTACAAACACACACATGCATAAAACGACACACATATTTAAAATTCACGCAAACATACTTAAAATAGTGTGTTAACGTTCTATTCAAACACACGAATGTCATTGTGTGAGTAGTGATATGACATAGCACGAGAATATCAATATCGATAAATCAGTTTCGTTCAATGAATGAATGCATTAATTTTGCGGTAGTATTCTTACATTATTAAAAATTAAATGATGATTTACACGCTTACTTTACAATCAGCCTTCTTTCGATTTTGCAAAGACACTCATATATGAAATCTATCTAAAACTTTGACAGATTTCGAAAGCTATATCAATCAAATACAAATTTATACTTAATAGCTTATTGCATTTAAAAAGTATTTACAATAGGTGTTATTATATATTTTCACTTTCAGAAATCATGTGTGGACCCTTTCGCGTATAATCATAATGGAAAGGAGAAACCCTTAAACATTATTTTTAACAAAGCGATAGTGAATATAGTTAGATTTCTCGTATGATACTGGGAATTGTTAAATTTTAAGGGGAATCAAATATCAAAATGTGTGGATCTTAAAAGGTAAAATAGTACATCATGTTACGAGTATGCTATGTTGGTCATTATATACGAGGCATTATTGCAAGCGCGAGCCGCAAGCGAACGCGGTAAGGAAACTGAGTGTGTAATGACCAATGCATATGAGTTGCATACGACGTTTTTCAACACAATTGCGAGGAAAAAACAAACTTGTATTCTATAAAATCTTCTTCTATTGTTAGATAATTTCTGAAACTGAGACGGCTCAAAATTTACGGAACAAATAGTACTTGTTCTTGTAGATGCCCAAGAGACGTGCCTATTACAAGCATCAACCCATTTTTTTCGTGTTCTTTAGGAAAACTGAAAATTATAATTAAAAATTAGCTGTTTCGGGAATGTGAAAGCTTACAGTATAAATACTAGCAATTAGGATACCGGCTAGGGGCAGAGGTATTTTTGCTTGAACTACACATACCGATCATTTCTGATTTTAATACTACAATAATATTTTCCAAAAGCATGAAGCTTTTGGAAAATATTATGTACGGAAGACTTTGGTGCCACATACCTAACTCCTAGTAAATCGAAGTATTGCACTTGGACCACCGGGTTTTTTAAAGGAGCTTTTAAATATTAATAAAAAATAAATTTAACTTAAATGTTGACAATGACATTTAGCTATCATCATACCAAATGGGATCAAAATCCGTCTCGTAGTTTATGCATGATGCGTGCACAAACATACATACAGACAAAATGTTAAAAAATTGGAGATTTTACTTCCTCTTCTCTCATACATACATACATAAATAAATCACGCCTATATCCCCGAAGGAGTAGGCAGAGGTGAACTAACACTCACGTTTTGCCAATTATGTTAGGTCCCATGTAAAATGTGGCGAGCCTATTGCCATTTATCGGGCACAAAAGTCGCAGTACATTGCTAGGTGGTATAAGAGGAACGCTGCTTCCTATTCCTCATCACTGATTTATCCGTAGTCGCCTTGTACGACACCCACGGGAGAGATTTGAGGTGGTGACAATTATATTCTGCTCTGCCGTGACCACACGGCAATTACTAACATCATATATGCCATTTGGCTTAAGGTCGACTTGACCTGTTTTATTCTATATCTCTATAGTTTTATTCTAGGATTTCAAAATTAAAGGAACTTCAATTCATAAAAGTATCATAAATTTAATCCATATTAAAAAATGATCAATTTAATAGTCTGAATAAAATGCCGAAGTTAATGTATAACCTCAGGAACACAATGTATAGATTTAAATCATAATACATATTTTAAATTTAATGTTACTTTCATTCATTCATTCATTCATTACTCCCTCGTAAAATCGCAATATCGATGACGTGACATCACTATTAATGAAGTGCAATTCAATTAGGGTTGCTGATTACAACAAAAAAAAACAATTTGTGCTGTGGCTCGAAAAAAAACCCTTGCTTATTTTATAAAGTCAGGGACGCTGTATATGCTACAGCATAGGTACTCTTAATGTTTATGAGCGCCGCCCAGCATGAATAAAGGGCAAAATAGTCTTATTCTTATTTTATTTTATTAATTCACTAATGATTTTATATTTCCATGTAGTGTGGCAAAAAATAAGCTTCAAGCGGTCGCAAAAGTGTAGGTAGGTATGTACTTAATACTAAACTAAATATAAACACGCAACGTATATTGTTAAAAACAAAATTATAATTGGTAATTAATTAATACGAAATGACAAAATTACAATTATTTATTAACAACAAACTTTTTTAAATTATTGTCTAATTAATTGAAATGCGATAATGTTCAACCCTAGGTAGTCTCGTGGGGAGTGCGCTGGAAGATCGATTGATGACGTCACGGCCGACTCCCCACGAGACTATGGCTCGAAATTTGAAATTGTAGTATGCTAAAATATGAAATTATGAAGTAAATAAATATCAAATCTTAAAAATAATACTTAAAAATGAAATGTGACGCCATCTTTTTGAATACTAGATGTTTTCGAATTTTTTTAACGCTAAAAAACAGCACAGGCAGGCATTTTAGTGGGAGCTCTGCACGGCAAGACGTTCTGATTATTGTGGTTTTAAAATGGCGGCTCAACTAGTTTTATATAACGCACAGGCATCCGATGCTTGTGCGTTTGGCAGAGGGGAATGTTAGGCAAAGGCCAGTTCTATTTACTCCGAGATACACGCACACCTATCATCTAGCCCAAAGTAAGTAGCGTGAGCACTTGTGTTATCGATACTAGATGACGGACAAATTTTAATAAGAAACATTTTTATTATACTTCACAAAATCCATGACTCGAGAACAAATTTTAATGTCTGTGTTCATCACAAAATCTGCTCCTACCAGGATTCGAACCCGGGTGGCCGATAGCCTACTCACGAATAGTGACTAGTTTTGAATCGACTTTTTTGTATTAAGTACTTATTAAAGTTCATTGACGTATCTGAATGCGGCAGCAAGAGCTTTTATGAGCGGAGAAACCGGGACGCTGGCAACTTTGTGTCTCATGTGGACACGGGAGAAGACTTTTATGGACTTCGCCGTGAGTTGTAAAGCTCAAGTGAAGCGGTTTTGCTGAATAAATTCGTTTCAAGTGACGTTCGAAGAAAGTCACGACGACACAGGGGAGTAGTTCAACTGTTTTATAGCCGGAAACGTTCAATTATTGAAAACGCTCATAGCTAAGTTTATGCTCTAACGGTGCTTCTACACGGTGCAAGTAATTGGAGCGAGTGAAGGCGCGAGATATTTGCGCAAGCAGTATGCACATGTTAGTTGATCAGTGCATAAACAAAGGCGCGGGCTACGTGTATGCTGCCCGCGCGGGTATTTTATTTATGGGTCTTGTTAGCTGTCAGCATGTCTGCGCAAGTAACCCGTGCGATTTAATGCGCAAGTGCTTCAACATGCGCAAGCTACTTGCCCGCATGAAGTTGAAGAGCATGAAGCACCATAATAAGCGCGATGGGCAAATTGTTTGGCAAGGCAAAAAGTCTGTGTTGATTTATTGTGTTGATCTTCGAAAAAGCGATAGTGTGGCCGTAGCATAATACATTCATAAACTGGTACAGACATGAAGAGTTATTGTCTTGCATACGTGTCCGCTGTCAGTCAGAACTGGCGAGAACTAGTTAAGAGACCCCACACGACCCGTCGCACTGAAGGTCACCAAGGAAACATATTTCATGTACATATTAGTTCATCATAAAGGCGGCGATACACATGCCTGTAAAATGGAACAGTACCGTGCATGCATGTTAATGGCATGTAAAAGTTACTGGCGCAATGTGGATATATTTGCAAGTGAAACTGACATGCAAATTGCGTCCATGCATGCCTGTTATTTGCAAGACGTACAAGCAAAAGCTAGTCAGCGGTCTGGGAGCTGTCTTTATGGAATAAAAAATCAGAGTATAAACAAAAAAAGATGGACTGCCACGGCAACAACACGTCAGCTACTGGCATGCCCTTTATCATGCCCTGTACCTTTCGCGACGTTCACTCACACATGCCAGTTACGTAGCACCCCGCGGGCTCTGATCATGTGGCATGCCAGTTAACGTGTACGTCTACACATGGCAGTAGATGGCATGTGCAATGAGCTTCTATGCAAGTATGAAACTGGCATGTGTTAGTGAGAGTAGCGGCTAGGTTCGTTTACGTCATGCAAATACAGTCATACAACGAAACAAATTGCATGCAAATATTCACATTGCGCCAGTAAGTTCTACATGCCACTAACAAGCATGCACGCTACTGTTTCATTTTACAGGCATGTGTATCGCCGCCTTAACACCTGTTACGCCAGAAAATAAATACATCAAAAGTAATAGATGTATATTTCACAAAGGAAATCGGACAATTGATAATATAATAGACAGAAGCCCCTTTCGATTCGTCGCGAAAGATATTATTCATTGTACTATTTATATTTACCGGTATAATAGGGTCATATGGTGCGTAAAGGGCGTACTTTAACGCTCCATACGCAAATAGAGACTTCACTTTTTATGATATACGGACAAAGGAGGGTGGATACTTCATGGTGAGATTGCAATTTTGTTACAACCTAATAGCAATACAATATGATAGCCGTGAAAATATTATGGTGTTTAAAACATCTGCCCCTTTCAGGTTTCACGACCTCCCTTGCATGTACATTTTTTTCGTTATTTATTAACACAAGCAAGATATACACCAACAACTTAACGATGCGATGCGATTTACACGATGCATATAACCCGTGCAAGTGCTTCCAAATGCGCGAGCCAGTTGCACCGTGTAGAAGCACCATTACATATTACGCGCCCTGGAGTTTTCACGGCACCAGACTGAGCAAGACGCAAGTAAAACGTTAAGACGCCGCCAAACCAACCCCGGATCCTATGGGACTTAGAATAACTTAGTTTATTACCGCCACGAAAGCTTTTAGTCTTTGAATTATAAAATTCTGTCTGAGCCGTGAATCAATTTCGATACCTATTCAGTAAGATCTACGACGTCGATATACACTTCAGCGTTGAGTTGATAAACTGAAAATACTGACCAAAATTCACCTCCGCCTACCCCTTCGGCTATACAGGCGTAATTTATGTATGTATGTTACTGACGAAAACATTTCAAAACTAACCAAAACAAACAGACAATATGAATATTAACATGATTTATTTTTTTGTTGAATATACTTAGTAGTCAAATAATTCATATTAATATCATGTTGAGTTTGGTGCGGTATGGTGACAGTGGCAGAATACAATAATTGTTACCACCCACCCCATCTCTCCCGCGGGTGTCTTACAAGGCGACTAAGGGTAAATTCAGCAATGAGTAATGGGCTCTTAAGCCCCCTATGTGTGTACTGCGATTTCTGTGCCCGATAAATGGCAATAGGTTATTATATTACCTACTACATGGGCCGTAACCCTAATTGGCGAAACGTGGGTGCTCTTTCACCTCTACCTGCCCTTTCGGGGATATAGGTACCGTACGAAAAAATATGAGTACATTAGTAGTGACTGTCTACTGATCAATCAATCATCAATCAACATGCCTTCTTCCGCTGCCGCATCTCTCCAACCCCTGTGGTTCTAATCACGAATCCATTGAACATGTACAAACCGAACTATTATTTTAATGCTATCGTATCATCATTATCTTATTCGTATTCATTTTTTGAAATTCTTCGATTGTCGCCGTCTAGACAGATCCTTACTCACATATTATATTACGGGGCTGAATAAAAATAATTGATCATTAGAAGATACATTCAGTACCCAGTCGCTATCAGATATATTACTTCTGAACAGATATAATGGCAATACGTTCTTTGCACTACAAGCTATTATTCATATCTGAACATTCATTTCCTTATTAATATCTTAGCAGATGCTTGACAATAATTTCTATACAGCCTACTCAACAAAAATATCGATTTTAACGTCAAGTATAATATCACTTATAACGTCAAGTATATCCAAGCAGCACCAACAAAGGCTTTTCGTAATTCGATTCTACGTGTTCTAGCATAAAGTAATAATTTTTCTTTTATCTATATAATTTTAAAATATAAATCATCAGAGGTGAACTAGCACCCACCCCACAGTTCACCTCTGCCTACCCCTTAGGGGACATAGGCGTGATTTATGTATATATGTATGTAAATCATCAAAATAATGAATGACAATGCATAGAAAATGATTTCAAAATAAAATCGCTAAAATTATACAATACCTACATGTAATTGGCGTAAGTATTCATTTTTATTGTTAAGGCTTCTATTTAGTAGGGTACAAAAATACCATAAAATTCAGAGAATAAACAGCCACTAAGTCCCACAGTATCGAATTCCAACGTTCAGTAACAACACTTCACAGTCTGCCAATATTGAACGAACATAATATATTTTCAAGATGCTCTATTACTGAGGTGTGTGACATGAAAGTTTAAATTGAAGAATTCGCTACGAAATATCTTGTTAAAGTTACGAAGCTCACAAAGTTCAACTTGTCGTGTAACTTAGTAACGAGATGTGTTCCTAAGTAGAGGTAGTAGTTGTATTATTATTATACACGTAGGTTAACGCTGATGTATTGGAAGTTTGGTAAAGTTATTCAAACCACTGCACCGGGAGACGCACGTGTCGTTCCGCCACAATTTGTTTTCGCATTTGAGGGTACACAAAGGCAATCGTATTGTCACCAAGGCTATGTTTCGAACAAGATGACACACACACATATGCTTGTTGATGTGATACCATAGACCGGAAAACCTTTTTAAAATTGAGTCTATTCCAATATGATATGGTTAGTTATGGTAGGCTTGGATGGTTTGCTCATGATCTGCGAAGGGATGAAAGCTATGTTGGCAGAAGAACGTTAGGTAAGAACGTGGAAGGACGTAGAACGAGAAGAAGACCAAAGAAGAGATGGATGGATTGTGGAAAGGAGGAAATGATAGCGAGAGGATTGGATGAGAAATTGGTGAAGGATAGAGTAGAGTTAAAGAAAAAAAAAATGTTCTGCGGACCCCGCCTAGAGCGAGATAAGGGCAGGCAGAAGAAGGTGGTTAGATATAGTAGAGATTAAATTGCCTTGATCGCATCCCTCAAATCATTATTGGGTAAGACTAATATGGGGTTTTAGTGAGTGTTAAGTGAATTAAGTCTATGAAACGCTTACCTATTTGATAGGTGGGTTTTTTTTAAAACATGCCAATTAAAAACCCCCAACAAATACTCATTTAAGGGTAAGCGGTTCCGGTCCCTGGGTGTTAAATAGTTAACCTAATTATTATTAATGAGCAGTTATTATATACAATATCTATTTAATCACTATGACTGTAACTTAAACACAAAATGAGAATTACATCCAATTACGTGCTGCTGCAACCGTACCTGACAGGCGAGGATAATTGTATAGGCAGGATTTATGTAACCTGAGATGGTTATTATTGTTCTAATTGGGATTGCGAGATGCCGTCTACTGCCCTCCAAAGATCGTTAGTCTCTCAATTATCCTAATTAATACAATATTGTGCTGGGAATCGAATTTCTATATAACTAGTTGATCCGGCAAACACTGGTTTGCCCTTATCACTTAAGGCTAAGGCCTAAGGCAATAAACATAGCTTTGACCTTTTCACAGACCTACCAAATATAGACAAAAAATTCATAAAAATGGGCCAAGTCATTTTGGAGGCGTTCGATAACAAACACACGATTTTTTTATATTTGATTAATTATGTATGTTAAAATTTGTCCGTCATCATATCTTACTTTGGGCTAGATGATAGGCTTGAGTACATATATACATACATACATAGATAATTCACGCCAATATCCCCGAAGGGGTAGGCAGAGGTGAACTAGCACCCACGCTTCGCCAATTAGGCTAGGTCCCATGTAATAGGTGGCGAGCCTATTGCCATTTATCGGGCACAAAAGTCGCAGTACTTTGCTAGGTGGTAGGTATAAGAGGAATGCTGCTGCCCATTCCTCATCACTGATTTATCCTTAGTCGCCTTGTACGACACCCTCGGGAGAGATTTGGGGTGGTGACAATTGTATTCTACTCTGCCGTCACCACACGGCCAACACCAAGTAAATATATGAAATATTATTATTAACTTCGCCTGTCAAAATGTGTCGCTGGTAAATGATAATAATGCATTGGAAAATCGTTGTTGATCGGTAATGCTGTCAGTTACTTAAGATGCATTCTTGGACATTTCTATTCAAAATTATTTATGTTCCTTCTGGAATCAATGAATGGAGTCTAAAGATAAAGACACTTTGTTTCGCTTAAATATGGTATATTATGACTATAAAAGTGTGATGGGCAGCAGCGTTCCCCTTTACCACCTAGCAATGCAATGTACCTACTGCAATTTCCGTGCCCGATAAACGGCAATAGGCTCGCCACCTAATTAATACATGGGTCCTAAACTAATCGGCAAATGTTGGTGTTGATTCACCTCTGCTTAACCCCTTTGGGGACATATGCGTGATTTATGTATGTATGTATGTATGTATAAGTGTTATTCATCGCCTCGTAGGATTCAAAATGTCCCCACAGACTTAAATGAATCAGTATCCGCTTGTCACTTACGCCGCTGCCAATATCACCGGGGTTCTAGATGAATCTCGTCCGCTGCGACTTTCAATTCATTGTTATTCACTTACTTTGATTCCACGGTAGAGGAGAAAAATATGAGCGAACAATTTTCAAATAACCGTTCGCTTCGATGCGCTTCACTCATCAACTTTACATAAGGATATCGTATTTTTTTAATAGTGAAAATAGAATCATTTGATAAATTTGCACTAAGACCGTTATCTAGAAATTGTTAATACAATCTAATAGACATAAATCTATGCAATCTAATCGACATAAGTCGAAATTGATTATATTTTTGTGCCAGTTACTGAAAATTAAACTTATACTGAAAAAGGGAATTACATATTCCGATATGTCACCCTGCTCTGTCCCCTGGGGTGACAGAACGGAAAAAAAGTTTGGTCTGTCCCCCTGCCAGCGATGAGTGGACACATCACTTCGTTTAAACGTTTAAACTGTAAACTAATAACTACCTGCGAACTCTTATTCATTTCAGAAATTGCGTCGTTTAGTCGCGGTAATTGGTAAGAGACAATAAACAAGAAAACGAAATTAAATGAACTGTGTCATTGCCAATTAAAGCCTGCATAATAGTTTCAGCTATTTAGGACCTGTTTCATATTCGACAAGTAACTTCGAAGTAGCTTACTTTGCAGTTGAATTGACTTAATTTCATATTACAACTGCCAAATGATCTACGAAGTAAGCTACTTAGAACTTACTTATCGATTGTGAAACAGGCCCTTAGTAGGTTTCCTATTTGCGATAAGCTATCAATAAAATTAATATTGTTTCGGAGTTGAGATATTCCGCGTCGTAGCCAATTTAAAACTCGGCTACGCACTCGTAGCCGAACTACGAGAAGGCGCCGCCCGCCTCGTCCACCTACGCCGCGCGTGTACCTGTCTACGTCGTAGATACAATATTAAATTTTCGTCGACGATTGACAGACTTTAGACGTCTTTTGAGATGCTGTTTCACCTATTATTTATTCGGACACATCATTTTTTATTTGACCTCAGCGACACGCGGAAAACGCTTATCTATTTTTTTTTACTTTTTTTAAAGGTGCAATCAAATTAATTATCGGACAAAGCATTAGGTAATTTTAGGACGCGATCTCAGCGAGGCTGCTACACAAATATTTGTAAGCACTACAGCATGTTTGCAATACAAATTTGCATAAAGCCCAAATAAAAAAGTGCGTTTTAATTGTTGCATCCATATCGATCGTCACATCGAGACCATAGTTCGGTGGGGGGGGCAACAATTCGGATTCAGCTCGCAAATTTGACCAATGGCGAAGCGGGCGGCCGCCGGGCCCTCTCCATGCTGGGCCGAGGTGGTGGTGCAGTTCGTGTAATTGTAATTGCGCTACGTGCGCCCTGCGCCTGTGTGCGTCACAGCCAGCGCACGGGGGCGAGTGGTGGGAGCAGATTTACTTGTTGAGCAGGAGGGCGGGCGGGGCGGCGGGCGGGCGGGGCGCGCGGGCCGAGGCGCTGCTTCGGTATAAAAGGTCCTCCGCGGGGGTCCCGCGTCAGTCGGCGGCGGACCCAGCGGCGACCGTTCGCCGAGACATGTGCGACTCACTGCTCGGCGGCAACTTTAGCTTGAACGAAAGTTCCCCGGAGAACTTCACCTACGGCCACAACCAGACTGTGTTCGATTACGTGGCCGAGCAGGTCGCCGGGGTCCTCAACGTGTACTATACGCCGCTGCTGGTGGCGCTCGGCTCTCTAGGGAACCTCATCTCGGTGTTCGTGTTCTACAGCAGCAAGCTGCGGCTGCAGTCCACCAGCCAGTACTTGTCCGCGCTCGCGCTCTCGGATACTATCTTCCTATTCCAACTGCTGCCTCCGTGGCTGAACGCAGTACAGATAACGGGCCTCTTCCACCGTCAAGGGTTTTGCCAGGTGTTCGTATACCTGTCCTACGTGAGCTGCTGTCTCAGCGCGTGGCTGGTAGTCGCGTTCACAGTCGAGAGATTCGTGGCTGTGCTATACCCGCTACAGAGAACTGCCGTGTGCACAGTGAAGAGAGCCCGCCACATCATCTGCTCGCTGGCAGCGACCGCGCTCCTTCTCAACTTGCCCGTGCTGAGGTTCGCGATTCCGACCAAGAATGACTGCAACATAGACCACAGCTACTTGGAGCACGCGGCGCGATTCAACTGGATCGACACGGCGTTGTCCTTCACTGTCCCCCTGGCGGGGATCATAGTGTTGAACACATGGATCATGATCGGGGTGTGGAGGCTGGAGCGGACGAGGCACATGCTGATCAAGGCGGAGCGGGGGGGGCCGAGGCGCCGGTGGCAGGCGTGCCCGCGCTCCCAGAACAGGGTCACGAGGATGCTGCTCATCGTGTCCTCGGTGTTCGTGGTGCTGAATCTGCCGGCGTACACGATGAGGATCCTGGCGTACGCCTTCGACCTGGTGAGTATATCTTGACACACACCATTTCGAAATTCGTAAGCCTCTGATCGTTTCACTGATAGCCTTTTTGTTGTAGTACATTCCAAGTTCTTTAATTAAAAGTTGGCGTTGGCATTTGTAAATATTTGTGTGTAGAATTTTTGACGCACATAATATACTTTTTACACCGTACATACCGTACATATTATTATACTCCAGCTCTACACAATCTTATTTTATCATACTTTTTTCCGGTCAGCTAGAGTTAGTATAAAATTAAGCTTTGCCTAAAGAAATGACGCAACTTACGAATTTCCAAATGCACATTCTTGTTATGGTGAATTTTATATGTCTTTGTCTATATTTTATATTATAATTTCTTGCGCTATGCTTTCCGTCGCTAACAGCGATTTCTCTAGAGTCAATGTGTACAAAAAAAGCTTGATGCGACTGTTTTGTTTCAATGTTACGATACAACATAAGGTCCCATGCAACCAAGCCGCAAAAAAATATATTATTATTGATTCTTTTTTAAAATAATTACAAAAAAATGTTTCGTACTTTTGCTATTTTTATATATTTTTTGTTTTGTTATTTTCATTGTTTCCACTGTTTGTGCTTAAAGCCTCTTTTGTGTCGTGTGTCTCTGTTTTTTTATGTTTTGTGCGTGAGCAGTTTTTATGTGTTTTATTGGGCGAAACTACCATAATGTCTATACAAAAAGGTCTAAGCAACATTCTTTTCTTTTCTGGCAAATATAACAAATGCGAATATGCTTCGCTGTTTTGTCTGTAAACGACAATTATTTTAAAATCCGTAAATCTGTGGAAATCTGTAAAATGTGATAAAATCCAATTAGTACACTCATTTATTTGTAATTGATGACTTCAATATTTCAATAGTGATTAATTTCTGATATGAGAATAATTAAATATTTATTAAATCAAATGTTGATTGCTGGCTTGCATTGAATGCAAATATTAATTTGTAATTTGGAACATTGTACATTGTAGTAGATGGGTTTTGGTAATAAAGTAAAAAAAATTGTAAAGCTTGGTGTTTATATCTTTGTAGACTAATTACCGTTGCTTAGACAATTTTGTTTCCTGCACTGCTTCATAGAAGTTGTATTAATGATTTAATGTTAAATTAAAAATGTCTTAAGTGGATGCTGTGTGTTTGATTATTATACTCCTTCTCCTATTCGCCGTTGATATCGATGTTGACTAATTAAAAAATCATTAATACCCCAAAAGATTATTTTTGGAGCCGAAATTTATAATTTAAAACGTCAAATATCACATTTATCATTAAAAAGTATTTCAAATTGTATAATTATAAAAAATGTGTAATTATACATATAATTTAAAATAATAAAATAAAACTATATGTAATCATGTGAAAAAAAAAACTAATATTGTTAATATTCGGTTTACACTAAAATTGCAATAAAACGACTTTTAAGTCTTATAGCATCGACTGTGGCCTTCGTAAGAAACTTCAATAATCACACGTCTCTAAGTCTTCAAACTTGGTGTATAATCAAATAAAAGAATTATCTTCTGAAAATACGAAGGACGCGGGTTCGATTCGCGGATCAAGACAATAATTTTATGAAACTATTCTTTGTTCTATGTAATATTTTTTCTCATCATCATCATCAACAGCCCCACTGCTGGGGCACGGGCCTTCCCTATAGATGGAGATTGGGCCATAACCCACCACGCTGGCCCAGTGCGGGTTGGTGGGTACTAACGACTGCAGATGCAGCCGGGACCAACGGCTTAATACTAATTTTTGTCACCCATCCAAGGACCGCCCTTAGCGAAATTGCTTAGTTTACGCAATCGCAGGTCAAGCGTGCTATGCCACTGCGCTAGAGAGTTAGTAACGACAATTTTTTTTAACACCAATATTTTTTCTAAAATGTCACAAATATCAAAATAATAGTAATCTTCTGATTTGTTAATTTGCCGACAATTTTAATTCAAGACTACAAATAAAATTTGTCTTGTTGAAAAACGTTCAATCACAAAAAAAATCTTCTGTCATGATAATTTTATAACATAACGAACTATCGAAAAAGGGAAATGTAAAGAAATCCAATAAACCACTTCTACAAAATGCCAGAATATTCATACATTATTCGTATGTAAGAATAAAAATTCTTCGAAGAAAATCTTCTAAGACAACAATAGAAGTGTTTGATTTAATAGAACGGCGCCATAAAGAAAACAATGTAGTAAAGTTACGGTTGAAGAGACTCAAGTTCTTAGGAAGTCGCTCCCAGGGCTGTTCCCTAAAGTATAAAAGTAGAACACGCGGACTAAGCGGTACAAACATTATGAATCCAGTCGCGTTTCATGACAATTGGCCGTCTAATCGTAGATGATTGCTTATTTCGCCACAACTTGCGGTTTTCACACTATATACTCTAATATTAACGGCTAACATGCTATGGCAGCTGAAAACTAGCAAAAACGGTAAAAAACATATTAATAATAAGTGGAAACAGGCTATTTCTAAGAATTTTATTTCTACCACTAATTATCTAGACGCAAAACTTGCATGTCTTGGCAAAATACCAAAATTTTGTTATGATAGGAAAGCGCATAGTTCAAAAACGACAATGATGGCCGGTTTGGTCGAATGCTCAGATCGCCGACTGTCGGTCAAGACGGCTTGGGTTCGAATCCTGCTAGGGGCAGCAAATTTTATAATGACCGCAAAGTTATTTGGTCCCGAGTTATGGTTGTTATAAAGTATTAAAAGTAATAATTATTTACGGTGTAATTAAAATTTGTCCGTCATCTAGTATCCATAACACAAGTGCTACAAACTTTGGGCTAGATGAGTGTGAGTGTAAGATATATTTATTAATTACTTTTTATTATTATTGACAACTTTACACACCAAAACAACAAACAAACGCCCGACACGTAAACACGCCGTTTACAGCCTGTCAACAGGCACATTTTGAACGGGCAAACTTTCCGGGCGCAAAAGACAATATGATTTACTGCTCATAATTGGCCGAGATAACAGCTGGCGGCCCGGGAGAGTGGCGGGATAATCTTTTGTGCGGACGCGCTCGGAATTACGAGAGGGCTCGGTTTGGAGCGCACAGAGACAACGAAAATGGAAACTACGGCCGATATTTCGCGCGTTTCCTACTATAATTCTTTATCGGACCGAAACTTCGTTCGAACCAACGCTTGAAACCAACAAAAAGTTTGTTTACCAACTTGAAATTAAATAAATATTTTAGTTGGTTGACAACCGCCAACAAATATTGGTACAATACGGTTATTTTACAGTGATTAAGTACTCTTTACAGTACTCTTAAAATTATTCGTTTGAGCATCCGAACATGTATTAGAGTAGGGTCAGTTCCAAAGTTTCGTTTTATTCTCGTTCGATTGACAAGTTTCGTTCGGAAACTTATAGTCGGTTAACAGCCTGTTCAGAAGGAGCGAAATACGTGCGAGTTCTTTGGCGTTTCCGGGTACGTTACTGGTTTGCCTGTACGCAATTTCAACCAAAGCGCTGTATAAAGAGCCATGCATGACGAATTGCGTTCGCGTCTCACTAGGGCATACTTCAGGACGGGATCTAAGACCTTGTTCAGAACTACGCACACATGAGGCGTTTACGAATATACACCACTCGATTTACAATTTTCTTTGTTCTCATTTTTCTAACATTTGTTATAATATCTATAATGTTCAATCAAGCTAATCATTAAAAAGCAAATCCAAACTTAACCGAATTGACGATATTTGTAAAAATACTTGTTTTAGAACTTTAGAAATTTATTTCACATTGCGAGGGTATCCGTTGGCTTACAACGTGATGTATAAAAAGTTTAAAGAAATTTCGGCAAGTTAACTAACGTGTTGGTTGGCCGATTGGTATAGGCATCTGCATGCATTCCGGGCAGAACGCAGGTTCGGTTCCTGCAACAAGACTATAATTTTTCAAACTTTATCCAGCCACAATTTTCTTTGTATAAATTTTTCTAACCTTTATTCATTAATAAAGTTCAAATTAAAATCAAAATAACAACATCGCTCGTTATTAAGCTGATTCAATAAACGGTGTAGCATTCTACCAGGAATGTATTCGGTATGGGGCCGTACCACCGACTCCAAACGCGACTCAATTCCCATTGTTAAACTGAGACAACGCTATAGGCCGAGTACAGCTCGTCTCGTTTTGTCACCCGCGTTTGGGTCGCACAAATACTTCTTGGTACGGCCCCAGGAAAGAATTCGCGCGAAATCCGCCCCGTGTGAACAAGGCCTAAGTCCAGGCGCTCTCCGGCCCATCCGTCTGTCATAACCGCATCGTAAATAGTTAAGCACGCAAAGTCGCCACCTAACGCGTTAGTGGCGTAGTTAGCGGGAGCTGATTGATTACGCTACAACAACTCGCATCGCACCTCGACATTATTCAAGTGTCTCGTAGACAATTCGAGTTCACCATTAGTGTAATGTGTAAGGGCGCACTTAGAGACATCGATTGACGTTATTGAGTATTCAATTATTAATTTGATTTTTTGAAATAAAAATTATATAAATGTTAGAAAAGTTATCTAATCAAATAAAATTCAAAACTAGTCGGTAAATTTGCCGGATCCATGGTCGAATTTTTATGACATTAAGTACTCATTAACGTTAATTGACGACTCTGAGTGCGGCAGTTAGTTGTTGTCCGTTTCTTTTTTAATTTACGGAGCTTTAAAGGAAATTGTTAAAGATTTGATTAAGAAAAAATCAAGTATTATTTTGATTTTAATTTGAACATTACATAATAAAATATTAGAAAAATTAGTACAAAGAAAATTGCGATTGGAAAAACTTTGAAAAATTATTGTCTTGATGCCGAGTGGTAATCCGAGCAGATTCCTATCTGCTCGGATTATAAATAGATTATAATTTTAATTTTTTTTTCTTTGCAAAAACCAAGTTACAATATTAAATCTTTTGAGGTAAAAAAAACAAAACCAAAAAATTAGATATTCGCCTGAACCGTACGAGTCGACCATTCATTGAGCTACAATTCAAATTCAATGCCTCTAATTACTGCCAAATCGCGTTATCGTAAAGTGAATTACTAGCGGTGACATCGCATTCCGGTCTCGAAGCCATCTTTCAGAAGAAAAAATCGGCGGTGAGCGCCCAAAGACGGCCATTAGCGTAATTTCCGTGTCGGCCTACCGCTGATTGATTATCGGACTTGGTCCCCTCCCGCAAGTGCTTGTTCACGTTGCCTCGCGGGCGCGGTCGAGAAATATCAAACATATGACGTGATATCCAAGTGTTCACGTACAGAACGCACGGGCGATCGAAGTAGCGGGCAAACAAGAGACGAGCGCGCGCGGCCCATCTCCTCGAAAAAAGCCTCAGATTGCACATTTATTTATGTAAATGCAAATACTTGCTGACTGAGACATTTTTTGTTTTATCGCCCTTGATATTTAACCTACTATTTTAGAGTATTGATAGTTGGATTTTAACTGCCTCCGTAATCTAGTGGTTCGCTCACCGGAATTAAGATTCCGTGTTCCCGGGTTCGATCCCCAGGGAAGTACAAATTTGCTATCGGTTTGTTTGGTGGCAAGACTTGTTTAAAGCCCGGCTGGCTAGCAACCACCTTCTTATCAGAAATCTGTCGCCAGAATAATAATGTTAACAGCATTATTGTGTTCCAACAATAGAGCGCCGGTGTAAGTTTGGGAACAAATGGAAGGTGGAGGGATCACTCAGTGACGTCTTTCTTTTTATAATATCTAATATTAATATGTATGTATTCGAGTAGGCTGATAAGATTAGGTACGTAAAGTGAATACGGTAGAAAGATCCTGAGTCTGCTGAAATACTAATAATAAACTCATCGTTTGATAAGCAAAGTTTCTTAATCGAATTTATTTAATGGAAAAAATGTGTCACGAACTTTGATGCGCAAATCTTAAACGCCTCGCTTTTTGAAACACGCAATTGCATATTACATATTTCATTAGTAGGTACTCGGTTTGGTTGGCGGTAGGACTTTTTCCAAGTGCGCCTGGCTAGCTACCACCATCTTAACAAAAATAGCGTCTAGGCATTTTGGAACTGTCAAATTTTACTAAATTTCAGTTCAAGTAGATCAGACAAAAGTTAAAATTTTCTATTTTTTCAAACTAAAAATTGAAATAATGTAACTCGATTTTTTTCTTGGACAAATCTAGACTAGTGGATTTTTTTCTAATAAGCACTCTAAGAATCAAAAGTTCCAGGTCAAGAAACTGTGATGTCAAAATCACTCACTACATGATATACCCCGTAGGTAGCAGGATCTATGATTTTCTAGTTGAAAACCTCCTTGCTATTCTGTTAGAGTCCTAACAGAGAACTAAAACTTCAAAGAGGCTTTGGGGCTGCGCGTTCAATTAGTTCGTAACTATAATTTTAGTTTTGCAAATAGTCGCGGAAACTTTCAGTTACTATAACACTGTGCCAAAATTCAAATTCAACCGTTCCGAGTACAAGGATTCTAAAAACGCAAAATCTGCAATCTCTTTTATGATCCTATTATGAATGAAATTTCAATTCATAAAATAGTCACGTAGTTAATTTATGTTAGTTGACCAATTCCTCTGTAGAAATTTGTCAGTTTAAGAGGTTGCTTGTAAAAAAATTACAAGAAAATGTAAAATAGTTCTCATTACATTAATAGGATTTACGTAAAACACCATAGGGATTCAAAAAATGAACTGCTTTAGCAACACCAATAAACTTTAATGAGTATCTACATAATACAAAAAAAAATCTTTTAAATCTAGACCTGGCAAGAGTGCCGACTAGTTTTCAATTGACGAAAAGCACGCCAAGGAACCCTTTAATTTAATTATAGTCATGTCTGTGAGTACGGGGCGGTTAGAACTCCAGTTCAGATCACAATGCCTAACTAAGCCCGAGAGGCGTAAGTCGCGGCGGCGGCCTACCGCCGGGTCTCAATAGGCAGCCCATCGTGAGAGTAATTAACAAGCATTGGCTTAACGGCCCCTTTGTCACACTTCAGTCGCTTGTCATTGACAAATTAATAGTACGCCACGTGTGAGTTCAGCGCCTCTAGTGCGAACTTGGCAAAGTTTCGTAAAGTAATCGTATATCGACAAAGCACTCAATGTATGAATATATGAATGGTTTCAATGATCATCTTCATGTTTAACAGCGACAGTTTCAAATTTTTTTTAATCAACGCAAGTTTTCAATCAACTAATTTTACGTGACATAACTTTCGCATTCCTCATTAGTTTCGATGCTAAACATGAAAAAACAATAAAGTTACGGAAAAAAAATATTTTGATCAAAAAGTATGTATGTAGGTTCATCAGCTATTGTTGATTTTGTGTTGATTCCCAGTTATTTGTCATACGGGTTGCTTTTTAACCGCGTGCTTAATTTTGATGACCGAGCTAGCGAAGGATTCTAATATTAGAATCCTGAGCGTTAGCGAGGGAATTAAAAGAGCACAAGGTGAAAATCTTTGCACTCGAGTGCAACAAGTAACTTTTCATCCCCCCAAACGAGGAAATGGTAAAATACAAAAAAAATTACAATCAGAACAGTTTCTGTTTTCACCCAGAAACTTCTACAACACTCAACCATCAACCCAAACACACCCTCAACACCCAGAACAACCACTCAGATACACCCATAAAACCCACTCATCCACCCAAACACACCCACAGTATACACCCAGACACAGCACCCAACCTTCCACCCAGACACACCCATAACATTCACCCAGAAACACCCGCAACACACACGCATCCACCCACAAACATTCACAAATACACCCATAAAATTCACCCAGACACACCCCAAACACACCCATCCACGCCGACACACCCACAAAATACCCATTCACCCAGACACACCTACATCACACACCCACTTACCCATACACATCCATCTACTCAGGCACCCACAAAACACCTATTCACCCAGACACACCCATCCACTCAGGCACACCATTTACTTTATCCTCTAGAGGATAAAAACGGCTTTTGCACTCAGATATCGAAGAGCAAAAACGTTTTTTCCGAGGTGGGGGTGGATGAAAAAGAATTTATTATTTATTACAATGTTAATATTAAATAAAAAAATTTGGTTTTAGAGTGTTTTCTCGATACGATTACGGTCCGAATCTTCGAAAAGTTCGCGGTTGGGGCACAGTTAATTGGACGTCGAGAAAACTGTGGCAATGATGATCGTAAAACAAGTGCAAGCCAGTTTCTTTACCGTAGCCATCTATCTACCTCGGATATTTTGCTCACAAAGATAGTTTCTATGTTCTCGATAGAAACGTATCGTTCGCCATTTGGCTATAGGGCCAGTCCGTCCAGCATGACCATCGAAACACGAAACAAAATACAATCATTTTTGACATTTCAAAGCGACAAAAGGCTTTATCACATCGTGTCCCGGTGGTAATGCCAGCCGGGCGGGCAGAGGTGCGAAAGTTATCGGGTTGTTTGTTGAGGTTTGGCGTCGGCTAGCGTAGCACCTCTGCGGGAGTGGGGGGCGCGCGTCGCCCGGCAACAGGTGGTGAACCCCTGCCCGGGACCGCTCCGAGACTAACTGCTCCTTTGTTGCCGAGCCGGGTGTTAGGTATTCCGCTGTAGCAAGCAGCGGATCCTCCAAAGCCCCCGCTTGTCTCGACACAATTGTTCCGTTTTCAGACTTGTCCCCTTAATTCCTTGGCAATTATCAGACGTAAAGTCGGATGCGGCGCGACTTTCCGTGATGTTTGAATGTTCTCGACATTTCAAAGTTGACCAATTTTCTGCGGGACGCTTTATAAGTTTAAATCGGTAAAAATTCAACTCCGGCTGTTTATCGAGAATATAATCATTATAGAGTTTTTCGTTTACCTATGTGATCAACCTCTCTAGAAAACAATACAAATGTCAATTTTCGACAACAGTAACTACTCTTACATTTGACACGACAGTGGCCATGTCGTTTTCTTTGTAGTACGTCAGTTTCATAAATTGTATTCTATTCGTTCGAATAGATTTGAGACATGTCTAGAGGGGCTGAGCTGGCTGCTAATCGGAACGTAGACAATGATCAATGAAGAAGCAGTTTATAATACAAACGCAATGCCAATATATAGAAATATTATGTAAAGTGGCCTGTCTACTTGAGCCTACCGGATCCTACTTGACACCTCTGCCACTAATGTCCAATATAATTTGGAAATTCTCTAAAATGTCCTCCTAGGGTGAACAGAAAGTTTTTATTTAATAACGCCTCTGAAAGAGCGGAGAGAGAGAGAGGCCGACGTCATCTTGTAACCTGAATTGGCCGTGCTTCCGCGTAAATTGCTTTTCAGAACACCCCTGTTCTTGTGCATTATTTTGCTTATAGACGATGTAATTTGTTGATTTTGAAAGAGCGACATATTAGCTAACAACTGAACTATTAGACGCATTATGTCTCAAAAACCGAACGCATAGAATACAAATGTATGATACGGACGTTATTACCCTTATTACTGTTAGAAAAAGTTCGAAAAAGAACCCGCGTCCTCTGCCATCCGGGCTATATAAGATAAGATGCCTATATACCAATCGGCATTTCCCGCATCGAGACTATAATTTTTCAGACTCTTTCTTAATATTTTTTCTAATATTATAATATTTTATGTAGTGTTCAAATTAAAATCAAAAATAACTATCAGTTAATTGTACTGTCCAATGCCAAAACAAGCCCCAATAACGTATCCGACACGTTTAAAGACTCTATTAAGTTCGGTATTCGCAATGAACGAAACACGATTAGACTGGCAATAGCGTGGTCCGGATTCGTTTAACGCCGTCCACCGCGGTCCCTTTCGGAGAGCCAAGCGGAATATATCGTGGCCTTAGAGGTTAAGCTCACTTGCTGCCGCGCTCACAGACGTCAATTAACGTTAATGAGTACTCAATAAAAAAAAATGACAATTCAGAACTAGTCGTTGTTCATTTATTTATTTATAGGTACAACTACGGAAAACAATTTAATACATTATTACAAGGTGATATACCTACTAGGTCACATGATAAAATTTATTTCCTTTTAATGTTGCACACAGCTTTTACATCTTAGCATCTTACAGAATTTAGTGTAGGTACTTATGTGTAATTGTGTTCCAGCCATTTTTATTTCGGTCAGTTCAGAAGAAGAAGTTGCACACAGCTTTTACATAAATAGAATTGTAAAACTGACCGAATTAAAAATGGTTGGAACACAATTACACATAAGTACCTACACTAAATTCTATAAGATGCTATGTTGAGCTGTTTTACAATTCTAATAAAATTACCTAAGCTTTGAGAAAAAATATCTAAATCTAGTGAGTTAGTATTATAAGACCTACACATTCTAAACAGCGGGTTATTAAACGTAACATTGTTGTTGCAATTTTGTACAGAAAAAAGTTTAAAATTTCTCTTACTACCACCGGTTTTAAAAGATCTTGCCGGGTCTATAGACAAGATATATCAAGATTTTGAAGTATTCATTTACGTTAATTCACGTCTCTGGGTGCGGCAATTAGTGACATTTTGACCAATTTTCACTTTTTTGTTAATCGTTATTAACACATCAAAATCAAACACCAGAGGAAAACATCTGTAGGTAACTAATGCCGCAGGTAGGTATTTCTCAAATTAGACAACATCCATTTCGTCAACCGTGTCCAAAAAATCACACTAATCGGTACAAAACTAGATTTCTAATTCCAAAAAGTGTTTGGTGAAGCCAGAATGTCACTTGGCGAGTTTTACCTTTGAGCCGACGGCATCACCCCGCACCCTTCACTCAGCACCCGAGTTACAAAACGGCGGGTGTTATATTGGAGCCGCACTCTATGTACCCGAGACCATTGGCCGTGGCCTCTACATTCGTAATTTATTACTTTGACACAGGACACCTCCAATATTTCTACGCGGGCCTGTCCGTTCGTTTTTCGGGTTGGCGGTCCTAAATACATATATACCGTAGACCAGCGTTTTTTAATCTGTTGGCCGCGACCCCCCCTAGGGGTCTTACTCGGGGGTTCGCACGCAAAAGATAAAGTCTAGGTCCCATACTACAATACAAAACACAGTTTCAGTGAGAATTAAATGAAGTTGAGACTAACTTTTTGTCTGTCTATCGCTAAGGGGGTCGTTAGAATTTTTCAACATGTATAAATGGATCGCGTATTCAAAAAGCACTGCTGTAAACGATTAAATAGGGTTTTCTTTTGAAAAGCCTTTTGAGTCTCACAGAGCTGAATTTTATTGCCACCCCCTTATCAAAACGACCAAGAGTTACAGTATAACGAGAGGCAGCAGCCTGCCTTGTGCACTATCTAGCAAAACATTTCGTTTAACGCTCACGATGAATGGCAATAGGCTCGCCCTATATGCATGGGGACTAAAATATTTTATGCGTTAATAAACCACACCTCTGGCTGACTTATGAGGGAAAATACGTGATTTGTTTTTAATATACCTGTCTGTCGTTTGTCACGGCAATGTTATCTATGAATACCATTACCGTGTTTATGTGCTCCTAATTTCTAAAATATCAAGAGAAGTATAACTTAAAGTCTTTCTCGATTCAAGACCATTTTTAAAACGGAATGTTGGTACACAATTTCGAGACAAATTCCTTCATAGTTTATTAAACATACTTTGTAATTCTCCTTTTTCTTTCCAAATTCCACAAGTATCGTTGTTGTTTATTAAACAAGTTTATTAAATGTTGTAATAAACTTGTCTTATAAATGCTCTATGTACCCTTGAATAAAATAAAACATCTAATATATAAAAATCACGTGTCACTGTGTTTGTTATCGAACACCTCTAAAACGGATTGACAGATTTTATGATTTTTTTGTGTAGGTTTGAGATAGGGTCGTGGGTTATTTTCATACCCCTAGGTGACAAGGACAAAACAAAGTCTGACGAGTCAGTTAGTTCTATATTACATGAGTAACGCTGGACGCTGTGACACTGCCCATAGTGTCACTCGAACATACGACTCATCAACTTTATCTAAGGATATTTTATTCACTATACTTTACGTTGTATCGACGATTATTCTAAAAATACTGACGATTTCTATGCAATTTATTTAATGTGTGTAATGGATGACCTTAACTAAGTAATCATTAAGAAACTGCAAAGAATACTTCACTATTATAAGAATGGAGGCTGATGGAACACGAAGTAGGTGCACATAAACTATCCTTAGCCGCTGTTGATGAGTGTATTCCAAACGCGAAGCCGTAATCAGATCGTCCTATAAAACAAAAACCTCGAGCAGCTGATGTTTCGGGGTCAGACATTTGCGATTCAATCATGGCGTCCAAATCGAAAATGGCGTCGGGCGGCATCTCACGCCACATTTCACGGGCCTTTTTATAGGGCCAGCCCGCAGCTGTGGCCCTGGTTTGCGGCCGGGTTTTACGTAGCAATAATTCGCCTAGAGCTTCGTGGTCATTATGAAACTAGCCCGAAAAAAAACGGAATAAAATGTATGAAAGTGACGTATTACAAGTGACGTATTACAACGAAAATAACATGGCGATCGCTCTGTCAAATATAAAGACTAGCTGTCAAAAATGGACATTTTTGTATTCTATTCGTTTCATGTGGTCTAGTGGTTTGCCCACTTAAATTAGATCCTGAGGTATCAGGTTCGGTCCCGAGTGGAATACGAATTTTGTACTCGGCACGATTGGTGGTAGGACTTTTTAAAAGCCGGTCAGATACCAACATCTTATCAAAATCTGTCGCCACAAAAGAATGCAGTACAGCACAGCAGTATTGTGTTCCGACAATTTGTGATAAGATAGCCCGCTTCTTTGCGGTTGAGGGTTCCAGGTGAAGCTTGGTTCCCTCTTCGGCCCTTATCGTCACTTGCCATCAGGTGAGATGAAGGCCACGAGCTGTCTAGCATTAAAATCAATGCCATCAGATGCAGCCACAATGTCTACAAACTGCATGATTAGTCAATCACGACCGAACCCCTCACGATTTAGGCTCCATTTTTAATTAAACGCCAGAGAACGCCAACTAGAAATTCAGGGCACGCGCCGTAAATTTTGCCATTTTTACATTTCACCAAAAGCCTTCCTGACCAGACGAACAGTACCTAGGTTGTTCGAATGAATAAATAAACAAACAAACAAACAACCCGTGGCATTATTTTTATGATGGCCCCTACTTTTATGCCCATAATAATCTATGCATAGCCAGATATATGTACAAACAAGTCGGGTGTTACGACAAAAAAATCGTGATAGGACGTCGTAAAGTTTATCCGCGGGCTGTCCACCGAACCGTTTTACCACAACGCAATGATTACTTAGGGTTGCGTCGTACTAGGGACACTAAACGCATTCCATTTTCATGTCCAATTCTTATAAGAAGCCTTATAATAGTTTTATTGTGAGGTTTTCTTCTCACCACCTCTGTCTTACTCTAAGTAGAGTCGGCACATGTCTTCCTCTTCTATTCTCCTCGATCAGACGTGAGCTCAGCAACTCCCCTCTTCTTCATATCATTTTTCACGCTATCCATCCATCGCTTCTTCGGTCTTCCATACTTACATACCTCCAGTTACGTAACATTCATCCCCCCTCATCACATGCCCGTACTACCATGAGTATCCGATTGAAATACAAGTTCCCCTGGAGACATTAATTGTTATTAAGATAAATGAAACCGAGCAAAATTACGTTACAACAATTGTTAAGCTTCGTATTGTTTCGTTACACGTGTCGCCTGTAGTTGTACCCCCTTCGGTAAACTTTCTACACTTTTAAAATCTCCCTAATTCGAAGACAATGGACCAACTAATTTCGATTCGGCAATGGCGATCTCGATTCGCCAATCAAAATTTCACTGACCAATATTTTGTTTAATAAAGCAGATGCTTAGTACAAAATATAAAATGTTCTGAATCGATTCTGTGCTTTACTACCAAAAAGCTAAGGTTGATAATGGATTGAATAAATTTACAGTTTCGGATAGTCTGAATGTGCCGATGACCGTACGCTCGTTTCATTACCGATGGGGCGGCGAGAGCTTCCGCCGTCTCGCAATATTATTAATAACAAACATTCTTCGTCAATTTCACGGATATCGCTGTTTGTTTGTGTATTCAATTAAACAAATCTATTGAACAATAACAAAAGAAACGCATCTCAATGTTACGGGCAACGGCTATAAAGGGTCCATAGTGATTTTCATTTATGTACGCACGTCATAAACTATTGAGTTTTAGAGTAAGTACATCTTACCAGAGTCCCTTTCATGTAGGTTCTGTTTGATGGAGATAATTCATAATCATAACACACAAGAACATTCCTCGTTTCCTAAAACTAAATACGTAAAGCAAACGATGTTTATAGCGGATATATTTGATGGAAAACTTTCAATGAAATAATAATAGGCAAATAAATATTGTAATAAATTCGAAACTCTGTCACTGAATATGTGACAGAGTCGTGACAAAACGCGTGTGTGATACATTTTCAGTTTTGTTTAATAAACTTCAAATAAACAAAGATGGAAGTTTTCTAATTTTCGCGGGTTTAGATGAATTTCCTTTTATTTCCACTTGTTTGGCATGGTAACCGGCGTCACACATGGTAAGTAGGTACGTGTCGAATCGTGTAAATTAAAATTACTTCTCAAAGTTTAACACAATCATATTGTGAACAAGTAACAAAATAGAAATTCCGACGACTGTACTTTGGGGTGGGTACCCTTTTCTTTGCCCATGATAATTGTTTCTCACACAATCATGTGAGATTGTGGGTGTGAAAACACCTCTGCCTGGCTGCAATGTTATTTGAATTAATTAAATAGAAGCGCAAACTTAAAGCGCATTACTATGACGGCTGTACATATGCCATTCTTACGAATAAACATACATAAAATACTCACGTGATAAACAAATTGGACGCTAGAAGAATATTAAAATCATTGGTGCAGAAATGTAGACCGCCCAACAACGAAAGCCTATTATTTTGTTTCAAGACAACAGAAGTTTCCAACTTTCCCACTGAGAGTTAAATACCAGTGCAGACTCTAATCTTATTAGCAAACAATACAAAAGTTGGAAATAATAAAATCAAATCGCGCAAAGTTACGGCTTTGTCCGACATATTTTCATTGAGAAGCGCCCCAGTTCGGTTAACACCGTTGAATATTGACTGCGCGATTTGCACATACGCCGTTATTCCAACGAATTTCAATAGATACTTCCAGTTACGCCTGCGAGTATTCTGAAAGAGATATTCGTTCGAATATTCCTAAAGTAGTTGCGCGTTAATCGAGTGAATCCATCGAGATATTCCAACCATAAGACTCGGATGTGTATTCTTATACGCCGGCCATTACATATTATGTACATACATACACACGTCACTCCTTCGCTTAGGGGTAGGCCGAGATCACTTCTTTCCACTTGCTACGATCTTTACATACTTCTTTCGATTCATCCAATCTCATTAATGTGTTCATGCAAGCCCGTGAGTTTGGAGTAGCCTTCTTTCAATTTGATTATGAAAGATCCGCCTAGGCCTCCCTTTTCCCATTTTTCCTTTCATTCCGTCATCTTTCCTTTCATTCGTTCTTTCGGCGTGACCTAACTATGCGAGCACCCCTTTCTTATTCTTGTCACTACGTCATCTTTCAAACCACAACTTTCTTATATGTATGTATGTGCCGGCTATTACACACACTCATCAACTTTATATAAGGATATTTTTGACTTTATGTTGTATCGGTTGTATCGAATTTATTCAATGTTATAACATATGACCATAATTAAGCTAGTCATTGAAAAACTCCAAATAATATGTCAGTATTATAAGAACGGAGGCAGATAGACCATGAAGTAGGTGTACCTAAAATATCCTTAGGTATTATTGCTGAGTGTACTGTATATGTGGGATGTACACAACAAAAGAATTTCTCGGGATCTTTGCGCGAATTTAATCAGCTTGTCGTTTAGCGGATATATTGCGACCGTGTGATTTATTTATTGGAAGTCGTTTACCGATAACGCCGGTCGGTGCCGTATTAGGCGCTCTACAAGTACACAACAATACTAACTATTCATTAGCACGGGAGCTATATTGAACCCTTGTGACGATACGATTGTGTAGATAAATTAATTAATTTATTACACAGTATTTAGTTAAGATTTCGAAAGAAAACAAAATCTTTTATTAGGGAGGGCACTTGCACTGCAATGCCAGTGTAAACATCAGCTCCGTACATATTGTTACAAAAAAGTTATAGTAATTGTAATGTCAAATATTTGTAAGAAGTGGTAGGTATCTCCACTAACCACGTCTCTCTAAATCCAGTTTTTTCAAAGTGAATCCAAGATAATTTAATAACAACACAGGGACACTCATTTATTGTGCATTTGCTGTACAAATATAGCGGTTATGAAAATTATTTTGTCACACCTGCCCATAAAGTGTACGTTTCTCTGTAAAATGGCACTTCTTGGTTATAAAACGACATAAATTACCTCGGGCGACAAAAAAGCCTCAGACCGCATATTTGTCAAATACTTGCGATCTATATAGCATATACCCTACTATTATTCCCTACTACATCGTCGCGATCTGGCATCTCACAATTTGTCCACATACGTGTGAAACAACGTAAACAAGCCGCACATTGTTGTATCCTTTCACAACGACGCGCCGCCCAATTCGATTACCGGCAAACGCGCGCGGTAAAGCCTTCATTACGCGCCCGCTAACGAGACAAAAGCGAACCAATTGACGCACGCCGCTAATGGACACGCGTTTATTTGGCCAAACTTATTCTGCCCATTACCCAAACTGAGCAGACGGCCGGCGTGTCGGACACAGCTGTTTGTGAACACAAACTTTGGTTAAAACTGAAAAACAATCACCTGATTTCTTTTTAATGGTGCAGACCATCAATCTTTTACTTTTTACCTTTAAAAATTGTTCACGAGTATCTGTGCATAGTGCGGTTGGACCACATCATAGCAATATACATACTACTTATTGAGGATCAACATATAGCTATAGCGACACTTCAACGGTTGAAAATTATCCGCCAGTTAGAAAAAAAATTTTTCGAGGTTGAACCCTATCACATACACGCGTTTTTATTTGTAAAATACCCTATACTGACTGCGTAGATCTTCAAAATATAATGTTACCAGTTTCAAGCTAGCAACATACGCGCCTCCTTGACAATCTGTCACGAGCACTCTGTAACATTTCGCGGGATTTGTCAACACGACATTCGTCACATTACCCGAAACACCACCAGAGCCTCTAGCGAGAACTTTTCGGAGTTTCGTAACGTAATCGTATCGAGAAAGCACTCTTAAAACAAAAACAATAGTAGGTTGTTCAACAAGGGCATAAAATGAATTATTGTTGCCTGAGACGATTTGAGGATAAGTCGGGGGATGGATTGTTGATGCCCGTGTTTTACACTCTGCTTATCACTTCAATTGTCAATCCCGCCTACCCACTACGAGTACAGAAAATCCCACTTCCTGGTCATGGGTGACATAAAATTATTAACTTCTAAACGGAAGGCGGTAAACTAGAAGCGAAAAGTTCGTGCTAGGGCTGCAGGCCCCGTTGTAATGAGCAAGTCCACGTGTTTACAAGCCGCCGCTTCGGCTGCGCATATTGACACCGACAGCCAATATCCAAACGGGCGAATCTGTTTGCTAAACGAAACAAATTAGTGAGGGAGGCCCCTTCAGATTTTGGGTAATTTCTCCCGGCATGTTCATTGTTGGGGCAGTTTCGTTTGAGACAGAGCCACGTTGTTGGCGGGTTTTCCAGTACAAAGCTATTTGCCTAGTGAGAAACTCGGCGAACCGGAAGATCCTTTTAAGATCCGGGTTTTCGGTATCTAGCGTCTTGACGATTCATAAGTGTATTGTTGTCATACCAGATATGAATAAATGAATTTTGACTTTGACTAAGTTTTTTACATAAGTATTTCTTCCATATTAGCCTGGGAGCCAAAAAATAACGCAGAATGTGCCGTGCCACTGATCCCAGGGGCGGGCGTGTCCGGTGTAGACCAATAAGCACCTCAGGGCACCCGAATGGTGGAGGGCAAACTCCCAACACCAGCATACCCAAAAAGGGTTTGGGTCAGGCAGGCGGCCGGCTGTAAAATCCGAGCAGTATGGATTGGAATGTTGCCATCCCAATTCAATCGGGGAATAGTCAAATTTTAAACAACTTCGGTCGCCTTTGAACAATCCACGTTAGACAACCATCTTGAAGTTACAACTTAGTTTGAGCGGTATTAATCGACTGTTTGTGTCCATCACTTTCTGAGCAATTTGTCTTTTTCTTGTGGCGGCAATAATTTTTAAAAATCCTTCTAAGGCACTAATGACCTAAAGTTCGTGGTGAATCAGTCACACTTTACGAAACCACACTCCAGCCATTATAACGAGATAAACAACGTAAACAATGTTGATGAGTCTTTTAATGTAAAATACAAAAAAATAAACATTTGTAATACTTATTTCTCAAAGTCGCTAATCATTGTGATTTTGTAAAATGGATGACGTATTTTAAAATACATCTATCTTTCAAATGAATTTGGCTATAAAGAGACATATCAAAACTACGTTTTTTTTACTACGTTATTGGCTAGAGTATAGAAACGTTTTCATAGCTTTTATATGATTGCGTTGTAAAGCCGCTCTCCTCAGTGCGACCTCTGTCTGAGCTATGACGCCGAGAAGCCTCTGGTGGTTTTGATAAGGTTTTTGTCGTTGCCACGCGTATATCTGAAGGGTAAATTTATCTTTTATATGTACTAATTATCACAGACTCGCGGCGTCACTCAGGCCCGCGGTTACACATCTAATTAGGGCTCGTTACGCTAAATACACACCGTGTAGGCGAATTTTATAACGTTTAGAGATAATTAAGAAAACATGCTCATTAGGTCGCTTATTGCGTGTTGACTTTGTGATGAAACTTTAACAGCTATCGGTAGATTTAGATGTTAAAAATCCATTTTAACATTGCGAGGCAGCCGTTGGCTTACAATGTGAAGTTGAATGGATAAGGAAGTTTCGGCAAGTCATTAGGACTAAATAACTGTATTTATTTCCTTTGAAATAAAGTCACTTCAGTTACCGACAATTTTCTACTGAATAACTGAGACACGCTCATATTTTCATTTCATTTAGTCATTTCATATTTAACGGCGAATAGAGTGATAGGTCAAAACAAAAAAAAATAATTACAAATAGACACTGTATGTAGGTAGATAGATTCCTAGAGAGAGGTGATTTATTTGAGATTATTTATTCGACGTAGTAGTGTATGAAATGTTATATCATTACATACAAAATACGAACATTTTTATTTTTATAGAGTTTAATTAGTTTTTTTTCCGCTTGTCCGTGCGCAGAGTGCAGCAGAGTACAACGGGCGTTGGGCCGCAATGCAGCAGCTGGTTCTATTGTTTTTCAATACGAACTTCGGAATAAATTTCGTGCTGTACTGCCTAAGCGGCCAAAACTTCCGGCGGGCTCTGCTGCAAACCGTGCCGTGCCTAAGGCGAGGCGCGCGGCGCGGGGTCGCCGTGCGCCGCCCCGCCTCGTTCAACCCAGCCAGGGCGAGCAGCCTGTCGAGTGAGTACCTGTTACATACCACACAGCCACTTCACATTGGGGTGAGTGCTACATACCACACAGCCACTTCACATTGGAGTGGGTGCTACATACCACACCGCCCCACAGCCACTTAGCCATTTCACATTGGTGTGGGTTCTACATACCACACTGCCCAATCCCACAGCCACTGCCAATTATTGGGTCCGATGATGGTCTCACTAGCTATCGAGAGGCGGCCAAGAGGTGCCGGGTTCGAATCCCGGTAGGGACAAATCTTTGTGACAAACACAGACATTTACTTTCGAGCCATCGGTGTTTAATATAATTATGTAGTATATTACAAATTGTTATATAATGTATTTGAAAATTTGTCCATCACCTAGTATCGGGTATACGGGTGCGTAGTAAATCAGTTTTAACACGACATTGCCCACATTGGAAAGTACGTCTGTTTCGGGGCTCTTTCCCCTTCTTTTTGGTTACAGACGCGTGCCTGATTATATTACCTGCCTGTTATACCTGTACTATTCTAGCTGTACAAACTATAGCTTAGGCCAAGTCGTCAAAACGTCATCATATGTGATCAAATAAGTACCTTTATTACTTTAATGAAGATTGGGTATTGAGATGAGGAGATGTACAGAGTCTAAGCATGTGTGTGTGTGTTTGTTATAAGAACGAGCCGGTACAATCGGGTTCAACTGGCAACGCAATATTCGTCCAACAAAAAGCTACAATATTAAATATATCAGCAGCTTGCATTACTATCTGAAAGATGATATGAGCAAGGGGGAGTTCACGTCTGACAGAGGAGAGTGGAATAAAAAGTCACGTTGTGCCGACCCTAGGGCGTCCCTGCCCTTATCCTACTCTAAGTACTTCTCCCGAAGAAGAATCCATTCGTCGCCCACATTAAACAGAAAGCCAGTCGCAATGGAAACAAAACGCCTCGTTCACAGTTAACGCGAAAGCGACACAACAATACGTCGACCACAGTACAGACGTGAGAACAAAATTAAAGTGGGATCTCGGCAAGATTAAGGGGTGAGCCCTTAATGCCAGCCACTGCTACCAAGTACACCCGTTACGTTTTATCCGGCACCCGAGCTCCGGGGAAATGTTACAGAATTGTGTGTATGTTTGTATATGTATATCTATTTGTAGGGAGCGCGGCGGGATAGGTAAACCTATACATATGGATTTGCCGCCTTCAACGCGGTAACGTTGATGCGGTGCGACAGAAAAGATCGCCGTCAGCGAGCTAGCGATGATACGGAGACAAAGATCGCGTTTGAATCGAAGCAATTAAGGACCAGCTGGTCATTTTGAATTTGAATTAAAGAATTACGGAACTTGAGAGGATTGTTACGCGGTACATTTTAGTACAAAAGCGATAATTTTTTTTAACCCGTAAACATAGTCCAATTTTGATATTGTTGGATATGATTCAATAAAATATAAAACGAATTGATAAGAAATTTTTTCATTTTGTAAAGTTTTAGAGGAGTGAAAACGTTATCTCTCGAGCAATACACGCGTCGCGCTGACATATCAAAACTACAAACGAAAATCGCCCTTATCACTCAAAAGATTGTAGGTGCATAAATCGTAATGACTGGCGACGACACCGCTGACATCAGTGTCCCAGTTTCCAGGCGAGTTGCCGCGTCCAATGATGCGAGGTGATGCGAGAGCGTCGCGTCTCGATTCCGCCCGATAATGGTGATTCTACACGGTGCATGTAGCTTGCGCATGTTGAAGCGCTTGCGCGAGTGACATGCATCGTGTAAAAGATTCTAGCGAGTCTAGCGACTCGAGGATGTACCTGCACAAGTAACATGTGCAAGTACCCCGTGGGCGCATCACACCGAGCGGGTTACTGACTGACAGCTGAAACTAGGCAGCATGTACGTATAGCTTGACCAAGTAACTCGCGCAAGTAGCCGTGCCTTTGTGTAAGCACTGATTAACTAACTTGAGCGAGCTACTTGCGCAAATAGCTCGCGTCTTTACTTGCCCCAGCTACTTGCACCGTGTAGAAGCACCATAATAAACTTCAAGGGTGCGCGTCAAGGGCACCTTACATTAGATGGTCTGCCTGAAGCCAGACAAGTACAATTCGATTCATTCGAAAACTACGCGATTTCCACCAATATCGAACACGGAAAGCGGGAGCCGCAAGAAGTCTGAAAGTAGAACCCTATCTTGTCCCTGCCCTGATCCCAGTCTATCTGGGGTCGGCGCAGTATGTTTCCTCTTCCAAATCAACGGCCAGACGCCATCAACCATCCACTCCCTTTTGAATCATATCTTCCATCACTAGCACTTTTCCTAGTGATGAATGAATGTATTGAAAATAGACGAAAAGGACCATGTCGAGAGACCGATAAACGGATAGAGTGATTGCGAAGACAACATTCCAGTCAAATCCGTACTGCTTAAGGTTTTGGCTTATGTTTACAGCCGGCCGCCTGCCTGACACCGACCCTGTATAGGTATGCAACAGGTTAGCCGCGTAGTACGGGCATGTAGATGGACCTAGAGTGAGAGGAAGACCGAAGAAGCAATGGATGGATTGTGTGAAAGATGACATGAGCAAGTAGCGAAGAGAGTTTATGCTGAGCTCACTTCTGATAGAAGAGTGTGGAAGAGGAAGACATGTTGCGCCGACCGCACTTAGAGTGGACTTAGGGCAGTGAGAAGAAGCGAAAGCAGGAGGCGACCAAAACAAACGGCTATCGAACGAAACAGAACAATGCGTCTGTGGACAAAATCTCTCTCCACCACTTCACAGTGTTTTGTCTCGGGGTTTAGTTGGTATTAGAGAGAGAGGTAAATATTTTCATTTCCCCGAAGAGATTTTATCCACGTCCCGCGCTACGGGGCTGAAGCTACCCTCAAAGTGTCTAGAGCCTGTATAATGGCAATAATGATGCGAAGTACTCGCCACTTGGTTTATTTGCGCACTCCTCGCCTGATCGAGTGTTTGGCGGGAACAGACGATTGTTTAACTAAGCCCTTATAACAATAGGAATAAGGTAGGTATTAGTTAACTTGTATCAATGACTAGTAACAGTAGAAGGTACAAACAAAGTAGAAACCTATCCAACAAAAGCAATTTTCCATAAATCACGTTACTGATTGAAAAATATATTCCACATAAAAAAATATAAGATTTCATATTGTATTTGAGAAAAACACGCAAATGAAGTAAGAGTTACTGGAATAATAAGCCGATACGATCGATCGGAAACCTGTTTCAATTTATTGAAGGATAGAATCGGTTTGTATTGGTTGCTTTGTTTTGATAGGACCATCAAAATGTACAGTTTACTTCCAAGGCATTTAAAACTCCACTCAGAGAGCGAAAGTCTTTGACGTTATAGATAAAATAAAATTCAACTAAATATTGTACTAAGGCCCTGTACACAAAACTGCGATGCGATGTCATATCGTAAAAATCTGCGAACTCGCACGCCGCATCGCAATAACTTGCGAATTGATTCCCATCGCGCATTCCTTCAATTTCAGTCTTCTTCTGTGTTTCGCTGCCTTGCCGCACCAAATCGCATCGCAGCAATTTACTTTGTAGTTTACTGCGTTGCGAATTTGCTTCGCGCCGATTCGCAGTTACGTGTATGTACGGGATCTAAGTAAAGACAGCTAGATTGAGCCGCTCGAGACATCACCGCACGCCCACGTACTTAGTTCTGAACCGAATCAATATGATGGCGAATTATCTAGGAACTGCCGGGCATTCTGCTCAGAGGCAAAATTAACTCGCACTGGATTAAATTACAGTGCCCGCGTCCACGGCCCGGCGCCGTCAACAGTGTATAATTAGAGTTAAATCGAGTTGAAATTATTTACAAGACTCGCCATTGTGTCAAATGAAGTTTGCCGAAGTCGATTAGCTCCGCATTCCGTTAGCATGAGCGGCGATTACCTCCACGGACGTAGGAGAGGGAGACCAAAGAAGAGATGGATGGATTGCGTAAGGATAGGATAGCGAGAGGAGTGGATGAGAAATTAGTGAAGGATAGAGAGGAGTGAAAGAAGAAGTGTTTTGCAGACCCCGCTTAAAGCAGTATTAGGGCAGGAAAAAGAAGTATCGATAATTTTGGTTAACAAATCAAAAAAGGAGATATAAGCTCTTTGAGATGTAGCAGTTCAACTTCTAATCACTGGCATCTCAAACCTAAATGATCATACACCTAAATTTGATTTGTATTAAAATTAAAATTTCGCGGCACGTGGGTGCACAGCCGGCCACCGGACAACGCGCGAACTCAAGGGCACGCCTTATAATATTATAATAATATGTAACAAATATAATAGACGGTAATAGACTACATGCTCTGCCTACCTACAGAGCGGCTGTTTGATTTTCTTGACATTGATGGATGAAAAGGTGCGGGCTGTAAACACACCCAACTTTATGAATAAAATATATATATAATAATAATATATCATTTTTTTCTGTGTCCCGCGAATAGTTAGTTCTCTGGCGATACGTTTCCGCCAACTGCCTTGTACGCCCTTGTCGATGTCAGGGGCATTGTCAGTTGAGCGTGGGTATACTTCGACCCTTTTTTATTCTATTTTAGTGTATCTGGCTGACATCTGTCTCTCTTGATATACGAACATCAATAGAGACCGCCAACAAAATAACGTTGTCGTCATTGATAGCGTGATAAAGTAGCACTCCTACGGCACAGTTTCGCTTTTTGAGAAACTCTGTTATCTCCTCTCTGAATACCCTGTCGATTGCGAGCACTCACGTAGCGTTCTACGTGACGCGAAGCGATCTGATGCGGTGCGGTGTGACACGTCGACTCTGTTCCACGTGAGCGTCTCGTGCAGTTCGCGCTAAATAACGAGCCAACCAATGGCGTTCTATTCAATCCGTGCCGCAGCGCAGCACTCCTTACGTTAGTTTGGTCACGTATACGCCAACTTCATCGGTTCCGCGCCGCTTCGCGTTCGCATCCAAATCGCTCGCGTGCATGCCTGCAGACTTGCACGCCGGACCTCGCTTCTATTATGCTATGTTTGCCTAGTGTAGGACCGTCACAGTCAGTCTGGCCTACACAAACGAGGTCCGCGCGGGCATGTCCGTGTAGTGAATTCCCCGCTTAAAGGTCTCTGCATACGTAACGAGACAATACCTCGGACGTGACGTGAACGAGACGGGGACGCTAGTGAGTGCTACGTTCACATCCTGTCCGTGGCTCCTTCATGTACATTTATGATGAAACGATACTTCTAAACCTTCCCGCCCCGTTCGTATAAAAATCCGTCACGTACGCAGAGACCTTTAGACATACACATTTTTAGTCGGACGCGCCTCAGCCGCGGGTGGGTGTCACCGTTAATCCAGTGTTGACCCGTCAGTTTGCCAACAGCGTCGTTTGTGAGCTGCACCGAGGCGACCGGCGGGTGCGCCGTGGCGGCGGCGGCGCCGGCCCCTCGCCGCCGCGACGCCTGCATCAGCCGGTGGACGTTCGACAACAGCCGGCAGCGGCAGCGGCCGCCCACCCCCGCCCAGTATGTGCCGTACGCCCCACACGAGCCAAGGAGCCAAACCGGACCACTAGGCCGGCCCGAGCCCCCGGCCCCGACGCCGGCGCGCGCCCCTGAGCGGCTCGAGATGCACATGTACTCCGCGACCAACGGCATTTGAGCTCCGTTTACGTTGAGCATTGTGCTGTATTGATACACCGTCATACGAAAATGGTAACGAATGTCGGTTCGTCGGCGTAGCAGTGAATGCGACCTAAAGGTCCGTTCATATCTACCGAAATTGAGCGTGTCAGACAAAATAATATTCATCTACACTAGACAGTGTTTATTGACGTATCTATTTCTATCGCAAGGATTTTGTCGGCGCGCGTGCCGATAAAATCAGGAAGTGTCTGACTGTGGCTACCTGCCGGGCAGTGTAAACTGAGTGACAGAACCGTAAAGACGTGTTCGGTGCTAGTGAGAGTGGCCGAGCCTGACAGTGTCTGCCGATATGTCACGACACGTGTCTGGCATGCTCAATGTCTGTAGATAGAACCAGACCTTTAGGTTGCATTCACTGCTACGCCGACGAACCGACATCCATTACTGTTTTTGTATGACGGTGTATCAATATAGCATACAGAGGAGCCGGCAAGAATGGTCAGCGTAGCAGTGTTCGGCCTCGAACGACGTAACGCCGCGTTTAGCGCCGTTACGTCGTTTGAGGCCGAACACCGCGCTAACCGCTCATTTAATACAAGACAAGCGCAACTTAAATAACGCTTCGAACCATTGTGTATTCAAAAACAATAAGCATTAAGACTTAGTTTGGAAAGAAGCGTTCTTGTCTTGTGTCTCTTTCGTATTCATGAAGCGTAATTGGTGTATGAGAGACTGAGAGGTGCTCGGGGGTAGAGTTTAGACCGTCTCGTAGTCTCGCAAAAGAGAGCAAAGCTACAACGATATATCCATTAGTGCAGTACAGTTTAACAGTGTTAAGCGACTCCCAAGTATCATTAGCGTTCAATTAATATTTATCATTAGCGTGTAAGGAATATCATATCTATGTGTGATTGGTGTTGTAGTGTGCCGCCGTTATTGTTTAGTACTCGTCTATTTGTAGTATACTGAATAGGTGCCCCTGTGACAAGGTTAAATGCACTAGTTAACTGGCGTATTCTATCAGACATATCCAAAAATTATATTAAAATGACCGGTAATACCTACAGTCACAGAATATATACCATTTAGAAATGCACTATCTTTTGCGCACACGGAACAGAAATATTACTAGAGATTAAGTGACTACTCAAAATAGGAAATAAAAATCTAATAATACAAAATTGAACACTGATTGGCATTTTCCTTTCAAAATTCCAAATTTATTTTTTGTTAGATTTTTATTTAATTAGATATTTAATTGTGATCGTTTTTATAACCACGACAAGTAAGAGCTTCCTCCATTGGCTACGCGTTCGCGGTTTCGTGTCTCATATACGAAGCATTTGTTTTATGAATGTAAAACATATAAAGCCTACAAGGGGCTATAAATATTACCAAACCACTATACAATAAGGTTCAAACAGCGTGCTAATATTGAACTCCCACTACTCTAAATTAATTTCTTAAGACTGAAATAATGGACAAAAGTTAGCGAAATAATTTCTTGATAAGTCTGCCTTTAGTACAGAGAGACCTGCTAATTCATTTGGAAGGCCGATTCCTTGGCTGTACTACGTAATTATTAATTATAATTAAGCAATACAGAACTTTTCTGATTCTTTAAGCGAATTTGGATCGTAATGGCTTGAAAGTACATCTCACATTGTAAATCGTATTTTTACGAACTAGCATATACTCGAATAGAGATATGAAGATACGTAATTCGAACGGAATAATGGGAACTCGATGAAAGCACGCTGTATATATGTGGCTTATACGTGAGATAAGTGTATACAAAAGTCAGAGAGCATGCCACGGCAATGTATCGTCGCCGGAGGATCGCCGGCGCCGCCTGCAGTGGGAGGTAAGTGGTTTTATATAGTTATATAGTTGCGGCCACTGCATATTTTTTAAATAAAAAAAAATTGTCGTATTAATAATTAATAAGATAAAAATAATTAGAATCAGTTTTTTTAGTGCTGTCGCAAAAAAAAAAAAATTAAAACCAGGACTTGCCTTGGTTGGTTGTTAATACATTAAAGTTGTTAAACACTAAAATGTGTAAGAGTATTAAAAAACAAAATAACAAATAGTTACTTTATAATACAACTTGATACAAAATAAACTACATAATTAATAGAAACGTTCGTGCTGTAAATTTCACCCAATGAAAGTAAACATTTGAAATAAAAATAGTAATGAATCCGTTAAACAGGCTTTAAAATCTGTAAAAGATGATTTGTTGGTTTCGAAAGAATATCATTCACTCTGAAAATACAATATACCCCTTAAACCAAATATTAATTAATAAGTATCACAATGTTTTTGTTTTTTATAAAGCCTTTTATAAATCATAGAGATCCCTAATGAACTTCAGAAATGAATTTTTCCTTTTTTGTTGTGGTTGGTCTCTACGATATTATATTATATATCGACGTAAATTTTCATCACTAATGAACTTCGCAAAACATTACAACCCAAATAAACTACAGCTTATGATCACAATAGCTTGGTCTCGTAGCATACATAACTCTACGCACGAGACAGTATTCGTAGCATTGTAGCATTCATATTATACTTGGATTAACTAATTAAATTAAGCGAGTCTCTTAAATTGAGTACCATATAAGTTGTGAAAATTATTTCATTTTCTATTTCATATCTTATTAAAATATGACTTGCGGTTGCTTGAAATATGAATTTTGAAGACAAAGCAAAAAAAAAAGAATCTAAATTACTTTACAAAAATGATTGCAGTATTTCTAGTAATTCAAAGTTCTCCTTTGAGTGTCCTATTTTGGCTTCTGCTCAATACATTCTAGGAAAGGGTATTTAGAGGGTAATGCTCTGAATAATTCGCTATTTGACAAATTATGATAGCCGGGACGGAGACAATGGCGTGTTTCAAAATTAATGTATTCAATTATTAGAACAAACTTGAGCCAAACCGGACCGGAAAATTTTAATGAATGTTATGCTCCAAAAATAAATATATCGAGGGTATTTTGGTAGCAGAATCTAATAAGTGCAAGATTTAAAATAATTTAGCTACATACATCGGTGTACTAACTTAGTTTATGTGCTCTTTTTATTTGGCAAACCCGTATAATATAATATAACTGGAGCAGATTTATCTTCGATTTTAGTTTCTGTGCAAAACAGATAAACCACAGGTTTACTATGATCAATGAAAAATATTTTTTCTAATTATGACATATTTGGCCCTTGCATATAGTCTGTACGTATTCTCTCTGTATCTGTCTGTATATACAGGGCGTCCCACGGCCATGCCACACGGAGGGAAAGTATATTAAATATTGAACGTAGGATATTTTACTAAAAGAAGACATCGTTTTATTTTTAATATTAAGTAGAACTGCATTCACAGATTTTTTTTAAACGCCTACCTCAACCGGGAATCGAAGCCGCCAAATGTGATAGAAAAATTACTTGTATTTTATAATAGCGTTTGAAAGGGCTACTCATAAGCATTATTTTTTCCTAAATAACCTAGCATATTAAATGAAACTAAGATCATAAAATTTTTCATTTTATTTAAAATTTTGTTCAGGGAAATTTCCTCTGACTTGGCCATGCTTCTAACAATTAACATTATCATTTCAAAGACCTACCCACTTGAGATACGAGATTTCCGTGGTGTAAGTACATGATAATAATAAAGCGATACATGAAGTGTAGTAGGTACTTGTATGCATTTCTTCATGAGCTCACAATTACCATGCAACTGGCTGATATTAGTAAAAATAAATTAAATAAATAAAGAGATTAATATTCTTCCTGATGCAGATCGACGAAGTCTCATATTCCAGCAAGATGGGGCTACGGCTCATAACAGTAGGAGAACAGCCGAGTTTCTTAATGAATATTTTCCTTCCTGGATCGGCACTTTTGGACAAATTAGATGGCCACCGAGATCCCCAGATCTAACCCCACTTGATTTTTTTATGGGGTTATGTAAAAGACTTAGTTTACAGGAACCGGTACAACAGTGTGCAGGAGTTACAAAATGAACTTAGACGTATTATTTCAAACATCCACCATGCAAAAATAAGTAAATCGACAGGGAGAGAAATTATCAAAAGAGTGATAATTTGTATACAACAGAACGGATCACATTTTGAGCATTTGATAAATAAATATTTTTTTTTAATAAAATGAAAAATTGTATGATCTTAGTTTCATTTAATATGCTAGTTTATTTAGGAAAAAATAATGCTTATGAGTAGCCCTTTCAAACGCTATTATAAAATACATGTAATTTTTCTATCACATTTTGTGGGTTCGATTCCCGGTTGAGGTAGGCGATTTTAAAAAAATCTGTGAATGTAGTTCTACTTATTATTAAAAATAAAACGATGTCTTCTTTTAGTAAAATATCCTACGTTCAATATTTAATATACTTTCCCTCCGTGTGGCATGGCCGTGGGACGCCCTGTATATCTCTTGGAATGATTAGCTATAGATACCTATATATATATTTTTAATCATTCCAAGAGATCCTCCGTGAAAATTCTTACTACGCAAATTAAATCTAAGCAAATGGAACCCAGTGGCCCTAGCCAAGTGACCAATCTATTCGAATGCATAGAAAACTACGAAACTGACGTATTACAGAGAAAACAAATAGGCAGTTTCATACTTTTGTATTCTATGCGTTGGAATAGAAGAGCCCCTTGGCCCGCAGTAGTGCGCTGCATATCCGTGCGGCGACGGAGAAAGAATACGACTGTAGATAGGCCTAGCACGGGACAGGGACAAAATCTCTCTCCACCACTTGACAGTGTTTTGTCTTGGGATTTTGTGGGAGTTGGAGCGACAGCAACATATTTTCTTTCCCCCGAGGAGATTTTGTCCAAGTCCCGCGCTGGGCCTACAGGTCGCCGCCCCTGACAGCCCCGTGGGTGTCGTAGGAGTCGACTAAGGGGAAACTGAGCCACCATTCACCATCCGCTCACTGGTGGTACGGTTGAAGCACCATTGGTGCGAACGTATATACAACCGGGATTGAGCTACGTCCTGAGGCTACGTCGTTAAAAAATACTAAGGCCTGAGTTCACCAACACGTAAAACGAGAGATTAAAAGTTAACAGTCAGTTTTTGACAATTCTTCCATAGGGTAAAATTTAAAAAAACTGGCGGTTATATAATATAACAATCGCCGCTCTCAGTTCGGACAGGTTCAAAGATGTCGAGTACATGTTTTGAGCGCGTGTCACTCAGCAACGCGTCTTTAGGCTAAATCACAATGTCTTTTAGCCCTCGATGGATACGTTTTTAAGTTATTTCTACATCACGAGCATCACTTCGTAAATAGCTTTGAAGTATTTTAATATGTTAAAATATTTCACCACAACTGTTGATGAGACCTGTCGCCACTACAACTATCAGTTAACTCTTTTTATCTATTTTAGTGAAAATCATTATTATTTTAATAAAAACTTGCTTCCGTCTTTTCACTTTTAAATAGTGTCGGTGCAGCTATGCCACCACGTAAGCTAGACTATACTCCGTCCAATCCTTTAGGCTCTATTTGACAGTTCTTATAGTGCTGGGACCAAAAATGGATTATCGATATCGTATATACTAATATACGATATCGATAATACAAATTCCCTTTTCACGGCGAACAAAATTCAAAATCTATTAATTAATGCACTAGCCGAAGTAACTGCTGAAAACATCTAATATTGTTAGAACTCAAAAAACTATCATTTCGGATTGTAAAATTAATGTGGCCTTAGATAATTAAGAAGAACAAGAATTTATAATAAATGTCGATGAGAGTTCATCGAGTGACAGTGACGATTCATCATATATTGATTAACAACATTATAACGTGTCATTAGAATTATATAAAATTGTATAATTATTTCACTTCACGATCTATCTATACTTATTTTACTTAAATTACATTAGAATGCTACATTATATAATATTTGAGTAACAAGCTACTTTTTATCCCGCGATAAAATTAACGCGAACAAAGTCGCGGGAACACATGTAGTTCCAAATAAATACCGATACAATATTGATATGTCAATCATAACATCACTGTTTTGATTGCCATAGAATGTAACTTTTTACTTATAAAACGTTTTACATTTGATATATATCGTATTTTTTTATAAACTACTGCACATATGGTCTCAATTTGTCTTAGATTAATATTATATGTAATTAAGAAACAAAATTAGGCCGTTGTCATATTTTTAAACCTCCCATATCCGAAACATCACACTGCTACATTCTAAGGGAGCTGTCGAATAGAGCATAAAGGATTGGACGGAGTAGTCTCTGAGTACGGCTGTTAGTAACTTGTGTTAAGCCGGATCCAGACGATTGTAACGTGTAATGTAACACGAAGTCTACGTTAGGACGGCACTACGAGCGTTACATGTAATGCTTCTACCTAATGTTATTCTCCCCTCCATCTTACCAGTCATAACATATCGACAATACTTCTTAGCACGAAAATACTTTTGGCCTCTCCCATTCCCCGGATTCCTTGGAAGGACTCGGGGATTGTTTACGTCTCTCGACTTTCAAGATAACGATGCGGATTTTCTTTTCCACAGATTATTGTTCAATTGCTTATTATGTACCTATCATCGTAACGTGATATACAGCTTTTCAAGCGATACACTATTTTTCACTTCTTGAGTGTAAGTATTTTCACTTTCGAAGCATCCTCGGGTTTCTCAACCTCATGTTAGAAGCTGTCATAAGGTGATATATTAGCTTTCCAAGCGATGCACTATTTTTTATGCACTGTTTTTCACTTCTTGAGTGGAAGTATTTTTTCTTCTGAGTCATCTTCGGGTTCCTTAACCTCAGGTTAGGGGGTGTCATAAAGTGATTAATTGCTTTCCAAGCGATGCACTGTTTTTCAGTTCTTGAGTTGAAGTGTTTTCACTTCCGAAACATTATCATCATCCTTAGGTTCCTCCAACTCAGGTTAGAGCCTGTCTTAAGGTGATTTATATGTATTGCTCTCCAAGCGATGCACAATTTTTCCTTTTTCTTTTGAGTGGCAGTTTTTGCACTACCGAAGCATCATCATCGTCATTAGGTTCCTCCGACTCAGGTTAGAGACTGTCATAAGATGATATATTGCTTTCCAAGCGATGCACTATTTTTCACTTCTTGAGTTGAAGTATTTTCACTTCCGAAACATTATCATCATCCTTAGGTTCCTCCAACTTAGGTTAGAGCCTGTCTTAAGGTGATTTATATGTATTGCTTTCCAAGCGATGCACTATTTTTCCTTTTTCTTTTGAGTGGCAGTTTTTGCACTACCGAAGCATCATCATCATCTTTAGGTTCCTCCGACTCAGGTTAGAGGCTGTCATAAGATGATATATTGCTTTCCAAGCGATGCACTATTTTTCACTTCTTGAGTTGAAGTATTTTCACTTCCGAAACATTATCATCATCTTTAGGTTCCTCCAACTCAGGTTAGAGCCTGTCTTAAGGTGATTTATATGTATTGCTCTCCAAGCGATGTACTATTTTCCCTTTTTATTTTGAGTGGCAGTTTTTTCACTACCGAAGCATCATCATCATTAGGTTCCTCCGACTCAGGTTAGAGACTGTCATAAGGTGATATATAGCTTACCAAGCGATGCACTATTTTTCACTTCTTGAGTGGAGGTATTTTTTCTTCTGAGTCATCTTCAGGTTCCTTAACCTCGGGTTAGGGGGTGACATAAAGTGATGTATTGCTTTTCAAGCTATGCACTTTTTTCACTTTTTGAGTTGAGGTATTTAAGCTTCCGAAACAGTATCATCATCCTTAGGTTCCTCCTACTCAGGTTAAAGACTGTCTTAAGGTGATATATGTATTTATTTCCAAGCGATGTACTATTTTTCCTTTTTGAGTGGAAGTCTTTTCACTTCAGAAGCATCATCATCATCATTAGGTAGTTCCGACTTAGGTTAGAGGCTGTCTTAAGGGTGATATAGGTATTGATTTCAATGCGATGTATTATTTTTCCTTTTTGAGTGGAAGTCTTTTCACTACCGAAGGATTATCATCGTCATGAGGTTCCTCCGACTCAGGTTAGAGGCTGTCATAAGATGATATATTGCTTTCCAAGCGATGCACTGTTTTCCACTTCTTGAGTGGAAGTATTTTTTCTTCTGAGTCATTTTTGGGTTCCTCCACCTCAAGTTAGAGGCTGTCATAAGGTGATATATTGCTTTACAAGCGATGCAATATTTTTCACTCCCTTAGTGGAAGAATTTTCACTTCCAATGATAATGATCATGTAATTTCTTCCTTTGGCAGATCTGTGATTGACCGTCAACGGGTTAATTTGTTTCCATTAGGTTAGTTACGATATCGCAGACAATGCTTTCCAAGCAAGTCACGGTTTATTACAATTCCACATCAAAGTGCTACAGGATTCCTTAGCAAGTGATGTTCGCATTTCTAGCTTTCATACTGGTCAAAGAATATGACTGGTACAGAGTTTTACAACTTTCAATTCACCAAATTTTGTCGATAGGTCGACAGGTGTTACTTAATAGTTCGCGACACGGCAATAAGGGTACGAAGTTTCATCATCATTTTTACCACCCCTTTAATATCCCCACCACTGGGTACATGTCCCTTGTCCCTCCGAAGCACGAAGGAACTAGAGATAATATTTTTTTGGGAACCCATCCACTGACCCTTTATCCACTGATTCACTGGCTTTGCCGGCTTTGACATTGGCACTTCACAATTCTTTAAATAGAGGAGTAATTTTGTGTGCTCAAATCGTTTCCGTAAGCCTACACTTGGGTCACAAGTCCCAAGCGCAGCCACTGACTTTCCACTCTCCCTCACTATGGACCCAGCACCCACAAGGTGAATCCATGGAATAGTAAGAGTTTTTCTCTTTCTCTAACATACCCCATCCCCGATTACCATGTTGAGCTGTCGCGAACTTATTGCGATGTTATCAAATCCCCTTAATTTGAGGATCTTATTACTTTAAAAAGACAATACACTCTGTTAATCAAGGCTAACATTTTTGAGTTGGTTTTATCCTTTTGGTCTATGAGTGACCGTCTTTGGATTAAACGACACTTCCACAAATAATTCCATTAGTTTAAATGTCATATTGTGATATCGATTTACAAACGATTCGCATTTTCAAAATTCCTCAGAATTTGAGGTTATCTTTAATTGAAATTAATGAAATATGCCGTTTGCCCCGATTGGTCTATAAATAACCATAACAAGGGTGACGGTCAAGGGGTTAACCCCACTTAATTCCATTCGCTTGATTGTGATAACGCATCGCATCGCAAGCAAATCACGATTTTCTAAATTCCTCTATATTTGAGGTGAGTTTTAATTCCACGAAACAAATTAAGGACTACGTCAGGTTCAGCCTGAGTATTCCATTATCCCAGTTGTATTCGAACGAAAACATACATCCATAAATCACGCCTTTGTCCCCTCAGAGGTAGGCAAGGTTTAAACAAAACTTTACAAGAGTGTAACAAATTAATATCCTGATATTCGACTCAAAACACTCGGATCCGGTACCAATTCCTAACGTCTGAAACAAATATTTGGTTTTCAGGACTATTTTTCATAATAATATTATTTCTCAGATTTATACATATATAAATACGTCACGCTTTCCTCACAAAGAGGAAGGCAGAGATCACTTCTTTCCACTTGCTAAGAGTACGATCCTTACATACTTCTTTCGCTTCATCCAATCTATTTATCAGTTCATGCATGCCAGTCGGTTTCGGGTACTCTTGACCTGGCCCTTTTTTAATAACTTTCTATATGATTATGAAAGTCTAGCGTGGGCCTTCCCCTTCCCATTTCTCCATTTTACATAATATTAAAATTAAGGGCGGTACATACCGTTCAAATAGTTGAGCAGTCGACGTGATTAAACTAGTTTCCGCGAAAATTTATATATTTTTAACCGACGAAAAAACGCAGGAGGTTACTTAATTCGTTCCCGTATGTTTTTTTTAATTATATCAGTTTCTCGGAGTTTCCATGAATTGTTTAAGGTACATTTCTCAAATAATCATCCTTATATGCTAATTACCAGTGGCTTAAATGCTAGTTTCGGGGAGTTTTTAATTCGTGTCTTTGATAGCAACAGTGTGTGCCAGTTATAAGTTTATAATTAATAGATTAATAGGTTAACTAAGCATTACAAAGCATAAATAGATTTTAGGGATTGTATGATATATCATTTTAGTACGAGTCAAGTACAGTAACATATTGGTTTCGATTCTATTCGGCGACCTAAGTCAAAGTCAAAATGCATTTATTCATATCTGGTTTGATTACAATACACTTATGAATCGTCAAGACGCTAGATACCGAAGACCCGTGTGTCTAAGAAAAAAACAATCTAATATACTACTAGTATCCAAAGTTTCCACAAATATCTGAGAAAGATAGGGTGAAAAGGCCCCTAGGCCTACCTTATATTCTTAATAACCTACATACATTACATACATAATAATGTCACGCCTTTTTTCCACAAGGATGAGCAGAGATCACTTCCACTTGCTCCAATACTTACATACTTATTTATTTCTTCTTTCGCTTCATGTAGTCTCATAATCTCATGTATGCCTGTCGGTATCCGGTACTCTTGACCTGACCCCGTATTATGTAAGTCGATTTCAGTTGCTTTAGTCTGCCCGTCAGTCTCACACTTTGCCATTATTCTCAATGAGTGAGAGAGCCGGGAAGACCAAAGCAACTGAAATCGGGTTACAAAATACGGGGTCTGGTCCTTTTTAATAAATTTTCAATTTTATTATGGAAGGTCCGTCTAGGCCTTCCCCTTCCCATTTCTTCATTCACATCTGCCATAAATCCTTTTTGTCAGTCTCCGTCATTCAATCTTTCTACGTGATCAAATTATGAGAGCGTCCCTTTCTTGATTCTTGTCGTTATGTCTTCTTTCAAACGACACCTTTCTCTCACATCAAATTATTGTACAATCGATCGATCAGCGGGGAATTTACTACACGGACATGCCCGCCAGACATGCCCGCGCGGACCTCGTTAGCATAGGCCAAACTGACTGTGACCTACACTAGACAAACATCGCACATACCTAATAGAAGCGAGGTCCGGCGGGTATGTCTGCAGGCATGCCTGCGGGCATGTCCGTGTAGTGAATTCCCCGCTTCACCCCAACCATGCTCATCAACAATGCTCTCATTCCTACTGCATTTATTTTATTGCATGCTTCTTCTCCCATACTGAACTTAATAATATTATAAATAAACTCATACCATACTTTGATCCTGATAATCATCTACTATATAGAAAACTATTTAATCATGTATTAATCGGTGTATCAAAATTACTTAATGTTAAAGTTTCATAAATTAAGGCATCGAAGGCTGTGATAAAGTAGAGATACAAGTTAAATTATTATTTAGTAGAAAAAAGTGACAAGTTCTAGTTTAAGTATATTAAAATAATGTTAAAATGTGCTGCTTCTCACCTAAATTCAATTTATTTTTTGTTTAACCCACACTTTGAAAATTCTTGACAGCTCACGTCTTGCCCCACTCTACTACAACTTACAAGTTTTTCTTATTATTTCTCTTTATCCAATTAGCTCGTATTCTATCCTTCACTTCTAAGTAAAATAAACAAAGATAATTATGCGCATAGTACTCGTACTTATAATTTCAAGAACTCTGACAATATTGTATTGGGACTTTTTGACCTGACTACATAACTCCTCTCAAGGTAGATAGGTATTTAAAATGAGTATTTTAATATGAGTATAAAGGCTTTTCGGGCACTCAAAGTTATGTTAAATTTATCTTTTGTCATTCAGATCCATAACAATGCATCCTTCTGAGGGTCGATCAAGCAAAAGCTCAATCCCCTTGCTGAAATTTAGTTGTTTGGCATTTTAGTAATTATCAAAAATACCAGAAGTTTCTAAGTAACTAAGCTGTGGCAAGTTTATCTTGTTCTGTTGGAAGAATAAAGAAACTGACCGTAAGATTTTTAGTTATACTATTAAGAATGCTTTGGCATGTAAGATGCCAGGCAGCATTGGAAACACCTCGCAGCATAATGTTTACAAATACTTTCTAGGTACTAAGTAGTTATAGCTAGGTTATAGTTAAGATCCTGTGTTCAATTGTAACATAGGATCTATGTGGTCTACATTCGGGGTTTAAGCTTTAAGGTGTAGTGGTTTTTGTAGGTAGAAGTCGAGACCTAACTGATAAAGAACAACTTTCTTTTGCGACTGTCACACAACAATGCACAATCTGTAGAAGAATCTGTAGAGCACAATTTATTCCAATCAATTTTGACAGTTGATGAAGAAACTACTGGCAAATCAGAGTACTTTAGCACACTTTTAAATATAAAAGGACATAATAAAGGCAGCACAACACGGGAGAAATTTGTTTTTTGTCACATTAAGTAACGCGGTTCTGAGTACTGCGACTTAAATTTGATTAGGTCCGACTTTTTAGAAGGTAGAATTTATGGTTTGTAGTTAGATTCGATTTGAAATTATGTTTATAGGAATTATGGGTGTTGACGCGAGACAGCGTGTACTTGAAAAGTAGTAGATGATACCCTAGTTATAAACAAGAGTGTGTATAACACGTATATTTTTTTAAAAAAATAATAAATATTTGAAAAAAAATATTAAAAATAAATAAATAAAATGTAGAAAAAAAAAACAAATAATGTAAGGACCTAATATAATTTCTAAAATATTATATAATTATTATAATTTAATATATTATTGGTATAAAATAATAATTCTAACTAAATATGTTTAAATTTTAAACATTTTAGGGTATTTTCGTTGTTTTCAATAGAACCAAGGAATCAATTCTTATATTTAAATTATGATAGTACTGTTAATCAGCCAATCTCATTATACTTAATAAAAACTTTTATAATTTTGGTTTGAAACAACCTTGTTCTGATAAATATTTAGTCCCGTAGCTGCCATATGACTTGAATACTTCAATATAATTCAGTATGAGAAAGGCAAATATTCCTCCCACCCTCCTACATTTTTCAAAATGAATTTGTAGGATGCACTGACGACAAACTCCTGATTGCGAGATTTTTACACCTCAAAACAATATTTGAAAACTTTTTGTTAAACGATAAAGTGAGGTTTAAACCAAATAACAAGGTTTAGTTCTTAAAGGAAATTCATTATATTGCAATATAACAACTGACTAGTCTTGATTTGTTTTCAATTGCAAACAGAATAACACCTTCTACTTTATGGCGGGAGCCATAAATATTGAAGCCCCTAAGTGGTGGCAAAGACACAAACTAATCAAAGAGGACATTTGCATCAAAATATACACAAGTATTCGCGCTCAGTTTTTTCTAACATTTCATGACGCGGAAAAATACTACTCGGTCTTTAGCAAAATACTGCCTGACTTCAATCACTTAGCCTAAATGTGTCTACATACATACGTAAATGACTATATCCCCGAAGGGATAGGCAGCGGCGAACTAACAACCGTTTCGCCAATAAGATTGTCAGGATAGTCTTGAATCTCAAAAATCTTGATGTCCATTTGAAATAAAACCGTGGATACGGTCGGGCCGGGCCGGCTCTTGTACACACTCATGTACGATACACTTAAGTGGAGTCCCGTGTGGGGCCGGGACACGAAAAGAATGATCCCACCGCGCGCCTGCCGCGGGGCGTAAGAGGCGTCCGATGCAGGAAACACAACTCGCTTTACGTTCTATTCTGTATCTTATATCGCATCCACTTAACACAGTATTCATTTGTCCTTCTATTACTTTAGTTGGTTTTCTTTGAGAGTTGTGCATTAGGTATTGTTTTATCGCAATAGACATTAAGGTGGCCTGCGTTAGCAGCCATCATCGGACTTGTATCACACGTTTTAATTAAATAAAATTTATTGTACACAAGTATATAAAATAAAAAACCGGAAAAAAAGAAAATTAAACAAAATGTACCAAAAAAAATGAAAAATCCAACTAAAACCTAACAAAAAAATAAAAATTTATATAAAATATGAAAAAACATAAATAAATACTTAAAATCTAAAAAAGAATAAAAAGAAAATGTAAAAAAATAAAAAAAAGTAAAAAATATTAAATCTACATAAAAATATAAAATACAAAAATAAAAAAAATATAAAATAAAAAAAAATAAAAAAAAATAAAAAAAAATAAAAAAATAAGCACAGTGACCACTAAAAACTATAATAACTAGCACAAAATTAATAAATACCCAACAATTCGTTCTTAAAAAGTAGTTCACATTTCAAATTATCAATAAAAGAAGGAAATTTATATATTACATACATACATACATAAATCACGCCTATATCCCCGAAGGGGTAGGCAGAGGTGAACTAGCACCCGCGTTTCGCCAATTACATTAAGTCCCAGACTTATATTAAGACCCAATTTATATATTGTTAACTAAAATTTAATCAGGTCACTGCGAAAAAAAAATCCACATAGCTTTAATGAGAGTTATCACGAGCTACCATGGCTAGATCTATTGGCGCCGGCGTAGAAGTTTTTTTTTTAATAACTGACTACACCATTCGAGTAAAGTATCTCAAATATTCACTGCAACTCTATGCAACTCCAATCTTTGTTATTTATTAGTCACTGACATAAACAACAAAACCCAACAGTAGTATAGCGGTTTAATGCACAACAGAGGATCTTTACTAGAAGTGTTACAGTTTTTAAAAAAATAGCTGCTTTAGAAAAAATATGTTGAATGCTGAAAGCCCTATTATAGTCCGACAACTTCGTGCGCGACCTTCGTGCGGTACGAAAGACGGTGGCAGGGACGGGATAAGTAGATGTTAGCGGGGATGGGTGGTGCGAGGAGGGGCGAGTTTGCTCTCCTCCCCGCATCTCCACCACTGTCTCTTATACCGCAGGAAGGTCGCGAACGCACTAGTCGGACTATAGTATACAATGTTTTTTTTATAGTGCCTATATTGCGTTAATATGGTGTCGCCAGCGTAGGTCACGAAAGTCTCTTAGGGTGTTTTTCCGCCAGAGCTGTGCGAGGATGCGTTACGAGTAATGTGCTCAAGGAAAACCAATAGAATCACTCCATTTTCAAATAGAGTGATTCTATCGGTGTAGGGATGCGTTGGAGGAGAATCAATGGAAGCACTCCATTTTCAAATAGAGTTATTTTATCAGTGTAGGGATGCGTTGGAGGAGAACCAATGGAAGCATTCCATTTTCAAATAGAGTGATTCTATCGGTGTAGGGATGCGTTTGAGGAGAACTAATGGAATCACTCTATTTTCAAATAGAGTGATTCTATTGGTGCAGGGATGCGTTTGAGGAGAACCAATGGAATGACTCCATTTTTAAATATAGTTATTCTATCAGTGTAGGGATGCGTTGGAGGAGAACCAATGAAAGCACTCCATTTTCAAATAGATTGATTCTATCAGTGTAGGGATGCGTTGGAGGAGAATCAATGGAATCACTCCATTTTCAAATAGAGTGATTCTATCGGTGTAGGGATGCGTTGGAGGAGAATCAATGGAAGCACTCCATTTTCAAATAGAGTGATTCTATCGGTGTAGGGATGCGTTGGAGGAGAACCAATGGAATGACTCCATTTTTAAATAGAGTTATTTTATCAGTGTAGGGATGCGTTGGAGGAGAACCAATGGAAGCACTCCATTTTCAAATAGAGTGATTCTATCGATGTAGGGATGCGTTTGAGGAGAACTAATGGAATCACTCTATTTTCAAATAGAGTGATTCTATCGGTGTAGGGATGCGTTGGAGGAGAACCAATGGAATGACTCCATTTTTAAATAGAGTTATTTTATCAGTGTAGGGATGCGTTGGAGGAGAATCAATGGAATCACTCCATTTTCAAATAGAGTGATTCTATCGGTGTAGGGATGCGTTGGAGGAGAATCAATGGAAGCACTCCATTTTCAAATAGAGTGATTCTATCGGTGTAGGGATGCGTTGGAGGAGAACCAATGGAATGACTCCATTTTTAAATAGAGTTATTTTATCAGTGTAGGGATGCGTTGGAGGAGAACCAATGGAAGCACTCCATTTTCAAATAGAGTGATTCTATTGGTGCAGGGATGCGTTTGAGGAGAACCAATGGAATGACTCCATTTTTAAATATAGTTATTCTATCAGTGTAGGGATGCGTTGGAGGAGAACCAATGAAAGCACTCCATTTTCAAATAGATTGATTCTATCAGTGTAGGGATGCGTTGGAGGAGAACCAATGGAAGTACTCCATTTTCAAATAGATTGATTCTATCAGTGTAGGGATGCGTTGGAGGAGAACCAATGGAAGCACTCCATTTTCAAATAGATTGATTCTATCAGTGTAGGGATGCGTTTGAGGAGAACCAATGGAAGTACTCCATTTTCAAATAGAGTGATTCTATCGGTGTAGGGATGCGTTGGAGGAGAACCAATGGAAGCACTCCATTTTCAAATAGAGTGATTCTATTGGTGCAGGGATGCGTTGGAGGAGAATCAATGGAAGCACTCCATTTTCAAATAGAGTGATTCTATCGGTGTAGGGATGCGTTGGAGGAGAATCAATGGAAGCACTCCATTTTCAAATAGAGTGATTCTATCGGTGTAGGGATGCGTTTGAGGAGAACCAATGGAAGTACTCCATTTTCAAATAGAGTGATTCTATCGGTGTAGGGATGCGTTGGAGGAGAATCAATGGAAGCACTCCATTTTCAAATAGAGTGATTCTATCGGTGTAGGGATGCGTTTGAGGAGAACCAATGGAAGTACTCCATTTTCAAATAGAGTGATTCTATCGGTGTAGGGATGCGTTGGAGGAGAATCAATGGAAGCACTCCATTTTCAAATAGAGTGATACTATCGGTGTAGGGATGAGTTTGAGGAGAACCAATGGTAGTACTCCATTTTCAAATAGAATGATTCTATCGGTGTAGGGATGCGTTTGAGGAGAACCAATGGAAGTACTCCATTTTCAAATAGAGTGATTCTATCGGTGTAGGGATGCGTTGAAGGAGAATCAATGGAAGCACTCCATTTTCAAATAGAGTGATTCTATCGGTGTAGGGATGCGTTGGAGGAGAACCAATGGAATGACTCCATTTTTAAATAGAGTTATTTTATCAGTGTAGGGATGCGTTGGAGGAGAACCAATGGAAGCACTCCATTTTCAAATAGAGTGATTCTATCGGTGTAGGGATGCGTTTGAGGAGAACTAATGGAATCACTCTATTTTCAAATAGAGTGATTCTATTGGTGCAGGGATGCGTTTGAGGAGAACCAATGGAATGACTCCATTTTTAAATATAGTTATTCTATCAGTGTAGGGATGCGTTGGAGGAGAACCAATGAAAGCACTCCATTTTCAAATAGATTGATTCTATCAGTGTAGGGATGCGTTGGAGGAGAACCAATGGAAGCACTCCATTTTCAAATAGATTGATTCTATCAGTGTAGGGATGCGTTGGAGGAGAACCAATGGAAGCACTCCATTTTCAAATAGATTGATTCTATCAGTGTAGGGATGCGTTTGAGGAGAACCAATGGAAGTACTCCATTTTCAAATAGAGTGATTCTATCGGTGTAGGGATGCGTTGGAGGAGAACCAATGAAAGCACTCCATTTTCAAATAGATTGATTCTATCAGTGTAGGGATGCGTTGGAGGAGAAACAATGGAAGCACTCCATTTTCAAATAGATTGATTCTATCAGTGTAGGGATGCGTTGGAGGAGAAACAATGGAAGCACTCCATTTTCAAATAGATTGATTCTATCAGTGTAGGGATGCGTTTGAGGAGAACCAATGGAAGTACTCCATTTTCAAATAGAGTGATTCTATCGGTGTAGGGATGCGTTGGAGGAGAATCAATGGAAGCACTCCATTTTCAAATAGAGTGATTCTATCGGTGTAGGGATGCGTTTGAGGAGAACCAATGGAAGTACTCCATTTTCAAATAGAGTGATTCTATCGGTGTAGGGATGCGTTGGAGGAGAATCAATGGAAGCACTCCATTTTCAAATAGAGTGATTCTATCGGTGTAGGGATGCGTTTGAGGAGAACCAATGGAAGTACTCCATTTTCAAATAGAGTGATTCTATCAGTGTAGGGATGCGTTGGCGGAGAACCAATGGAACCACTCCATTTTCAAATAGATTGATTCTATCAGTGTAGGGATGCGTTGGAGGAGAACCAATGGAAGCACTCCATTTTCAAATAGATTGATTCTATCAGTGTAGGGATGCGTTGGAGGCGAACCAATGGAAGCACTCCATTTTCAAATAGATTAATTCTATCAGTGTAGGGGTGCGTTTGAGGAGGATCCTCGCACAGCTCTGGTGGAAAAGCACCCTTAAGATCTAATAGTTTAGTACAATTACGCCTCGCTACCGCAATCGAAATGAATACCAATGTCTAAAGGAAATGTCTTCCATTTACTTTAGAGGCCGCCGAGGTCGAAATCGCCTCACGCGGTGAGCGGTTTTCCTGTTCATATTCAAATACTTTACTTGACAATAGTTTCTCCCTTAGCTCTCTCTGTGCCATATCTTTGCTTCTGTCTAACTTATCCCTCTTGTACCTAAGAGTGTTTTCTTACTTTAAGCTTTTCATTAGCGAAACGAATTTGAATATGAACAGGTTGTGGGGTAATTAAGAGACATATTTTTGTATTAAATTTACATTATGTTCGAAGATTTTACTATAACATATCACGTTGATGTTTAGATGATTATTATACACTATTTTTTGTACCAAAATAGACTTATTTATAAAAATTGTAATTGCACCATTCCAAGCTCAGCAGGCGACGGACGTTTCAAAATAAAACTGTGTTATCACACCACCTAAAAAAACACAGATTAACAGAATTTCCACCGGCTTAATCTGGTATGGTGCAATAACGTTCTCGTAACGTGAGGATACGATACAACGAATTTTGAGACAACACACCGCACCGGACACCTAGTAAGGATCGGAACACTCCATTTACAGTATTCACGCCATTTGCATTAACAGCATATTTACAACACAACGCACATTCGAAACAATAACCAACACACATAAACGCACATACAACTCAAAAAACTCGCATACAATCAATAAATCGCAATACATATACAGAAATCTCAACTCAAAATTCAGTTAAGTACAAATTATTATTATTTGGTGCTATGTCTTAACACACATATAAATCTATAAAAAAAATATCTTTATGCACAGTGAATTGAGACATCGCCATCGTCACAGAATTTCAAATAAGTTCAAATACAGACTCGAAACAGAAATGCCAACTCAGATTTATCAGACATTATTATCAGCTCAAATTTAGTTTTCGGGTGGTTCTTTTCGCTTTTTTTTATGTTCAATTACTACACTTACATTTGTAATAGAAAAGATTTTGTATTCTTTTGGATTTTAATAATACCCATAGTGGCTTTAAGAAGAGATGTACAATATCATTTGACTACAAAAACATCGAAATAGAAAATAGGGGTAGGCAGACATCACTTCTTTCGACTTGCTACGATCCTTACATATTTCTGTCGCTTCATCAAATCTCATTAATTTCTTCTCTTCTTTTCTCTTCATGCCCGTCGGTTTCGGGTACAACTTTCACGTCCCTACGAGCCTTAAAACGGTGTTTAAGTCCACAGTCCACTTTACAGCACGTGGCGTGGAGTCATTGGTCGCGCGATCTTGTACATTTTTTATTTTTAACCAATTAACAATTATTTTGTTTACGTTTCGGCGAGTTGGAGATGGTGTCATTAAGCGACTTCTGTGTCGTCAATAGAAAGGCTAATTTCACTTGTTGCCGTCACAGAAGACCTATTGGGTCCAGTACGTCTGATTTGAGCACTGTCTGATACTGCGTCAGGCTTATAAGCCTGGCCGACTGATCCATCAACTCAAACCCGCCACCTATTGTGATTGACCGAGGTGCTGGTACCCGCAGTCGACACCATACTGTTTCCGCGTCTGTATTTGATTACTTGTGAAATAGTCTTCTATCGTACAAAAGTAGCGTGCCTTCCCGACAATAGCGAACCTCCTTTCCATATCCGTGTATCGTTAAGTTTAATAGGGCTGCGTTTCCACCAGATGTGCGAGAGATGTGCCTGAGGAGAACCAATCCGCAAACACATCCCTCGCAACGCATCCTCACAAAATCTCTTGTGGAAATGCAGCCTCACTGCCGCATTCAGAGACGTCAAATAACTTTAATACTTAATGTCAAAAATCTTTATCATTTTTTGACATTAAGTTCTTAATTACTATTACCGTTAATTGACGTCTCTGAGTGCGGCAGTTAGTCTCATTATTCATATTCTATTGCAATACAACATGAATGATGAGCCTCTTAAATCTTCATAAACAGAGCAAACTAACAACATTATTGGTAATATTATTAGTTTGTTTCTGTTAGGACCTGTTTCACAATCGACAAGTAAGTTCTAAGTAGCTTACTTCGCAGATCATTTGACATTTGTAATATGAAATATATGTCAATTGAACTGCAAAGTAAGCTACTTCGAACTTACTTGTCGATTGTGAAACAGGCCCTTAGTGTTTTTACGTTATCATTGTCTTTTAAAGCGACGGTTCGCCGATGAATGTCTCACCGAAAGATTTTCACGTTTCTACATAAATCGGGAAACACAATCGATGTGTAATGGCATTATGTTAGAATGTTGCTTACAGCATATGTTAATATTTTTATGTCACACCAGCGGGCCTGGCCAAGTGGCCATTCGAAAGCATAGAATACACATGTTTTCTATGCCTTCGACAGATTGGCCGCTTGGCTGGGGGGGGCTGAGGGCCTACCCAAGTGGTTTAACCATTCGAACGCATACAAAACAAAGTATGATACTGACGTATTGTTTACCTTGCTATCCGTCAGTTTCATAATGTTGTATTCTGTGCGTTCGATAGATTGACCACTTGGCTAGGGGGGTCTGACCAGAAATTGCCATTTTCCGGCCGCTACGCGTACGAAAAATCCCACTTCCTGGTCAGGGGGGCGACATAAAATTTTCTCGGGCGGTAAAAAAATAAAAGCCTCAGATCGCATATTTATCGCCCTCGCCTTAAGCTAGGGCGTTAAATACTTGCGGTCTGAGACATTTTTTTGTCTTACCGCCCTTGGTAAAAGATGTACTATTACCAAGCGGAGCGGACTGTGTTGACTGGTAAATGTAGAACGCAGCGTTTTTTCGGTGAGACGACCGGGGGGCGTTTGTTCCCTACTTGTCAATTTACACGCACCCATCGATAACGAAACCATCTACCTCGAAAATGCTTGCGATACCTAAAGCGTCATTTGCGCATACACACCGCAACAGTTGAAGAAGTAGGCCGAATTAAAAAAAAGTACAACCTCAAAGTACAAAAAGCCGCCGATCCGCGCAACGGTACCTTCAATAACTTTAGCTTGTTGCACTGTTAAAGTCGCTTATATTCGTTTCCTTTGTCACCTACACAAGTAGACAGTTTGAACATTGACTGCAGCACTCAGAGACGTTAATTAACGTTAATGAGGACTTGTTTGTCAATTTTTGACATTGAGTACTCATTAACGTTAGGTGTATCTGACGTCTCTGAGTGCGGCAGTAAGCCCCTTCGTACACTAAGCTAAGCAAATCTTTGATATTAAACGATTTTAATCTCGAAGTGATTACCTCCATACAAATCGGTTCGCGGGACGCATGTCGGTGCTGCGACTCGTGTACGAACCTCAATGGATTTATGGCGGTAGTCGCTTGGTGACTGAAATCGTCGAGTATCGAAGATTTCCGTAGCCTAGTGCACAAAGGGGCTAATTTCCTGGTCTTGCGTTTCCTGTGTTTGTACATTTGACTACTCCGTCGGTATAGTGGCTCTCGCCAAACAACGAGGAGTACGATGGCTTCATTTGGAAAATACTCGATTTTCTATTGTATCATAGAAACACCCGTAGAGTTTAAATATTTTTTTGGCAATTTTGAGCTCAATATTATTGTGTATTTAATTTTATAACATTATTATTTCGAAGTGTCAAGTGAAGGCAATTGTCTCACTTGGCATATTACGCGCATTCATGGGCGGCAATAAAGTGTAGCAATAGATGTTATGTTTGACAAAGTTTAAACATGTTAATACAGTTGATACATATTTATAAGTGCCTTAATCTTTCTCAGTGCCCATTTCGTTCGTCATCTCCATTCCTAGCTGTTCTTCGTTCCGGGAATGCTTATTGCGTGTCGCGGTCTTGCTTTCCAACCTCCGCCGTCATCTTGCTCTGGGGCCAAGCCAAATGGCCAATCGTTTCGAACGAATAGAAAACAAATGTAAACTTCTGACAGCTTCTCTTACATTTGCCTTTTTACTCACGCTTAACATTCTCTTACGAACGTCAAAAATTGACGTTTGGATTATATGCGTTCGAATTGATTTGCCACTTGGCTACTGGGACAGTAGAGAATGGGCACGGAGCACGCCACGTCGCGGTTCAACTACGAACGTATGGATTAGTAGCAAATGTCTGGTTTGAGTTTATCCCAACAATGCTTATCATCGTTCCCTAATTCCGATAATGGGCATATGTTTGGATGAACTCGAACTGAGACAAACGACATGCCGTGGACTTCGTACGGGAGGCCACGTATACTGGGTACTGTGTGGACTCGCTTCATGAAAATCTAAATCAATTATACCGATCAAGATATCGCATCGCGATCGATTGATTGTGTAGAGGCCGCCTTACACCGTATGGCGGTCCGTAGACAGTCAATCTAGATCGTGATCGCGGATCGCGATCGAGAATGGCCGTGTGGTTGTAGGCGAGCCACAATGGCTACAAAGGCAGACGTGCAGTGCGCTCCGCGCCCCATCTGCAAACACGAGCCACGGGCAAGACGCGCCACTCCCGCTAAGTTCTTTTCTTCTCCTTAATGTCTTGTCTTCATTTCTCTATCAGTCCTCTCCGTGGTAACTGCGTTTCTCTTTCAGTCTTTAATTCTTTCCATCCTGTTCTTCGTTTCTTCTGGTGACTTCTCTCACCGCACATTGTACGGTACTTTAGTAGAGATCAGCAGTCACCAGGAGGACAGACATTACCTATCGGTAAACTTGAAGAGCGCGAGCGGTGATAATAACCACAGCCGCTGATTTCGTAGAACGAAATTAAAATTAAATTTAAGAAATACGTCGATAAACATCTATAAATGCCCGTCATAAGGGGCTCCCTAATCTAATTAAACTTCAATAAAAAAAACGAATAACAACCAACTGGGGCATACGAAAATAATGAAAAATTATACCATCAATTAAAAAACACGTCATGTAAATCCAAATGGCAAAATGTAAAATTACCCGTGGGTATTTTAGATACACAACGCAGTAGGTATTAGTTAACAGAGAAACGCAAATAATAAATAATTACAATTAGGTATATCAACCTTGTACCACCAGCTATATCAAATTTCTTCAATCTATATTCGTGTAAGTAGGTATTTATTAAAACCACATCTGAAAGTTATACCACGATAGAAATTTTGAGAAACGAAAACAGACGCTATAGAAAATAACTAACTAAAATAACTAACAACTATTATCAACTACTAACCGTAATTAACAATAGATAAACTATGATGAAAAGCCAAATTTATTTGAATTAACTTTGAATACGTTAAGTAGGATAGTAATAAGTAAGTAATATGTAATCATTTTAATATAATAGTTTTAAAGATAACTAAATCAAATGAGATGCAGAAACATTTGTAAGACACTTAGAGGTGTTGGTAGTATGATAAAAATATCAAATGTCCGCGTCTGAAGGTGCTTTTCCATCATGCGAGGTGACTGGGCGGCGTACGGGGAAAAATAGTCCAATAATGTGTCTGCAATACGGAAATGGAGCAATTCTATTGGTGGACTTTTCCTAGCGCACCGCTTAGAACCTTGAACACCACTGGTGGAAAAGCAGCCTAATGGCAGTCGATTAACATCTAACAACAATCAAAGAAAAACTTTCATCACTGTGTTTTTCACAAAATGTTTGGGATGGGATCAAACCACGAGCACAATCATACTATGAGATTATTCTCATTAATTTGACAGAAACAAAGTAGTTTATCAGAATCAGAAACCAAAAAGTTGCAACAACATAAAATGTTATTTCATTATTTTTTTAAATATAATAATATTGATATTGCCATGAATATGCCCAGGAGCAAACATATCAATATCTTTGGAATGTCCATCATCTGAAAAATAACTATCGACTTGTATTTTGATATATGTACTACAATTTGTGGAACTGACTCCACCTGGTCGTCTGTGCATAATGCGACATACAAACAGACCGACAGACGAACACCCGTCTCTAGCGATGGTAAATAATTTAAATTTAATTCAATTTGTATAGTACACCGCACTTCAAAGTACAACAAATGTAGTTGGTAGTAGAATAGGTACTAGTGTATAAGAGCTAATCAATCACCTAAAGCGGAATGTATATTTGGTGGCCGCACTATGTAATGTCACGACTCTTGCATAAATATACGTGTCATATGCATGAGGATAATGGTTAACGCTCATTAGACCCCCTGGGTACCCGACCCACACCGCCTCGTGCGGAATTCCTCGGACAATACAAGGCGAAGCGTCATTTCAAGGCTTTTTTTTTAACTTGTTGGACGTACTATGGTGTTTGCTTTCAAAATGGACGAAAAAAGATTTATCTAACAAGTGCGAAAATAATATAATCTATTGTACGGTCTTAGTGCCTCCAGGTACAGTGACATTAAGTCCACTGAACGCCGAGCGACGGGGCGCTGCTGGTGCCGGGTGGGTCTAATGAGCATTAACCTTTAGAAAACTATCGTCCATATCTTGCTGCTTCACTGTAGTCCTTCGCTCTCTCATTTACTGTTATCTCATATTTCTAATCTTTGAGCGACTTCCGAACTATTCGTGTGCGTGTGCTATTTTAAATTGATTCGCGTAAGGCCGCAATGGCACTTATCAGGAGTCCGTCCAACGAAAAGATTAGAAATACTATATTTACGTCAAACGATAGGTAAATTTATATGGTTGTCCTTCGAGTAGAGCGTTCGTGAGGTGAGTCTAGTTGTTGAAGCCAGCGTGCGATGTTTTAGTCTAGTCAAAGACCAATATGACAAGTGCCTGCCATGAACTAATACTGTGCCATCTGAATGGCCACTAATATAATAAACGCAAAGTTATCTTACAACAGTACAACTAAGATTAATCATCATCATCGCCCTGTCCTTATCCCATCCTATTTGGAGCGACGCAGCATGTCCTATTTCTCTTCTGTCACTCGTCATCTCCTCATCCACATCCATCACCTTCACACATATTTTCAGAGGTCTTCCTCTATATCGACATCCATCGACATTCATGTCCATTACTTTTTTACTCACATTCGTGGCATCCCTTCTCTTGACATGTCCATACCAAGCTAAGCGGCTCCCTTTCATCTTCTCCGTCACTGGCGCCACTGTCAGACTTCCTCTTACGTACTCATTCCTTATGTTATCCATTTTTGTCACTCCGCACATCCATCTCAACATTCTGATCTCTGCCGCTTGTAATTTTCTTTCATCCGTCTTATTCACAGCCCAACATTTCGACCCATACATGACGACAGGTCTTATAACGACCTCATGCAGTCGTCAAGTTTGTATTTGTTTTCGTTTCCGGAAACAATAATAAGAACGGTGTTACAATTTTAATTAATAACATGGCTCAATGATGCAGTTTTCCATCATCTCTAAAATCTAAGGCGATATATCAAACACCTTCCTATGGGAAATCTAAGGCGCTCTGCTCAGACACCAACCATTTATAGATCAATAACAATAAAGGTAATACCTAGTTATATTATTGATAACTCGATTGGTTTTCTAGTTTACAGAAAAATGTTATAAGGCATTTATAAACTACCCACCTTTTGGATCTAGGAAGGTACCCCCAGGAAGGTACCCCCATAGCGTTAGCACTAAATACTGGATGTTGTTAAATGGCAGCCATATTGTTAATTAAAATTGATATTGTGACGATTACACGTCGCAAAAATCATTACATTTTATTACCAACGGCAAGTCATGAGGCAAAATAATCTTTAAATGTGCAGCTTGAATAGAAAAAAATATAATCAAGGGCTATGGCACCAAAATGTAACCTACACAAAAGCAAACAGTCCTTATATTGGTCTAAAGATTGACTAACACATCGATAGCATTGGCAAATGGATGGAATCTCTTACTGCCGCACTCAGAGACGTCAAATAACGTTAATGAGTACTTAACGTCAAAAAATGACAATTCAAAACTAGTCCCTATTCTTGCCGGGTCTATGGTCTAGATTTAAATGGTTTTTTTTTTACATTAAGTACTCATTCAAGTTAATTGACGTCTCCGAGTGCGGCAGTTAGTGCCATAATTAAGGCCCGGTCCACCACCTTACTTTATCGTGTGTACCCACATAGTTTATAAAATCCACATACCTAAAAACCTAACCAAAGATGGACTCAGTGTGTAGAATGTAGAGTGACAGATATGTTAATTGATGTTAAGATATAAGTTTAGTTATAGCGTACATTCAGTATTAATAATAATACTAATTCGTGTGCTGAAGCGTCATATATTTTAAAATTAGGATTCACTACATCTAGCACGCAAGCAAAACCATATATTAGGTAAACTATGTTAGTAAACATATTAGGCACGGAATAACGGATGTTTTATATACCAATGTCAACAAAAGGCAAATATAATATAAAAAAATATCTGTTATTTCATAACGATATATACATTTTAGATATACGATGTATACGTACGACGACGTCTAAAAGCTTGCTTTACAGAATATAACTAGTCATAAGGTGTTTTTTAATTACCTACCTTTATGGATACCTATTTCGTATACTACAAATTTCGCATTGCAGTTAAGCTACTATTTGTAAGGCAGATGTGTGCGAAGATACATTTTATACAGTGGGCTAACTATTATATATGTGTGCATTTTGCATAAGATGCTATAATAAGCTATCTTATTTAGTATACGAAGTTTCAGCAATGTATACAATGGCGACAAAGTATTAGAATAGAGTTATCATGTAACCTTTAGATATTTAGGTGTAGCTTTATTTTGGTGTGAAATGTGTATAATTAAGTTATTCTTCTGATCATTACCAATCCAAGAACTAGTCATTCAGAGCTCCGAAACAAAGAACTATGCGACGCATATTTCCCTACTCAACATCTATTCAGTTAATTAAAAAAACACACGATTACCTATTAATAAAAAAAGTAATCGATTTATATGTTGCACAAATACAATAATGAGTTACTTGCGTAGAAATATCAGGTGTCGCCGAATAATTTATCGGTTATTACCAGTACGATATAAATTCTTACTTATTTTATTAGTAAGGCTACTAAAACGTGATACTGAATGATATCGCTTGATTTCAAAACGATGATAAATATCAAAGGTCAAGCTAAATTATTAGCATTTGTTCCACAATATGGCTAACGCGACATCACTGAAAAACTAGTTCCTGAATTGATATTTGCTAAAGCAAATCATAGGATATAGTCATTTTATAAGTACTCAATTTTTATATGTTTGATAACTATTTGAGTGATGGATTGATTACGTGTCCTCGTACGAGAATTTTATGGATTGTATTAATTGAAATGAATGTCAAGTTGTTTATTACTGTAGTGTATATATATATTTATTCTTCATTAATTGCAGAGTTCCCTTCTATCACGACATCACTATTACTATTCAGTTTTGTATTGCACACTCGTAATAGTATAAAAAATAATGACAGTCGATTAATAGTTTGAAGCACAGTATCTCTATGGCAGCCCGTAAACAGTCAATCTCCATCACGATCCGCGATCAAAATCAATGATCACCATTCAGATTGGATGGATCGTGATCGTTGATATTGATCGCGCATCGCTAGCGAGATTGACTGTGCCTATCGCACCAGTTGTCCGTTGGTACCGTTAGAATCCCTTCTAGCGTTCACTTTCCTCTATTTACCCCATACACCCCCTACACAGTTGACTAGTGTCAATGCCAATCTTAATTACTGTATGATAACAAAGAAATCGCTAAAGCTCAGAGTGTTGTGATTACATATTATAATTAATGTTAAGAAACTAGTATCGCCCAGACAGTGGCTAATACGGAACTCCGAAGAATAACTGCCGCACTCATACAGGTCAATTGACTATAATGATTACTTAATAAAAAACATTTCATTTAAATCTAGACCATAGACCCGGTAAGAATAGCGACGAGTTAAGAAATGTCATTTTTTGAAATTAAGTACCCATTAAGGTTAATTGACGTCTCCGAGTGCGGCAGTAGCCGGTTTTCATCTCGATGGTAGTTCCACTTCTATTCATTGAATTAATACGAAGTGGCTGCATTGATCACACTCCCTAAAGTACTCGAGTAGGTATACGTTTGGTAATTATGGTATAAGGGAACTACGTAAGTTGTTGATATATCAAACAATAGATATGTAAATTTAATCTAAGCTGCAGTATAACATTGTATTAATTGAATTTATCCTCAGTAAGGCAACATTTCATGTATTATGTGTAACAATTAATATTCAAGCCAATCTGTAACATAATGATATTAAAGGAAATGTATTTGGTGTCATTGTTCAGTTTTATTTTAAACTTCTTCCGCAGCTTACACTGGTAAGTATGTATAATTTAAGTACACACACACATACATAAATCATGCATTGCTCCTCTAAGGGCTCGGCAGAGGTGAAGTATACGATTTCCAATAAAAACATTTGAATTCTTGATCCTATTTTTTGCCAGTGAACGCAGTCACTAAAAACAAAACATATATCTATTACATGCGATTCATCACTAGCATCTTTGTGTTAAGGATGATTTAAATTAAAAGGGGGTGGATGGCTTGATGACGTATGACCGATATGAATGGAAGAGGAAACATACTGCGCCCACCCCAGATAATCTGGGTACCTACAGGGCAGGAGGAAGAATAAGACGTTGAATTAACTTCACTTTGTAGACAATACATACATACATAAATATGTCACGCCTTTCTCCCACAGTGGTAGGCAGAGATCACTTCTTTCCACTTGCTACGATCCTTACATACTTCTTTCGCTTCATCCAATCTCATCAATCTCTTCATAAATGCCCGTCGGTTCCGGGTACTCTTGACCTGGCCCTTTTTTAATACACTTTCAATTTGATTATGAAAGATCCGCCTAGGCCTTCCCCTTCCCCTTTCTCCATTCACTTTCGCCATGTAAATCCTTTTTGTCATTCTCCTTTCATCCATTCTTTCGACGTGACCAAACCATGCGAGCATCCCTTTCTCCATCCTTGTCATTACATCTTCTTTCAAACCACACCTTTCTCTTATCACACTGTTATACAATCGGTCACTCAGCCTTACTCCAGCCATGCTCCTCAACGCTCTCATTTCTACTGCATTTATTCTACTTTCATGCTTCTTCTCCCACACCCAACTTTCACTTCCATACATTAATGTCGGGACCAGCACTCCATTATGAACAGCCATACGAGCCTTTCTGGACACGCTTTGGCTGTTCATAAAAGTGTGCAAAGCCCCGCTTACCATATTCCCAGCTTTCACCCGCTTTTCAATATCACTATCACACTTTCCATCTCTCGTAAATACAGATCCCAAATACACAAACTCTTTCACTTGTAAACAATGATTCTACTTATATGATATTGCCTCCCCAGCACCATTGAGCGCAAAAAATACATAACTTTTCAAACATACCAAGTTGAATACAACATCCTGAAAATATCTAAGCATCAAGCTGACAGTACGAATGTAAAGTATCGCTTATTCGATAACGGTTCTAAAGGCTTTGTGTGAAAATATATTCAGAAAAAATCTCATTCTGCTCGAACCAGTGATGCAGACTGCACCTTCGAATGGAGGCAAGCTTTTAAATATAATGTCTGACCTAAAAATCTAAAACGCATCATCCCTTTGTGTAGCATTCGCTGCGGGAAACGCTCGCGGCAAATGCGCCCCGATTACAGGGAGCATACCTATTTTTATAAACGATGTAGACGGGGCTGGTGGCAAAAGCTACAGAGGAACACCCATTTTTTAGCAGAGGACTGTATTCACGATAGACGTCACGAAATACAACTTACAAGTATCAAAAACAAAACGAGTATCAAAAAGGATTGATACAAAAGTATCAGTCGGACACCTATTTCAGCCCGGGCTCTTTGAAGATTGCATTATTTAGGTACGGCGCTCTTTACGATCTCATGTTCTCCCTACAATGTTCCCAGTCTATCTCGGGTCGGCGCAGTGAGTTTCCTCTGCCATTCATATCGGTCCAACGTCATCAAGCAATCCACTCGCTTTTGACGCATCACACCGTAAATGTGCTAGTGATGAATGAATGTATAGAAAAGGGACGAAAAGGGCTATGTCGAGAGACTGATGAACGGAGAGAGTGATTGGAATGACGACATTTTAATCCATATACTGCTCAAGGTTTTGGCTTAGGTTTTACAGCCGGCCGCCTACCTGATACCAACCCTCTTTGGATGTGCTGTGGTTGGTGGTTTTCCCTCCAGCATTCGGGTGGCCCAAGGTGCTCATTGGTACTACACCGGGCATCTCTCTTAGTCGATGGGATCATTCGGGGTTGGCACATTTTACGTTATTTTTTCGCTCCCAAGCCAGCATGGAAGACAGGTTTACGTATCTCATACATAGGTACATAAATTACGCCTATATCCCCGAAGAGGCAGGCAGAGGTGAATTAACACCCACGTTTCGCCAATTATGTTAGGTCCCATGTAAGAGGTGGCGAGCCTATTGCCATTTATCGGGCACAAAAGTCGCAGTACATTGCTAGGTGGTATAAGGGGAACGCTGCTGCCTCACGCTCATTCTTCATCACTGATTTATCCTAAGTCGCATTGTTTGAGGTGGTGACAATTGTATTCTACTCTGCCGACACCACACGAGACGTATCTCATGCTGAGTTTTAATCGCTGCTGGCCTCACAGAGCCCCGTATGTACCCATCGCCTGTTACATTCACAGGAGAGTGACAGCTTTATCGCAGAGGGTTGCGCATAAAGTATACGAGCAGGTATCCGCTCTATTTTAATCGGGGTGGTGTATTTTTTCGGAATACGTCTTTTAACAATGACTGAGGTAACATTTCCTAACAGGTTCTGTACTAATGTCGCGTGTTGAAATTACACTTTATTCTCGTTCATGGGAACAGGTTAAGAATATGGCGTGCAGCCTTGCCTCCGAAATCCACGTGGCAATGGCAATACAATACTTCATTCGCCCTATTTTTCACTAAATCTTCATCGATTTTTGTCAAGATTGACGAGAGGATCACTCGATCTACATGTACATTTTAAGCACAAGCCTATTGTGTCAACACAGAACATTGTCCGAGCATATAATTACCGTATACACATATACAAGTGCACAGAATAAATGAACTGGCAAAATGGCACTAGGGATGTGTACCTTTTTTTTTAATATTAGGTTTAATTAAAACTATAATCAAAAAGCCATCATTAGAAACACCACTTTATTTGCAACCTTAATAATTTGAGAATATACATGATATAAAGAAAAATAGGTCTAAAAATTAGTAGGGAATACATACATAAATCACGCGTATTTATGTGCGAAGGGATGGGAATTAACACCCACTGTTAGCCAATTACGTTAGTTCCCATGCTATAGGGGCGATCATATTGCCATCTATCGCGCACATTATTAGATCTGATGTTATTCAATATTCAGTACAACCTCACGGGTGAGAGAATACACAGTTTTGTACGAGTTTGTTTTGTGACATCGAGCCAACATACATGTCGATTTCCATGAAATTCAGCGAGTAAACATGGCAAAAGCGCTCCTCACTTTTATTTGACTTAACGCCACGCTCTTGAGACAATTGCGAATTAACGAGAACCTAAAACCATTACCTTCCAAGAAACAAATCAAACAGAAAACTAATTAGCAGTTTGATTACAATAGCAATCGCTGAACAATCAAGCACTTTGTAGTACGTCAACTACAGATATAAAGTTAAGCTTGATTACAAAAGAAACGGGGAGTCGGCTATATTGCGAGTGTCCGGTGTTAAAGGCACAGCAAGAGACAGTGAACATTAAAGATTAGTAAATACTAGTGGTGTAACGAATATCCGCATTCGCATTTGGGAATATTGGCATATTCGCATTTGCATAGTTCAAAATAATGTTTTGTAAATATGAACAGCTTTGCTAAGGGGTGGGATCTAATTGGCTAAAAAAATATGAACATTTAACTTCTCATTAGAACTTAGAAATCTTTTTAAGCAGATAAGTATTAAGGAAAGCAGCTATTTGAGAAAAGATAAAAAGCATTACTGCTTTTTCGTTTTTGAGTAGGTACCCCAATAAGTCACACGCAACATTACAAACTTAAAAAAAAACTCTGCAATATTTGTATTCGCATTCAAATATTTACATTCGTTACATCACTAGTACCTACATACATACATGTATGTGGAGATTTGTAAATGGCATTGTTTAACTTACAAATGTAATGCAATGGTTGATATTTGACTGTAAATCTTCCAACAAATAAATAAATAAATAAAATACATAAATTACGCCTATATGCCTGAAGGAGTAGGGAAAATATGGATTAAAACCCACTAAAGATTAGTAGAATTTACAAAAACCAATATGTTGCTCATCAATGATCATTAGACTTACGGTGGGTCCCAATATTCTATCAACAGAAGATACACGTAAGCACTACAGCAGCGGACGCGGGTTCGATTCCCGCCTCAAGATCATAATTTTTCGAAATTCTTTTTCTAACCACCAAAATCTTTGTACTAATTTTTCTAACATTTAAATAATGTTATAATTAAAATCGAATAATTTACTACAGCTTAGTTGCTATTGCTTAGCAACTTCTGTTATATTATCGTAATATAACAAAAAATGCCAATGTAATTTTTTGACATTAAGTACTCATTAACGTCAATTGACGTCTCTGAGTGCGGCAGTTAACCAATAGAGAAACTTAACGGGTAGCGCTCCCACACACTCTCATTAGCGCCACTGCACGCCGACCGCCAACCACTATACAGATCAATCCATATCGTGATTGGATGCAGCTATTCAACACTGCTACCGAAACCGAGCCCACAATATACGGACGCTTAATGAATTAGAATTCGGTCCGAATCAAAGTCGGCACGTCAAGTCACGGCAAGTCGTACTACGTATCGACAGTTCCAAGTAGCGGTGTCTCCAGACGCTCTCAGGGCCTGTCCACATCTCCACATCACGACGTCGTCAACGTGAAACAGTGCGTTGTCGGAACGTGCAATTTTACGTGACCGTATTGTAAAATTGCACTTCTCGACGTCCTCGACGTTACTTTACCAAATATTGTATTCGTATCAAAATACAGACCCCAACAAAGGCGTTAACTGTCAAACATGCATACATTTCAGGCTTGCAAATGTGTTATGAGCGGAAACATTTTCGAAAAATCATATACACTTACACTTGCACAAAAGCACCGTGCTGCGTCGTCGAGACGTGGAGATGTGAGGTCCTAATGTTGAGATGCTCTTTGAAACGATAAAGGCAAGTAAGAGATCGCACACACATCGAGACCACACTGTGTATACAGAACGTCCCTCCAGAAAATCTACAACGCTCTTGCTAGTACAAATACAATAACTCCACTTCCTTTCACGTTAAAATAGTGATGGCTGTTAAAAACGAATTAACACCGCTACCGTCCGATAGGCGAGCAATTTATCTTCCGACTTTATCACTATACGAGCGAAAGACAAATTACAATACAATGTCCCCTAACTACCTTCGCGAAGGAACAAAGTCTTCGGTGTTCGGTTGTCTACAGTGTAAAAAAATTATAAAAGACATATAATTTTTTTATCTTATCTGCGGATAGTAAGAAACCAGGTTCAGGTTAAAAACAAATACCTCTAGCTTTCTTTGCCCTGTATCAATTCAAGAAGATAAAGTATTTGTTGACTGACACGGAATAGTTTTCAACTTTACCTTTATTTTAACTTTGTAAATATTGACTCACACGAAGTATGTTTTACTTGAAGCAAGAAATCCAAATCCTGCAAAGTTATCAGATCCAGCAGCGTACACAGCCTTGCGAGACATGTTTGTGCTACTATTCTGCGTCCGGACAATTTATTTTATCGAAAAATAGAGGTAGTCGCCAGTTTTTTAAACAGAAATGACCGGAAAATATTAGTATGACAACATGGCGAGCGTCGTGTCACATATAATGTAGCTGTGAAAGTTGGCATTTGGATTCTATTCGTTCGACTAGAGATCCGCTACTTGTCTAGGCCCACTGAAGCGAGTTGCAATATCGCTACGGCATAAAGAAATTGCAACTCCTATAATAGATTGCACAAGCCGCAGTGTTCCGAGTTTGCGATAGAAAAATAGCGACACCGCGCCGGCTACAGGGTCTGTCGTGCCACTTTATTTCCGTTTAAGTTAACCGCAGGTAGGTCACCGAAGCCAGGCAATAAGGCTTATAAGGCAAAGAGTGGCTGCCTGTGCCTTTGGCTCCATTTCTTTCAGCTGCTCCAATATTGGCACTCTTCTACAGCGGTATTGTAATTGTACACTGAAGCAGTTCTGATATTTAAACGTACGCTGGCGATCTGTTCAAAGCGAGGACAGAAGTCGTTTTCCTTTATTAATGTTTACTACGGACAGACGAACTAACAATATGCTCTCTGCTAGGAGACACCGATGCCGAGTGGACTGCTCTTGCAGTTTGCTGTTCTGCAATGAATAGTATTCAGTAGCTGTCGTTATAAGTTTCATTAATTTCCAACTACGTCGTTTTGCAATCATGTCTAGAAAAGACCTCTATTGGAACGGAATTTGCACAAAAACCAATCATAATTTGGGTCTTTCTCTTAAGACGAAAATTATGATTAAATTTTATGAATTCAAATTCAAAATTATTTATTCCTTACCAGATCTATGACTTAACTCTAGTTGACGGAGCCTCCTTTTAGGCAGAACATGCCTGTGCCAAGAGGCAACGCTCTGGATAACAATAGTATTTAAACTAATTTACATACATACATAAATCACGCCTATATAGGCAGAGGTGAAACTAACACCCACGTTTCGCCCATTATGTTAGGTCCTATGTAATAGGTGGCGAGCCTATTGCCGGTACACTGCTATTGCTAGGTGGTATAAGAGGAACGCTGCTGCCCTTTCCTCATCATTGATTTATCCTTAATCGCCTTGTACGACACCCACGGGAAAGATTTAGGGTGGTGACAATTGTATTCTACTCTGCCATCACCACACGGCCGTTTTTAAACTAATTTAACATGTATTTATTTTTATAATTTATGAATAAACAGATTAATTGTCTATTTGTCTGTGGTAATTATGGTTACAGCTCGACTGACCCTTGGATCTTGCCCCTTTCGATTAAATTGTTCAACTCGCCTTATGGCATTTATTTTTGTGTGTTCATTTCTATTATCTATGTATTTATCTTTAATTTTTCAATAATATCTTATTTAAAAATTAAAAAGGATTGGTTACGTGATTCTGTCACCTTTTTATTTCTATAGATGCAAATTGTACGCGATGTGAGGGATCAGAGAAATTAAGAGGCGGAATCTGAGAGTAAAATGTGCAACGAATTTATTGTGCAAAACTGCTAAGCTGATATTTTACAAGACGTATAAACAAAGTGACAGAATGACGTAAATAAAATAGACAAAAACAAGTAATAAAATTAAATATGATAGAAAAGAGTTCGGTTTGCCACATTCTCCCCCCGAATGTGATAAGCCATCGATTAATAATACTTAGGGCACTTTGAGTTCTGACACTTTGAGGAAAATTGCTAGACTCATTTGGCGAATGACATGAAATCGATTTATTGCAAGTAATCAACCAATATAACAATCATAACAAGCGATACTTCAAACCTGATACCATGTGATAAACAGCAATAAACGATATGACGAAACACTCTTCAACAAGGCAGGGTAACTTTATAAAATAAGCCCGACGGCGTCGAATAAAATGTCGACTTAAAATTATGCACACGAAGTTGAGTTTTCAATGCCAATATTTCACTGCAATGAGGTGCCATTGAAATTTGAACTCTATTTTCATACAGTCGGAATCCTCATCTTATTGGCCGCGTAGGACCGTCTGTCTGGGTGTAAGTAAAGGATGAATCATGCTAGACCGTAGCGGGCGCGAGCTGTGGCCCGTGCGAGACACGGACATAACACGGATTTAGATTTTCACGAACATTTTACATGATGCAGGACATGCTACACCGTGCTTCTACCGCGTCTCCCGCGATGCACGGCCCGCGACCGCCACGGTCTAGCATAGTTCATCCTTAAGGCCCCGTTCAGATCTACGCGCGAGTGCGACACGTCAAAGAGTTCGTTATACATTACTCGCTATCAAGCAGCATAAGCTACTAATGCTGCTTGATAGCGAGCAATGTAGATAGATCTGAATGGGGCCTCAATCTGCAAAGCACCAATAAATTCCGGCACAGCTCCGCTTTGAGCACAATACGAAGGTAAACAACGACAGACAGTTTTGGTGAACTCGCCCCGCGGCTAGTATGCTCAGCCATCGTGCCGCCTGTCAATGCTGAAAAGTTTTTAATTGAAAAAACGCGGGACTTTGACGAAAAAGTTTTCAATTGAAAAAACGCAGTTAGGTCCGGCGTACTCGCGCTCGGACCTAACTGCGTTTTTTCAATTTCACAACAGAGGTGCAGTTTGTGAATTAGCGAATTCATAATTTTTTGATTTTCGATAAAATGATAATACCTACTTGGCCCAAATGTATGAAACAGCTGTTATTTTTTCGTTAATTTGGAGTTTAACACAGTAAAATTTGTTCAGTTTGATGGTCTGAACGAATTGCAAAAATTTTTGCAGTGACCAAAAAGTCTCCTGGTATATTATGCTCTAAAGTCCATATAACATACTAACCGCCACCGTACTCAGAGAAATTACTTTAAATTTACTTAAAAAAAGAAGTTTATTTAACATGCTTTTCGTCAATTCAAAAAATAGTCGCTATTCTTGTCAAGTCAAAGCTTAAGAGTTAAATGATTTTTATTATTATTATGTAATCATTAACGTTAATTGACGTGTCAGAGTCCGAACGAAGTGAAATAATTTTATAATTTTTTTTTTTTTTTTAGCACTCACATCTATCACCTAGCCCAAAGTAAGTAGCCTATCCATAGCACTTGTGTTATGGATACTAGATGACGGACATATTTTTAATATAATTGTGTATATAAATGTTGAAAATATGCTACATAAACATAAACACAACCATGACTCGGAAACAAACATTTGTGGTCATCACAAAGTTTGCCCCTACCAGGATTCGAACCCGGGACCTCTTGGCCAATACCCAGCAATCTGAGCATTCGACCAAGGCGGCCGTCAATTAAATATACGTAACAAAAATGTACTTAATATGTTTTTGTAATATAATGTTAATTTAAGCTAAAATATTTTTTGTTACTGCAGAGCCCTCAGCCCTTGCGACGGCCTTAACAACTGCGTAAAAATAAAAACAAATATTCCAAAAAAATATAAATAATATCAAATAGCTATTATCTGGATCAACTGAATTTATTTATTAAAACGAGATGATAGTTCAAGTCAAGGCCAAATTAATGCTGAGCTCACTGCAACATTTCCAGTCTGTGGTCGCAAAGATCAGATATAATGGACGTGCAGGCTGACCAACTATAGGCACAACTAAGTGGGGGGGAGACGGGGGGCAAGTGCTAATCCATGTCAGCTGTTCACAGAAATTCACATTTCCATCCACAGAATTTAAAGTAAATAACGCTTGACGTCGCTCACGTTAATAAATAAGTATTTTACCTACTCATCTCGAGAGATCGACGAGCGGTGAGAGTGATTGGGATGACAACATTCCAATCCACACTGCACAAGGTTTTGGCTTAGGTTTTACAGCCGACCGCCTGCCTAACACCAACCCTCTTAGTATTTTATAAATATAGTAAGAACCATGATAAGAATCAAAGTAAGCAATATGTTACTTAAGTTGATCAAATGCCACTTAAACTACGCCTTTCTCAGCCAAATGCGACATAAATATGTGCTGAATTTAGGAGTAGTCCCAGACGCACACAACCGGAGTCTGCTTCCGAAAATAGACGTGTCTCCAAGCTCGCTTTGTCTTTTCCGGTACCTACGGGACACCATTTGGACCACGTGAATTTTTAATTCCGACGCCACCAAGCTAAAACTTCGCCTCCTGACCACCACCGCCTTTGGTGATCGATACGTCGCGCCGAAATAGCAGCGAACACTAATTATGTGCGAGTCTGTTCTTGATTTTCAAATACCTATGGTAAATTATTTTGATTTAAAACCCTTTGTTGACCCTTTGGGAGAACAGTGAATTTTCTCAATAGATATAGAAATAATATAAATAATTTTAACAGTAAAATGTTGCAATATGACAGACTAAAACATAACGAATACGAGCATTGGAAACACTTGTATCAAACAGTATTATTAAAGCAATCTTAATTGAATAAAATGAATTTAATACAGAAGTTAAATCTAAGAAAAAATATATCCAAAGTAATGAAATGGAATAAAACTAGAAAAATATTCAACACCAAGATAATATTTCATATAGAATTTCGTTTGATATGTTGAATAATATATTTAGAATGTAGAATTACACTTGAGAAATATTAGAATGTAAAGAACACGAAATTACAAAGCAATTCTTCATAAAATATTGCAAATCCTTTGAGCAGGTACGCCTAAATCCAATACCGGCCCGAACGATGCCCTGGAAAATTCCAAGGTGGTTTTCAGAGACAATATCTACATGCTTTATTTGTAGGGCCGCTAGTACAATCAACAGAACGTGAGTCTGTCAAATATCTCCAATCGATTATCCACCTTAACTTGTTTGCCGTAAAGCGCAAAGTCGATTGAGAACATTTGACATATTGTGGTAATCTCACGTACTGTTGACCGTACAACTACGCCGCCGAGCAGGTTTTGTTAAGAAACCCCTTATTTAAGTAGTCTTTAAGCATCTTTTAATATATGACCACGCATGAAATCGCAATAAACGACTTAGCAGGATAAATAGTTATTGGTCTCATAGGTATAAAAAAACATTGCTTCTATCTTATTCAGGCTTGGAGCTTATAGTATTGAAATGTAAAAATACTATATAGCTCATTTAAAATCTATGTAAAAATAAACATACATACATAAATCACGCCTATATCCCCGAAGGGGTAGGCTGAGGTGAACTAGCACCCACGTTTCGCCAATTATGTTAGGTACCATGTAATAGGTGGCGAGCCTATTGCCATTTATCGAGCACAAAAGTCGCAGTACTATTGCTAGGTGGTATAAATGGAACGCTGCTGCCTATTTCTCATCGCTGATTTATCCTAAGTCGGCTTGTACGACACCCACGGGAGAGATTTGGGGTGGTGACAATTGTATTCTACTCTGCCGTCACCACACGGCCAAATAAAAATAAAACAATATTATTATGTAAATACATACATACATAAATCACGCCCATATCCCCGAAGGGGTAGGCAGAGGTGAATTATCACCCACGTTTCGCCAATTATGTTAAGTCCCATGTAATAGGTGGCGAGCCTATTGCCATCTATCGGGCACAAAAGTCGCAGTACATTGTCAGGACGGTAGTATAAGAGGAACGCTGCTGCCCATTCCTCATCACTGATTTATCCTTAGTCGCCTTGTACGACACCCACGGGAGAGATTTGGGGTGGTGACAATTGTATTCTAATTAATCACACCTATTGTGTAAATAACACATAATTATGTTATATAAACCTAATTATGTAAATCACACCTATTTATCCCCCGATCAGGTAGGCAGAGGTGATTTTTCACCAAGGCACTCACGTTTCGCCAATTAAGTACATGGCGAGCCTATTGCCATCTATGTTTCAGGCACGTAAATCGTTGGCCGTGTGGTGACGGCAGAGTAGAATACAAATGTCACCACCCCAAACCTCTCCCGTGGGTGTCGTAGAAGGCGACTAAGGATAAATCAGTGATGAGGAATAGGCAGCAGCATTCCTCTTATACCTACCAACTAGCAAAGTACTGCGACTTTTGTGCCCGATAAATGGCAATAGGCTCGCCACCTATTACATGGGACCTAGCCTAATTGGCGAAGCGTGGGTGCTAGTTCACCTCTGCCTACCCCTTCGGGGATATTGGCGTGAATTATGTATGTATGTATGTACGTAAATCGTGCATTCCTAGGTGGTATACTAATAATGCTTTCTAAACCAATAATCGCCTTGTACGCCACTTGAGAAATTGAGGTGGTGACAATCGTATACTGCTCCGCTGCCACCACACGACGGTAGTTCCACAAATTCACAACCTATACAAGACTCAAGGTACTCTTTATTTTTTCCACTATATTTCGCGTCCGAGACTTTTAATACAATCAAACGAGAACTACTGAACGGCCTCGGCTAGTGTTTTATTTTGGGATAACTCAAGCAATCCGGATATCGGGGCTATATCCGAATATTAACGAACATTAAGTTCTGTTAGCGAAACCCACCACAGAAACTTAAGAGAACGGACGCACGTCCCAAGTTAGTGGGAGTTTATGAACACCAGTTAGGTGGTTTTAGGTTAGTAGTACAAAAGATGTTAGATCGCCGAGGCTACGTATCGACATATTAAGAGTCATTCTCCTTTTTCTCCCGGCCCTGTTCTCCGTTTATCTCGGATCACCCATGTTTCTTCTTCCATGAACATGTGTCAGACGTTATCAAGCCATCCACTACCTTTTGATTCATACCATCCATCACACCGGAAAGATGTTAGTGAAAATAGAATGTTAAGTTTTAATAATAATAAAATAATAATAAAAGTATGTATGTCACGCCAATTTCCTCCACGGGTAGGCACGTATCACTTCTTGCCACTTGCTACGATTCATATTGAATGTCCTTATGCGTCCCCGTCGGTTTCGAGTAGGTACTGTTGAACTGTCCATTTTTAATAAACTTTCAACTGTACTCGTATTATGGAGGATCCGCCTAGGCCTATCACTCCCCATTTCTCCGTTCACTTCCGACATATAAATCCTTTTTGTCATCCCTCCTGTCATGCCTCTTTTCACTCTTTATTTAGACGTAATCAAACCAAAACTTGTTATTACGACTCATTTAAAACCACATCTTTCTCTTATCTCATTATTGTACAATCGATCGCTCAGCCATACCCAGCCAACTTCCTCAACGCCCTCATTTCTATTTACGAAAATGATTTTATATTTATCAAAATGATTGATCTTTGTAAAGTGACTTAAAATTTTTACATCTGGCGAGCGTTGTCGCAAATGAGCAATCGTAAGATCAGACCCCGTATTATGTAAGCCGACGTCAGTTGCTTCGGTCTACCAGTCACTCTCACACTTTGCTAGTATTCTCAATGAGTAAGAGAGACAGGTAGACGGAAGCAACTGGAATCGGCTTACAAAATACCGGATCTCAACTTAAGATATTCACTAAAGAGTATTCTTATCAGATTTACTTGGAGATAAAATCGTAATTACTTACAAATATTGAACAAATTCTATTAACCAGTTACTCTCCGAATCAAGTATCTATTTCTGGCGCCAGCTTTCAAGTTCGCAAGACACTTTGTAAGTCCATTAATAATATTGCGATCCAAAAGCGAGCTAGCGAATTATCGATTGACCAATACGATAGCAGTTTTATTCATCATGTAATTGAATTAGGATTTCATTTACATAAATATTTCGGTATTATTTTGTTAAACAAAATATTATAAGCAAAATAATAGTTTGTTAAACTGGTTCTACTACTGGTGGAATTGGTTTCATTAATGTAAACATATAACATATTACGCGACTAATAGTTCGTATTGCCCTATTCATGGCATCTGTTACTACAGCTTCCGGGAATGATCGATCACCTTTGAAGGTATCTCCGTTGTAGATACATTCTCAATCCCTCCCATATTTGCATAATACATAATACTTTTCAGCAGAAACGTATCATGTCTGGACCAACTGTTCACAAGAGATAATATTTGTAGATTGAATTGAAACGCAAAGAAAGGTAAACAACGAGCAGTGAACGGATTTACTTTAGGGAATTGATGTGCAGGTAAAAGCTCAAACACCATTGCTTACATTAATAAAGTACCTACACAAAAATTGCACTCAGAGAAAATTATGCAGGTGTAAATAAATTTTCGCGAAAGTATTTTTCAGGATCAAATATTTGGTCATATTATATCGCACGGACATTCCGTGATTTTACTGCTGAATATGAAGGTATCTGCCCAATAAAAAACGCTGGAGGAAATTGTACACACACTTGTGTTTGACACTCGAGTCCAAACACTTGTTAAGTGATCCGTCTAGGTTCACATCTCAAATTGATTAATTGGATTCCCAATTGCAAAAGTTGCAGTCGACTTGTGAAATATGACCTAAGTAATACTGTCGATATCGAAGTTTTTAATTAGCGCTGAGGCGAATCCTGCCGCCTTGAAGTTTTGCACCTCTATATAATAATACAAGCCAATTTAATTAATTACAGGGTGCCTAGGTATATTACGAAAATTTTGTATCGAATCTGAGACAATCTACGACAAACCGCGGCTGCATTAGCCAAGTGCCACAAGCTTAATCCTACTAAAAGGTATTTCCTTTCAAAATTCCAATCACTAGGGAACTTAGCAGTTTCCATACGCTTTTAGAATTTCCACAATTTGTAGACAAACTTGATGCAAGCGGTAATATTGGCGCCTTCAAGTTTCCTACCACAATTTGTAATGTTTTAGAGAAGTAGTGATCTATGCGAGTACCTAAATGTCATGGGAAATATTTCATAATGTAATCATGGCCAGTCGGGACATGATTACATTAGATCTACTAGTTGCTTGTAGACAGTTCTTGCAATTCACGATGGCGAGTGAGCTTTACTAGTGGTTGACGGTATTATATGTACGTTACATTAGTATTGTGAGTTTCTGGCCTGTGGTTATGCCTGGTAACCGTATTCGCAATTGATCTCACACACACTGTGACACAAAATATACAGTCACGTGTTCACTTAGTAAACCTCGCTCGCCGTCGTGACTTGCAAACACTGTACTAACATCGGTCATCGCACGCTAGTCATTACTACTTACGATATTCAATCGCGCCAGCATATTGATGATCTCGCATCGCAGCATCGACATACTCACCCTCATGTTGAATGTGCAGCAAGCTAAATAAAGGTGGTGGGGCCCATGTTTCACATTCATTGAACGAACTCATCCAATTCTTTAAACCCAATTATTTGGGGTCGGCAAACAACACGATTTACCATAATAAGTAAAAGATACCGTAATTACACTAATGAAAAGGAGACAATGTCTTTTTACAATATTCTACTTTCTCCATTAAAACAAATAAAAAGTAAATAAAGCGGACACAAATAGTATTTTAAAAATATCTAAACTGCTACTAAAAATGCAGGTAAACAGTAAAAAAAATTCATTAAAATACAACATTAATCTATATCTACAGTGACACACAACACATACACAAAAATTCTAAATGCCCAACTAATATAACATAATAATTATGTTGCTTTCTAATTAGTGTGTACAGGATGTATTGGATTTACTCTGCGCCGGTTGAAACTAAAGAGGGCCACATTGGGGAATTGGCGGTTGCCATGTTGATTCTATGTTAACTTTGAAGTACAAATCTCTGTTTAACCCTCCGCAGCCGGCAGTGTATGCCGCCGGTAACTTGTTTGCACTATAACCGTGGCTTAATGTTTCACGGAATAAACATGATGATTATTCAATCTCATTTCGCTCTAGGTCTCCGCCGACTGGACAGTTCCGTCACCGGCCATGCACGGAGCGTATCCGCACCGGCAAAATATTCGACTCGAATTCAGTGTACGTTGTCAGGGTACGTTACTTGCATGGCTGGTGACAGAACAGTCTACTGGGTAGAGACCTAAAGGGCCCACTATTACCTCCCAGTAACCAACCTTATTAAGCGTTTAATTTCATAATTTTGAGCGTATTATTTAGTAGCAAATGTTGTCCTGATTTTAATTGATCGCACTGTTGGATCGAGACTACTGGAAGATAGTAAAATGGGCTCTGAATATTGTACTGAGAGCTGAACGAAATAAATGTTCAGAAATATATATGTCCACCATTCCTATTTAAATAATTGTAATTAATTAACTATAGTTAATATTAAAATACTGCCTATCAGAGGGTATTCGTATTCCATAATGTAGCAAAGGGTCAAAATATTTAAGATTTTGGTACAAAGTTTTTGGTGGTTAGAAAAAGAATTTCGAAAAATTATGATCTTGTGTACCGGGATAGTGTCTTGGGTGGCCGAGCGGTCAGGCACCTGCCCGGATAGCAGCGCCTGCGGGTTCGATTCCCGCCTCAAGATCATAATTATTCGAAATTATTTTTCTAACCACCAAAATCTTTGTACCAAATTTTCTAACATGTATGTTAAAATGATATGATACGCGAGTCTTATCCGTAAAAGTTGTTTTATTTCAAATGTATATAATGTTAAAATGAAAATCGAATAATGTAAGATTTTGCTATACTTATGCTCAGTTCATATCACCGCTATTTATTTAGGGGAAACACGATAACAAAACACAGAAATTCAACATTATTGAAATGGGCAGCTGTCAAGCTCCACATTCAAAATGACAGTAAATTAGCTAAATGCAATATTTTTTCAATTAGTATTACTTTGAACAATTCTGAAAATAGAAAAACGAACTCCGCAATATTTTGTCTTATTATTTCTTGAAAGAAAAATTGTCTTTGTTAAAATTTTTGATGTTTGCAGAACTTCACATTGAGCTAATTGCGAGAATATTAATTAGATAATTTAAAATTTTATGTAGCCAACGGTAAGAGCTGCCATTTCAATAAGTTGTTTGTTATAATAAGTTGTTATACATATTCAATGTTCCATTTTTTTCGCCACAGGCCTATATTGTAAACGTCTTTACGGTTGTTTTCATGGGAATCAGGCCATGTGAATTTTTAAAGACTGCTTTTTAGAAATCTTAATTAATGTCAAAGTTCCTTATCCTATTTTTTTTTATTTTTTTATTAGACATCCTAAATTATTATTATAAATTATTTCAGTGATTCTTTGTGAGTGTCATCATCCCAATTGCTTGAATCGTTTACCAAATGTGGGACGGTGGTAAAAAAAACGGACCATTGACAGGTACAGGACAGGTAAGTTGAATACAGTATTTTACCCGGCACATAAGCTGACCAATGCGCAGCGCAGAAAAACTTTTTCAGGTATTAATTGTGGTTCTGTATGAGAAGCGACGTGTGTCTGTAACCATATGATAACGTAGGGATACCCGCTTCTGCTCGTTCAAAATTTAGTTTAGACAGTTGTCCTTCAATTATCAGTTATAATTATCAGCAGATGACCGTCTCAACATGCCTTCCGAAGCACGGAGGACCTCGATACAATAAATTTATGGTCACCCACCCAATGAGCGGCCTTAGCGAACATTGCTTAGTTTACGCGATCGCAAGCCGAGCGCACTGTGGCAATACTCTAGCGAGCACCTGTCAACTTACATGCCGGGAACTCAATTAGGTACTTATAGGTTGAGACTGGTGAATTGCCTCGTGGCAGATCCCAGACTCTCCCCGCTTGAAGGGCTTGGGGTTTAGGTCATGAGTCCCACACACGCCAGTCGCCTAGCTACAGTGCGACAACTTCGGGCGCGATCTACCTGCAGGGTGGGAGACGTTGGGGGGAGGGGGCTGAGGTATTGTATGCTGTGTTGCACGAGTTTTCCCATCTCCCCGCATCACCTGCCCCCGCTAACATCTAGAGTGCCGCGTCCCCGCCACCGTCCACCACCCCGCAGGTAGGTCGCGCACGAAGTTGTCGGACTATAGCGGCTGGTATACATGGTGCGCAAATGAACTCCACTGCGAGAGAGAGAAAAATAAAGGTAAGTACTCACCGGCGTCGTCGGCGTGCGCGGGCAGAGGTAGCGGGCCGACGGTGCCGAAGAACCGCTTGTCCAGCAGCTGCAGCAGCTGCAGCGCGCTCTCGTGTACCGGGGCTCGGGGGCATCCGGTGCACATGAGCGTCACGTTGATGATGGCCGTGTAGTGGTCGCACGGGTACTCCCTGCGTGGACAGCAATAATATTGACGACATTTTAGAAAAATATGACACTCACCAAAAAACACAAACACCGTTATGTCTGTTTAGAATTACCGGAATTTTAATCGTGACCTTTTGTGTGAAAACGACGGAATTAAAAAAAATATACATTATAAAATATAGGTGTCTTAATTTCATACAGCATCATAACACCAGTATGTGTATGAAAAAAATAAATGTTAATTCGGAGTTTCTTTAACAGAGCTGGTCAGTATATTTATGATAATATTCTATATGTTTATACAAGTATGTATACAAGTATGTAATACGCAAGTACAGGTTATATATAAAATAAAAATGTGTACTCTTAATATCTATTTTTTCAAAGTCGCTTATCGTTTTGATATTCTAAGGTGAAACGAATGATATATTCCAAAAAAGATCTTTTCGTATTTATAAATGCATTTTGTAGATACAAAAACATTTGTTTACGTTTTGTCTCCCTTTATAATGGCTGAAGTATAGCAAAAGAATTATTTGTACACTTACTGCGGCACTCAGAGACGTCAATTAACTTTAATTAGTCAGTTACTTAATGTCAAAAAATTCATTGTAATCTAGATTCCGGCAAGAATAGCGACTATTTTTGAAGTACCATTTTTTGATATTGAGTACTCATTAACGTTAATTGACGTCTCTGAGTGCGGCAGTAAGTCTCTTCTCAACCACCCGAAACATCAGTACCGAAGCAACGTTTGTCAATTACCTTCCGGGGTATTCAATAGCTTGTTGTGAGGTTGGATAAGAATCCACCACACCCGCCTACAAGGTCACGTCAAATTGAGTTACTGAGGATGAGCGTGTACCGTGATAAATTGAATAAATTACCCAAAGTAGTGATATTTCAAAGGGACGTGATTAAATCTGGTGTCAAAGGAGTATTATATTGAAAATTCGGATTGAAACGAAACGAAAACTGATTAAGTATTTAAATGCCGTTTTATCAACTTAAATACTCCTTCGTCTCTTTCAGTCGAACGAGTTAAAAGAGATCGGTCAACGATTAGATTAAATAGTATTTTTTTAACTTATTTTGGTTTAGTTTTAAAACACTCACTAACAAAGGGATATCTCTACTTACATATTCTATGTACAAATTAACGCATCTCCATTAGCTTTGGGGACATACATGTGATGGGATCTCTCTGGGTCAATATTTGGACCATATAAGTACATATTAATTAGCAGTTAATCATGCAGTTTTCCTATTGTAAGTTTTTCTTGTTTATTACAAGAATAGTGTAAGCGATTCATATCAACAAACCAGGAAATTAAAAAAAAAAGTAAAATATAATAGCTGCGTTTTATTGGATTTTGTACGCGAACCTATTATTGCTTTAAGCAAAATGACAAACAAACATTATTTTTATTTTAACTAACTACTATTTGCATTCCAGCAATAATTACAACTATTGCTTTGTCGCTATCAATTGAAAATTTACTAAAACACACTACGATGCCGCACCGTTTAATTTAAAGTTAACGCTGCGAGCTTACACCCCACCGAAAGGCACTATTGTTATATTAACTGCAAACTTCACTTTCCAATTAGCTCCACCCAAATTACATCACAGATAGTGGCGTGAGAAGCATTGAGTTGCGGCCAGCATTAAAACACTAAAAGCTGAGGTGAAAATCCAAACTACCCGCAGAAAGCCGACAGGGCTTAGAGTTCGCGAACAATGAGAGGGGTTATGGGGGGTATAGGGGGGAGAGCTTAATAAGGTTGTTAAAGCAAGTCGACTCTGTCAACGCCAGCGCGTCTAGGGTGCTTTCCCAGCGTACATACGCCCGCAAATCAGGTAATTTCCTGTTTTGCAGTCTTTATTGGTTGCACCGACCGTGATAGAAGTTTAACACACAGCTGTGCTGAACTTATTAAACTAGTATTAGTTTGCTCGGAATTCGACGCCTGGGTTTTGTTTTAAGGCAATATGGAGGAATAAAGATGTCATATAAGCTTCCTACAGGTAGAGTTACGGGAAGCCGTTACTGAGAATGCCTCATTTCGCCACTATTGACCGACTATTGATACACGAGGCACGATCGCCACCACAAGTTCCAACATAGCAATGTCTTAAGCCCTGTAAACACTTTTGTGCAAAGAGGCCTAGTGCATTCAACAGCCGCTATCTCGATGCTGAATACAATAACTGTATTCCCAATAGAAACTTATTCATCTGCAACTGATACTATGGAAATACACGTTAAAATTTAATACACTTCTAATGTAAAAGAAAATTATATACCTAATATGACATGGATTTACAAGTGAATACAATTATCATCTTCCGGTTCTGTTCTGATCTAGGTTCGGTATTATATTTACATACATAAATCAAACCTATATCCCCTAAGGGGTAGGCAGAGGTGAAATAACAGCCACATATCGCCAATTTAGCTAGGTCCCATGTACTTTCAGACTCAATATGTGGCGAGCCTATTGCCATCTATCGGGCACATGAATCGCAGTATATTACTAGATGGTACAAGAGGGATGCTGCTGCCCATTATTACTCATCGCTGTCTTTACCCTTGGTCGCCTTGTACGACACCCACGGGAGAGATGGGGGTGGTGACAATTTTGTTTTCTACTCTGCCGTCACCACACGGCACTTAAATTATATTTACTCTGTTCTTAAGTCAGAGGTCTTAAAGACAACTACTTTTTGATTAATTTTGTCCATCACGGTGACAAGGAGCTACTGATAAATAAATAATATTTAGAAAAGAGATGGAATTACATACAATCCTCCGCCTGCCTGACACCAGCTTCTTAGGCTGTCGTAGGCTGTTTACCTTCTATTCGAAGGTGAAAAAACAGTATATTATTAAGGACCGTTAATGAGAAAAAGCTTGAATAGCCGTTGCAAAGAAATAAACGGTAATTTTCTAACATTATACGAAATTCAATAAAATTTTAATATCAGTTCACAAATCAGGCCTTTAAGATAGAAATATAACCTCGTAGCATAAGTAAATACGTTCCGTGGCACCGCGCTGCTACGATAATGCTACAAAGGCGTAGCATAAAATTGAATTCTTGTGTAAAGTGTACTGACTTGCATCTTTTAGAAAATGTCGAGTAAAACATAATAGGACTTGATACCACGCTTCGGTTTTAGAGGCGTAAATTGACAATGATGTTGGATTTTAAACTAAAAATATAAACTATGCGATTTAAATTTCAACATTAGATATATAAAATGTTAGAAAAATTTGTACAAAGAATTTTGTGGTTTGAGAAATTTCCAAAAATTACCATAATTTTCAGAAAAGTTCGAAAAATTATGAAAGTATTCGAAATTGTTCTAACCATCAAATTCTTTGTACCAAAATATACATTCCCACTGAAATTGTTCAGCGCGGTAACGTACGTAAAACATACACAGACATACACCTCACACTCACACTCTCGGATTTGTAAAGTGAGCGATCATTACAAATTTAAGACCCAGAGTGTCTATTAAAAGACTCTATTAGACATTCAATAGCAGTAGGGCCTCGTCGACCTCCGCGACAAGTAAATAAAAAACTAACAGCCGACTCAATAGGGAGAAGCTCGATAGCGCTGGGGCTTAACGCGCTCGGCCTGCGATTGCGGAAACTAAGCAATGTTCGCAAAAGCCAGTCATTGGATGGGTGACCAAAAATTTATTCTTTCAAGTTCCTCCATGCTTCGAATGGCCCCTTGGTGCATCTGCAGTCGTTAATACCTACCAATCGGCACTGGGCCATCGTGATAACTTATGGCCTTTTCTCCCTATATTCTTCAATCAATAGGAAAGGCTTAATTGGCGAAAAGTGGGTGTTAATTTACCTCTGCCAACCCCTTCGGGGATAAAGAGGCGTAGGTTGTAAGATCCGGCATCTGGGCTGTAAGACATTCGTGCAAGCGAGAGGCGTATGAGCGGGAGGAACGAAAGAGAGTCACTAATAGCGGATACAACTGTGAAGCTAAAGTGTGTTCTTTCTTTGTAAAGTTGCGAAAAATGAATATATTGATAATTCCATATTTTCTTTGCTGCCCCAACCCTATTTTCGATAGTTGGAACACTCGGGCTAATTGATATTTCGACTAGACGGTGTGGATTGCCGTAACACAATGCCATTGTGATCTAAACGGCTTCGGGCACAGAAGCTCAAGCGCTCCACATATCTTATTACACGAAATGCTAGAACGAGACCTTTGCTTTAAACACTATTGAACTATGGACAAACTTTGATTGAATTCCAATATCGACATTGGAAAAAAAATTGCATAATTAAATTTAATATTAAACTTCGGATGGATTTATTTGTTTTTTCGAACTTTTCATACAAATATTGCACTACAGATTAATACAAAAATTATAACTATAAAATTGGTCAGTCTCCAGACCTACCACAGCATATTGATACTATATTATTTCTGTCATTCCTCACAAACCTCTAGAGCTTTCGTAAGTTTACACTCGAACGTGTGTCTAAGGCGGCTCTCGCGAAATCTTACCAAATTTGGCAGAGAGACAGGACAGGATAGCGAAGGTGTGATATTGGAATTCCGTGAATCTGGATTTAGGTCAAAAGTCCTAAGCACTGCTACTGTATCCACGGTGTACCCGCACGGTGTTTCCATGTAGTGCTAAGTACGAGGTTTCGTCTCATTTTGTCTCCCTTTTACAGATTGATTAAAAAATAGATAGACTGATCAATTTTGTGGTTATACAAAATTCATCAGTCAAATGAGAGCACATAATAAAATTCCTATTACAAATACATCTCCCCAATAATCCCCACAAAAATAATAGCTCATATCGGACGATACTAATAAATTATTTTCTCTTTTGAGTTGCAAATTGAAAGGACGAAATCAGCTTTTGGATTCCACATGAGCGAGCGTGGACTGTGATTACATTAGTGTTGTGGAGTATTAATTATCATCGGCAACATGAAACGCTTTGTGAGGTCCGCCCCGCATGTCCATCTATAAACCCCCCAAGTAGGCCTAGCACGGGACGTGGACAAAATATCTCTCCACCACTTGACAGTGTTTTGTCTGGGAATTTGGTGGGAGTTAGGGCGTGGCGGGGAGATTTTGTCCTTGTGGACAAATTCTCCTCGGGGCTGGGGAGGGCTGGGGGGCAGAGCCGCGAACCGTAACACTAATCTGGCACTACTCGAAAGCGATTGAAAGTCTGACCGGTGATTGAAATATGCGAACCGACCCTCTTTTTAATTACTATTCTATTGAGCTGCCCCTCAAAATTAATCTTTGAGAACAATAATGAAACATTAACTATCTGGCCAAAGCGAAGTTGGAGCTACAAATTAATATTGGTTGCGATCAGATATCAACACCCTTAAAGCATATTTTAAAGAACGTCAAAAAGCGACAAAACATTTTATTTTGTGTTCGTATCTCTGTTTAAGCCAACTGTAGTACATTTTTATGAGCCAAAGATTCTTTAAACCGTAACAGTGCAGACAGCTGTAACTTTTACTGTCATGGGCCATTCGATTTGCACATTGCAATTGCAACCAGAGAGACACGATTTTTATTAATAAATCATTGCCAACAATGTTGCTCGCGACAAGGTGTTGAGGAGGCAACGACGCGCGTCTCCCGGGAGGCGTAAAGCAACGTCGCCTGCAGCCTGTTGCGCGTTCCTCATGCATCTTTCACTGTCGTTCTTGCACTATGTGAGTACGCATCGTGGAATGGACATCTGTTTGTCCTGACAGGGCGTGAATAAATTGTAAAGTTTTATAAAACACTCGCTCTGGGAATAAGTTTACAGTTACCGCTAACCTAACACTCTCCACCGCACTGAACTAGCGATGGATGGATTAAGTGTCCGTTTATATCTACAGACATTGAGCGTGACAGACAAGTTCGCCGAATGTGATAAGTCAATAAGTACCTGTCTAAATTGAATAGCACACCCAGGCACCAATCCCATTGTGAATCCCGCAAAAAGAAATGGGAGAGTTGGTGAAATCCGGCTCCATAGTAGTAAACATTTTGATGTTTCTCTTCCTGCTGACCTGATAACGTAGAATGTCCCATCCCCGACTCACCCCGGTGTGTCGTAAAAGTCGGAAGTCTAAGGGAGATTGAGGAGAGGCAGCCGTACGGTGGAGGGCAAATCACCAACAAGAGCACACCCAAAGAGAGTTGGTGTCAGTCATTCGGCCGGCTGTAAAACCCAAACCAAAACCTAGAGCAGTACGGATTGGAATGTTGTCATCCCAATCACCTCGTTCGTCGGTCTCCCAACAAAGTCCTTTCCGTCTCTTTTCTATACATTGGTTCATCAACAGCCCCTTTGTGTATTGTGTGGTGCACGATATGAATCAAAAGGGAGTGGATAGCTTGATGAAGTCTGACCGATATCAATGGCAGTCAAAACATACTACGCCGACCCCGATGGACTGGGAGCAGGGCAGGTAAAAGAAAATACATAATTATTTCTATACATGGTTAGTTGTTAAGTACCAGCAACCTCGCAGGACCAAAGCAGACACCACAAACAAGAAAGTTTGTTCAACAACTTTTGATAATTGTTAGAAATTATCTCGAGTTCCTCAATAAAAGCAGAGTGGGTGGCTCAAAAGAGGAAAGATATCGCGCTGACCCAGATAATCTAGGAACACAGCAAGAAGAGCTGTAAACATATTGACGTTTGGTCCATTATGCACCCGCCAAAAGATTAAACCAATCCTCGACCACCACTGCTTGCCGAAATCTCAATATTATTTTACTCGATGCGCCGAGGGAGTTTACAAACAGCGTTATGAATTCAATATGCGGTGGTGGGGCGGGGGAATTAAGTACTTACAGCACAGCGCTATTTCATTGTGCGATCCATGAATAAAGCAACAGTTAACTGGCTTTCAACGCGAGACACGGAAATGAGGAAACATAATGTGTAATAACAGCACGAATTATTACTATAATATTTATACTTAAACATGTTGTCTACACTAATGGTGCTTCTACATGAAATATTGTGTAAACTTTCTAAAAAGTTCAGTCAGTAGGGCAATCGACACCAAGGCAGCAAACAAGCTAATTAAACTAATTACTTAATTTTTCATTAAGCACTTAAAAAGAAGTATGCAAACAAACACAAATCACTGCCAACCCCTCGTTTTCGAGGCTGGGGGGGGGGGTATAATAACTGCATATTTTCCATATCCATGGGGTCCAATACACTAATGAAAACATTCTGAAGTAGCTCCAATTCCAATAATTTTTTCGTAAGTTAATCGCGACTGTTTGATGCATTAGGGACTGTAATGTCAGAGTTAACAAAACATTATTTGATTAAAAACTTTTTGTGTACCAAAAGTGATTGGATGCTGTATAACACAGATTTCAACAGCATCCAATTTTGTTATTCAGCAATCCTTTTGCACAGCTTTGACATTTGGGGGTGTAAGGTGGAGGAAACACAGGACGACAGGGGAGGGCTAGGCGGATCTTTCGTAATCGAATTTAAAGTGCATTAAAAATGGCCAGATCAAGAGAAGCCAAAGCCGACGGGCACGCATGAGGACATTAAAGAGATTGGATGGAGCGAAAGACGTAGGAAGGATCGTAGCAAGAGGAAAGGATTGATCGCTGCCTACCCCTGTGGCAAAAGGGAGTCCGTATGAATGTACGTTTGAGGGAGATTGGGTTTAAAATAGAATTTTTTCTTCTTCTATTTTAATTAGGAACTTTTATCATGACGATATGTCAGTTCCATCATAGCCTAATCTCTGACATTTTTACACTTAATACATGATTGACCTATGCACAGAGCGGCAGTCATTGACGACCTAGTTTAAGGACAATGTTACTGACCATGATAGCAGCTTTAGATGTTGGTTCTGCAAAGATCTGCTGTATCACCCCAACGTCATATGATTTAAGGTTAAAATAAGTCATCAATGGATTTAAAATAGATAACATACAACACTACATTATAGTGAAAGTTTGTCGTTAGGTCATAGTAACATCTCCGAGAAGCTACCAATTACCTGCTATATCAATTACCTACTATTAGAGAGCAGAAACTTGTCAACTTGGAATTTCATAATAACCCTTTAAAGAAATGTTTGCGTGCTTATACGACGCGACGCGACGAACTAGAATACGTGTATTATCAATCACTCAGACACAGATCTATCAATCTCAATCTTTACGCGTTACAAACAACTTTTACAACTCGACATTTACATTATGAGTTCGGTTTTGGCTAGAGATAGATTACTTTTCTGTCGATTGAATTTGTATCTGTACCTATTTACTGTCAATATCAATTGTAAACACATAGTGATTTATTCCCCAAGTTTTATTTGTCACAGCCCTATGGTGACGACAGAGGCAATTGGTCACCTCCCCCAATTTCGCACGCAGGTGTCGTACAAGACGACTGCAAATTCTGCAATGCAAATGCTGGCGCCATCTAGTATGACGCTGTAACTGTAGCACTCAGAGACGTCAATTAATTTCTATTAGTACTCAATGTCAAAGAATTCTATTTTAATTAAACCTTACCTAACATTAAACCCAGCAAGAATAGCGACTAGTTTTGAATTTCCATTTTTTATATGAAGTGCTCATTAACGTTAACTGACGTCTCTGAGCGCGGCAGCAAGTTCGTTGAACAGATACAAATATCAATCTTTAAGAACACGAAGTTAATATGTTGAGCTAAAAAGCGTAGAGAAAGAATCGAAATATGATCGTATTGCTTATGTGTGCTCGCATCGCGTATGTCCACAAATTTATCTGCAGGCACACACCGATGAGTGCATAAACCGTTTGAAGCCCACTGGACCATACGCTCATTGGCAAACAAATCACTTTCGGAGGTCCATAATAAACACACTCCACAAATAGCATGTAATCAAGTCCAGCGCATCAGAAGAACGATAAAGGTTAATACTCATTAGACCCACCCGGCACTCGATCCGCACCGCTTCGCCTAGCGCGGTTAGTATCCATCATATGGATTTGTATGGAGGTGTGCTCACTACATCAACTTCGTAACGCCTCCGGATCGTCTCGGTGGTAAGGCGTCCACGCGCGGACCCCGAGGGAACCGCGGGCGGCCCGCGAGGCGTTCACGCGAGGACAATGCAAAGCGAAGCGAAATTCAGGGCTTTCTTTCTAACATGTTGGACGTATGGAGTTTGCTTAAAAATGGAATAACAAAGACTTATCGAAGAAGTTGGAAAATATAATAATTATTGTATGATCTTAATGATTTCAGGTGCAGTGACGTCAGGTCCACTGGTTGACCGCGCGGAGAGGCGGTGCCGGGTGGGTCTAATGAGCGTCAGCCTTAATGCTGCATTAAAAGCATGGACAAAAATAATTCGGAGGGGGGTCCCGCGATGGGGGCCTCACTGTCCACCCGCTGCGAGGAATGAATGCTATGATATGCATAATATGCGAAAATTAATCATTGGACATTTCGATATTACACAAGTTAAATTCCATTTATTCGCGGTACACCGCGTTCAACGTCAAACAGAAATCGCAATTTGTATTTGATTTATAATAATTGATGGTCCAGTCCGATGTTTGTACATTGATACATTCAGTGCATGTGGATATTAATAGTTAGAGTAGATTTACTAATCTGTCTATACAAAGATCCATAAATGAGATGAGATGAGAATGAGTACGTAAGAGGGAGTCAAAAAGTGGCGGCAGTGACAGAAAAGTTGAAAGGGAGCCGTTTACCTTGGTATGAACGGAATGCCATGAATAAAAACCATAAAAGTTATGGATATGAATGTACACTACTTTGACATCCATCTGTCCAAGTAGAGGAAGACCACTGAAAGAGGATTGATTGTGTGAGGTAGATATATGAAATTAGGGTGATAGGTGTGGATGTGGATATGACGAGTGACAGGAGAGAGTGGAGAAAGAGGACATACAGCAGCGACCCCTAATAGGATGGGATAAGGGGAGGGTGATGATGATGAATCGTAGTTCCATAAACTTGCCACTCGTTCATACTAACCAATTCCTATACACGCTTCACAAAAAGGTATAGCAGTGTCCTAGACAGGGACTATATTGATTATTTGCTTAAAAGAATTTCATGATCTTGAATGAGTATAAACAAACAATGTATCAAAAAGGATTGCAGCGAGTGTGTGTTTCTAAGACGTTACGACTGACCGAGATAATGGCACTAAAACCTCTGACATCAATGTATCGAAGTCTCAAAGAGAATATGTTACGAGAATGTTCTTGTGTGCATCACGTTTCAGTCAGTTGGATCTAATGACCGATGGAAAGATGTTCCAGAATGTATAGAGTCTGGCCTATATACTTGTACAGTTATTCAAAAAGTAGGCAATAATTTATAAAATTGTTCTAAGTGTTAAGTTTCTATTCTGAAGCTCTGTTTTTTGGCTTGTTGTACTTATTATGTTTAGGCTTATATTGCAACACAACAGCCTAGTCTACCGTCATGGCGGAAGGACGATGTCTTTTTTTTGTGCTTTACAAGGAAGCTCTTGCCCTTCATCTCACTTGATGGCAAGTGACGATAAGGGCCGTAGATCGAATCCAGCTTCACCTGGAACCCTCAACCACAGAGAGACTGGCTATCTTATCCAACATTGTCGGAACACAATAATACTGTTAACATTATTATTATGGCGACATATTTTGATAAGATGGTGGTAGCTAGCCAGGAGGACTTGAAAGAAGTCCTATCCACCAACCAAACCGAGTACAAATTTGTAGCCCCTGGGGATCGAACCCGGGACCTCTAGATCTTAATTCCGGTGGGCGAAACACACCACAGAGGCGGTCACTCTATAACATTGACATACGTATTTTATTTGACATTACCTGCGGGTACCTGGGGTACCGGGTACCTGCTTACAGGTGTATGTGATTTTAATTGTTTTCAAAGGTTTTTAAGCCAAAATCTATACATTATTTATATTTAGTTGCAATTTTCCCAGAATCATTTATTTTTTCTCAAATTTTTGAGATATTGTACAAATACATGGGCCATTTTGGAACATCTCCATCAATTTGCATTATCCAAAACATGTTTCTTATATGAAAATCTTAATATTTTACAAATATATTTTTAACGTAAAGTACCTAGGTAAGTACCTACATACGTATAAACAATTTGGTGTAGTTTTTCAAAATTAGTTATCATGCCTATTCGTTCAAATTAATATTAATAAAATAATCACCTTTTTTACCCCGTCAATACACCAGATTTTACGTAATCTATGTGGATTACGTACAATTCATAATCAAGATAACAAAATTACCCAAAATATAGTTCAGCCACAGATTTCTTTGAAAGGAATTTGAATTACTCTCAGATGAATTGATACGAATCATAAAACGGCAATGAATAGATACAATCCAACGTTAAGTAACTCATTAAAGTAAGCATAACCAAGATTGAATATAATTGAGACAAAATTATTTTGATAAAATCGTTTTCTCAATTTAGCCTTTCTTTGCCCGTTTGCTTACATATCCCCAAAGGGCTAGGCAGAGGTGTAAAACACCCAATTTTCGACAGTTAAGTTCGGTCCCATGTAAGTGTAAGTGGCGAGCCTATTGCCATCTATAGGTTAAATAAATCGCAGTACATTGCTAGGTGGTATAAGAGGAATGCTGCTACCCATTACTCATCGCTGTGTTTACCCTTAGTCGCCTTCTACGACACCCATTGGAGAGATGTGGGTTGGTGACAAATGTATTCTGCGGTACCGTCACAACACGTTTGCTTGCAGCCAATTTTAATATTCAATCTACATGCAGATGAAGATAGAGGAGCTCGCTAGCGCAGTGGCATGGCGCGCTTGGCCTGCGATTGCGTAAACCAAGCAACATTGGCTATAGTTATTGGATGGGTGTCCAAAATTTCATTTTATCTAGATTCCTCTGTGATTCGGAAGGCACGTTTAGCCGTTGATCCCGGCTGAACTCTAATTCGTTTCGGGTTAATCGTAGTCAATCATTATTTCTCATTAATTGTTATCGGCCTATACTGTGGACAAAGCAAACAAGGCCTTTCCAAACAGTGGTCACTAAGAACAAACAAACTCGAATGATCTCGAAGGGAAAATATCATTGTGAAAATATGTGGTATCACTTTTGGGATAGATAAGCATTGACAATCGCCTAGCTATTAAGTAGCGCTTTGATCCAGACGCAGTACGCCACTTTCGCAAAATGTCACCGTGAAAGTTTAGGTCACTTCCGCAGAACGTCACTTCCGCACAATGTCGCTTTCCCAAAAGGACATACGACGACTGATCAAACACAATCAGCAAGACTGTTTTGCTTGTCTACGCTTTGGGTGGCTCTGTACAGCCAAAAACATCGGCAGTCCACTGTGCACCTTAACCAGTTTGACATAAGGAGCAAAGTCGATTGAGAATATTTGAAATATTGCGCTAACCGACCGACGTGTTGAGTGTACGTAAATAAATTGAAAATGTGATAAAGACCATTTTGATAAGAGCGTACATGGGCGAGTGATGGCGGCTCATTATCGTGTTGTGCTTTGATGTGAGATCACAGTATTTACATGCATGATAATATTATATCATGTTCTCTTCCGTAAGAAACAAATAATCTTTTTTAATACTATATTTTTTAAGCAAAATATCACGGAAGATTATTTTTATAATAAAAAAGGTAACAAAGTCATAAAAACTTTTGGTTGCAGCAACTGGAAATATTTTAATAAATACAAATATTATTCATTCATATAAGGTATCGTTACATAGACTCATGAATCGTCAAAGAAATAACATTCAACATTGGAAACGTGCGTGTCAAAGTAAAAGTTTTCCAATATTTATAAGTTATAAGCTACGCCATCCGTTTGTAAACTACCCGGAGAACTTGTTCTGAGAAGAACGGGCAATAAACTCATCCAGTTTTGTTCTTCTTATATCTAATATATCTGGGGCTGTGTTTCCTCCTAATACATCTTAAAGACAATTTAAGATCAATCAAATTAGGCAAAATCTTTTGTAGCGCTACACAAAGTGTTGAGTAATCGAGTAATGGTTGATCAGAAAAAAAATTAAGACAGTGCACGATAACAACGGAGTCAAACCAACAGTAGACCTAATGACTGTTGTGATATGGCAGAACAAGATTAGCCAGACCTAAATAAGGTTACAAAGTTTCTGGCAGAAATATATACAAGATCCGACGAAGAACAGTTAGACAGCGGTCTTCGAGCTCACACCTAGCTCGGAGGAAGATCTTCCTTTTTCGATTGACACTTCCAAAAATATCACACTAAGAAACAGCTTTACAGGAATATCTATAATACCTACCTACACGTAGAATACCTTGAAATAGGTATAGGTGAAGATTTAGCCACAAAGCATAAGCGTAGTCGCAGACGGGTGTCTGGATAGGGCTCCGACGTTATACGGTTCGGAAACTCAGGTTGGTAAGCTTATTACATTTAAATACCAAGAAGGAAATTCACTATCCCGACAACACCCTACATTTATTTAAAGGTACGTACATAAACTTTGTGGGATACAACTCCGAATTTAGTTCGTCAATCCGATTCTGAAGCCAATTTTGCACCAATCTTCTTTGGAACAAAGTTATTAAGGCCCGAAATAAGTATAAGCAGCACCGAAAAACACATTAACACAGCATTACAAACAAGATAAAACTTATTTGAAGAATGCTAATAAGCTTCTTAGAGGAGTCCGGCGTAATCTCGTCGAGTTTGCTTTTTTTTATCTAATTGGATTTACAAGCTCTGCCCTAATAATCTATCGGAGAGGTGCCCGGCTTTGTTTTTCTTTGTAGCGGATAAGTGCCCAGTAAAAGTATCTTACTTATTTTTTTTATTTATTTATTCATAGGCACATTTACAGAGCACAGAGTACAACATTCGCTTGTAAAATATATAAAAAAACAGTAGTGAACTTGAAATCAAATTATAATAGTGCACAGCGTTCGTAATATATCCAATTAACCAGTTTTAATTTTAATGTATAGTAACTAAATGAAATTAATTTAAACTTCCGTAACAAATATAATGAAGTCATTGTCTATATGCCCTAGTGCTAAAATGCAACTTAAAAGTATTATAATATATATTTTTCTAATTAAAGGCCGTGTGGTGACGGCAGAGCAGAAAACAATTGTCACCACCCCCATCTCTCGCGTGGGTGTTGTACCAGCCGACTAAGGGTAAAGATAGCAAGCATTCCTCTAATACAACCTAGCAATATACAGTGATTTTATGTGCCCTAGGCTCATAGATGGCAATAGGCTCGCCATCTATTACATGGGACCTAACATAATTGGCGAAACCTGGGTGCTAGTTCAGCTCTGCCTGCCCCTTCGGGGATCTAGGCGTGATTTATATATGTATGTATGTATTTTTATAATTAACTAAACTGTGATTTTCATTAATCAATTACTGACATACTCGTAAGTGCCATCTTAAATGTTAGATAACTGTCTCCAAATAAATCACATTCTAAGCGTCTAACGTTTTAGTAGTAACACATTGTGGCAATAGGATTATTCCTCGACAATTAATTTCTTGGCACTGGCATACAAAACAATAACATAGTGCGTACGTATTAAGATATAATGTTTACTTGGAAAGCTTCGGAATAATACGACCGAATTAGTTGATAATTGGATATTTGTTACCATCTGGCATTTGGAGAATGCGATATTGTTTTCGGATAAACAATGATCAGAAATCATGTAGATAATTATGGTGGAACTATGTGATTTCCTATAGACAATAATATCCAAGAGAATGGACAAGATGAGGAACGCGATAGAGGAAGTAGGCATGTATAAAAATGGTCGAATGGTCAGATCACTGGATATTGGCCAGGTCCTGGGTTCAAATCCCGGTAGGGACTAAAGAAGTGATAAACAGACAGACATTCGTTCTCGAGTCATGGTTGTTTATGTAGTATATATCATCGTCATCATCACCACTGCTTTCTCACATGGATGCAAGTATACACCTAACTCCTCTCGCTATCATATCGTTTAATTATTAACTCTGATGTCATTATTATTGCCCTGCTCCTAATAATTTAAGGAGGCTGGGCAAATTTCTATTTCAGCGTATAAAAAATAACGATGTAAAACCCTGACCGCAGGTGCCAGTAAGTCCTCATTTTTCACTAAAAATATATCCATTCTGGTCTACCCACTCATCCATCTCAGCATTCTCTGAAATATATTCGAAATAAAACAGGCACTCATTCTTTTCTCTCTAGAATAACTTGATGAAATCGAATACGCGTGTTAATGAGAATCTTTTAGTAAGCAAGTTTTTGTTGCATGCCGGTTGCTAATTACTTTTAAAACAAAACTTAATTGCGTTAACTAGCTATGAATAACTCTTAGCAGTACAGTAAAGGATTTAAAATTGGATTTTAATAAAATGTTAAGTAGTTACTATTGAGTTTTTATAAAGGCTGTTGACAATTTTTTCGAATATTTAAGGAAAGCTATTGTGTACTTGAAAATCTACTTGTAAGCATGCCTCCTGTAAAGATTAGATTTCATCTTCTCCAAGTACCTACTTGTAATGCTTAGAGTAAAACACAGATGGCATACACAAGTACTAACCAATTGAATGCTTTTCATAGCACGCTAGAAAAGGACTGCCCATTTTCCATCTAAACACAACGTGCTGTTGGTGATATCGTTTCAGTATGTTACACAAAAAAGTCTACAGCTGCCGATAGATGGCGTTGATATTGCCAAGAAAAGCATGCTACTACTAAACCTTCCATAGGTAGCTTCAAAAGACTTAAATAGACTAGCACGGGACGAGGATAAAATCAATCTCCACCACTTGATAGAAGAAAATATTTTCTTTTTGTCCGTATATATTCAATATTTTGCCGAGGAGATTTTGTCCACGGCCCGTGCTACGGGGGAGGTTGGTGTGGGTTTCTCTAAAAGCATGTTTCGATACATTTGATAATAGCGCCACCTAGTGATGCGAAATTAAATTAATGCAAAGAGTTCCAGCAAATAATAAATGCTTGGTAAAGATTTGCTGGATTAGCGGTCATAGACGGGCTATACTTTCACGAAAATGTATAGCTGCAATAATGTGGCTGGCAGCATCAGCCAGCAGTTACGACCAGACTATGCAACACTCGGCAATATTTTAGTATAGCCGGGATATATTATCACATATTTTTAATGACGATGGTTAAGACTGGTGAATGTTTAGGGTCCCAGCCATATTGCCGGAATAGTTTCTTTGCAATCGAAAATACTGCAATATTTTTCAGTCACTTTTATTGTTATCTCGCTATATGGCATGTGTGCGTCCCTTTTTTATGCTATTTGAAGATGCCCAGATTCGTTTGAGTAGCATAGCTATGTTCGTGTTTGTTTATATTTATAGTTTGACGTTTCAAATTAAAATACGGTCGGCCAAATGTAAAAATAATTGATTTCATCAATGAAGTGCAATTTGTACCCTCAATTGTAGAATGTGGAATGTGGAACCTACTAGTTTACGAACGGATGGTGTAGCTTATAACGTTAAATATTGGAAACTGTTTTTCTTTTCGTTTCCAGTGTTTAACGTTATTTCTTTGACGATTCATGAGTGTATGTAATCATACCTTATATGAATAAACCATATTTTCATTTTCATTCAGACAGTTTTGACGTTGCTTTTAAAACATGTAAGCTGCTGCAACGCATATGAGTTCGTCAGCCATTGTAGTCATACTAGCCATATATGTAGCCTATGTAAATACAAAATAATGAGCCATACATTGCTGGAAAAATATTGCCGACATATACATTTTGCAGCCATATGCTGCATTAAAAAGTTTTTTGTATTGCCGGGATACAGCCGCCAATGTTGTAGCCACATATAACCCGTCTGGTGACCTAGATAAAGAAATTTTCTTTATTCGATTCAGGAATTTATTTATATATACTACTAGACTGTGTTTGAAAAATGGATGTCACTAAATTCACAAATTCGAATCTTTTATAGGCGTTTAGTATAGGTAGCAGTATACCTAAGTATTAATAATATTGGACATTTAGGTAGAACCCTGGAGTGACTGCTGTGTGACGATACCCAAAAACTATCATTCGAGAGAAAAGATAAAACTGCGCCGACCCCAAATAAAATCGAGACGTTTTATACTTTTATTTAAATTAAATCATAAAACATTATGTTATTAATATAATACCACAAATTAAGTAGCAACCACAATAAAGCTTTGATTAATCATTAGTTTTATTACTTATAAACTTCATGCAAATTATCAAATTCTTATACATAAGAAAATGAGTAAAAAGGTACTTACCAGGTGAGAAATAGTTCCATAAGATATTTCTTTTAGCTTTGATATAATTTTATACATGAGGTTTTTTCACATCAGCATCATTTGTACACGAAACAATGACGGTGTGAATAGAGTCAAACAAGTCCCTTAGCGTCTCTTATTTATTATTTGTTTTGTGATACATAAGATAACTGTTATCGCAAAAATGCTTAAGTTATACAACAAATTGTCCACAACAAACGTCAATTTTTGACAATTATTCTTACGTCTGATACGACAGTCGCCATGTTGTTTTAACTCTGTCTGTATTAAGTCAATTTCATACATTTCTATTCTATTCGTTCGCAAAGATTTGCCAAGACTTAAGTTTTAAGTCATCACCAGCCAGGCCAGCTAGAAGTAGGAAATATCGAGAGACACAAACCAAAAAACGCTTCTCTTTTTATATTTGGAAGTGTTTTCCAAGTAAGGGCTTGTACACCAAACTGCGATGCGTCATCGCATGGTACAAATCTACGAACTCCCTCAAGCCCGCAAGAACTTGCCAATTCTTTCGCATCGCGCATTCCTTCAATGTCATTCCTCTTTGTTTCGCAGCCTTGCCGCACGGAATCGCATCGCACCATTTTTTATTGAAGCTTTCCGCGTTGCTAATTTGCATCGCGCCAATTCGCAGTGTTGTGTACCTACTTACAAGCCCTTAAGTCTATCTTGAAGAGCATAAACAGCGATATTCTGATCATCATAATGCTACTTGCAGAATAAATTTAAGACTAACTGTTAAGAACTCCTTTATGATTATTCATATTTTTGATAGATATTTGAATATGACATGATCACTGGAAGTGTAAAATATGTGACAAGTTAAAACAGACAAATTATAAGAGCTATATCGTGATTCCTAGCTTTTATTGATTAGTTATTCACACTGTAATAACTAATCAATAAAACCTCATCACTGTGGCCGTGTGGTGACGGCAGAGTAGAATACAATTGTCACCACCCCAAATCTCTCCCGTGGGTGTCGTACAAGGCGACTAAGGATAAATCAGTGATGAGGAATGGGCTGCAGCGTTCCTTTTATACCACCTAGCAACAGTATTGCGACTTTTGTGCCCGATAAATGGCAATACGCTCGCCACCTATTACATGGGACCTAATATAATTGGCGAAACGCGGTTGCTAGTTCACCTCTGCCTACCCCTCTGTGGATATAGGCCTGATTTATGTATGTGTATGTATGTTATTTACACTAACCTTGCACTGAATATGGTGGCGAGTGCCATGAAGCACCCGTCGGCGACCCGCGGGGGGCCAGTGAAGCACTTGTCCACGGTCCAGTCCAGCAGTGGGCCGACGTCTGGGTTGCAGTCCAGAAGGAGGACTATGGTCTGACGCGCCAACTCGTAAACCTACAATAACCGAGACTGTTACAGTCCGAAAACTTTGTGCGCGACCTTCATGTGGTATGAGGGGCGGGGACGGGGCGCTCTGGATGTTGGCGGGGGCGGGTGATGCGGGGAGGAGGGAAAACTCGCTCCTCACCACATCGCCCGCCCCCGCTAGCATCTCATACCGCGGGAGGGTCGCACACGAACTTGTCGGTCTATAATGGAGGGACATCCAAGGAACAAAACCAGTGATTAAATAAGAATACAAAACAGATATGTATTAGCTTCATTCTTCAACTTTGACACATTTTCATGAATACTAACAGCTGTATTGAGAGACGTCAATTAACGGGTAATCGGAATGATAACAGGACATTTATTACCAAGGGTGGTAAAACAAAGAATGTCTCGGATCGCAAGTATTTGACACCAGAGCTGAAGACGAAGGCGACTACTATGCGATTTTTTTTTTTTTTGGTCCGCCTGTAGTAAGTTACAAAATTTTATATCGATAGATGGCAATAGGCTCGTCACCTTTTACATGGGACTTAACTGGCGAAAAGTGGGTGTTTAATTCACCTCAGCCTACCCCTTGGGGATATAGGCGTGATTTATGTATGTATGTGTATGTGTGAAGGGCCATACCTTGTCGTTGGACGAGGAGAGCATCTCGCTCAGCCACGGGTACAGGGAGCCGTCCTCGGCGAGCGCCTTGTCCGCGAAGCAAGGGCCGCAGCATACGAGGGCGCTCATCGCCTGTTAATATTCGTATAACATTAAAATGTGGTTTATTCATGTAAGGTTTCAGTACAAACTACACAAACAAATCGTCAAAGAAATACGTTGGTTTCCAATATTTAACGTGATACGCTAATGGCGGGTCCCAATATTCTATCTACATTTAAAAGTAAGCTTACTAAAGTTAAACAAAAAATGCCGGCAACTAGCCTGGCATTTTTTGTGTCTTTCTCTAACTGTAGATAGAATATTGGGACCCACCGTAAGTGTGTTAACTTGTTCTGAGAAGAACGGGCGAGAAACACGGCAAGTTTTTTTCCCCCCTTACATGCATAATGCAGTTATAAGATGATTAAAGATGCCGATTTGTTGAAGTAGATTTGTTTTCAATATATGTTTATATTATGTTTACAGTCATTAAACAAAATCAAAGCATTTATTTCCAAAACAAAGCCCTGTATCCGTCGCACTGAGTACAAATGATACGACCATCTCAAAGTAGGTACGAAAATAAATAAACAGCAAAAAAAATCTCAGCATATTCACTTTTTATTGCAATCGCGTTTGATTCCCTGCGCACGACTATAATTTTTCAAACCTTATCTAACCCCAATTTTCTTTGCAATAAATACCTAAATTGCAAAATATGCAGAAAATAAAAATTCAAATAGTACCCTCAAATAAAATAAAATATGCAAGAAATAAAAATTCAAATAGTACCCTCAGCGCCGACAGGTTCAGCTTGTCGTCCACCTCCTGCGGCATCTGCGGCACCAGGGCTCCGAGGTGGCGCGCCAGGGGGCCGCACCAGCCCGAGAACAGGGTGAACAGGCTGCGCACCAGCTCTTGCTTCATCAGCGAGCCGTACATCTCCACTAGGGGGGCGGGAAAAGCGAGTCAATAATCGTAAAAAAATATGGTTTATTCATAGAAGGTATAATTATTCATTACACATAATACTACCCGGTTAAAATATCTGTAGACCTGGGGGCCTATCGCCTAACTCGATTGCTGATGATAGCTACAAAGCAATTCACTGCTTACGGCTATAGCAGCCATTTCGAGCTTTTAGGCAGTACGGATTTTGTGCCTAATTCATACAAAATCATTCAGTGATCATTCGTTCAAAGCTATAGCTAATAATTTAGGTACATAATACATAATTCATGCGAAATGAAAGCATGACGTCATAAACTATAGCTTTTGGTACCCATCTAATGTCAAATAAATCATCTAAATAAATAATAAATAAGACATCGCCCTTCCGCCATAACTCTAGACTGTTGTGTTCACAAATTCTAAAGACATGTTGTGTTGCATTAATTAAACAACTTAAGCCAAAAAACAGAGCTCAAAACTAGGAATTTAACACTTAAATACTGTTTAGTAAATTATTGCCTACATTTTGAATAACTGTACAAGTATATGGGTCAGACTCCATACATTTTGGAACATCTCCTTTGTCAGATCCCCTATTATAATTGACTCGGGATCGCTCCAAATGGAGCCAGCCTTAGCCCAGCAGCAGCGGCATCTCACCAACAAGAAAAGAGAGAGACTCACGTGGAAAACTCTTGATGAGCTCCGTGACGAAGTCGGCGAAGGTGAGCCGCTGCTCGCGCTCGCTCCAGCTGTAGCTATAGTCATTTGCCCACCAGTAGGACCGTACAAGCCAACAAGAAAAGAGAGAGACTCACGTGGAAAACTCTTGATGAGCTCCGTGACGAAGTCGGCGAAGGTGAGCCGCTGCTCGCGCTCGCTCCAGCTGTAGCTATAGTCATTTGCCCACCAGTAGGACCGTACAAGCCAACAAGAAAAGAGAGAGACTCACGTGGAAAACTCTTGATGAGCTCCGTGACGAAGTCCGCGAAGGTGAGCCGCTGCTCGCGCTCGCTCCAGCTGTAGCTATAGTCATTTGCCCACCAGTAGGACCGTACAAGCCAACAAGAAAAGAGAGAGACTCACGTGGAAAACTCTTGATGAGCTCCGTGACGAAGTCGGCGAAGGTGAGCCGCTGCTCGCGCTCGCTCCAGCTGTAGCTATAGTCATTTGCCCACCAGTAGGACCGTACAAGCCAACAAGAAAAGAGAGAGACTCACGTGGAAAACTCTTGATGAGCTCCGTGACGAAGTCGGCGAAGGTGAGCCGCTGCTCGCGCTCGCTCCAGCTGTAGCTATAGTCATTTGCCCACCAGTAGGACCGTACAAGCCAACAAGAAAAGAGAGAGACTCACGTGGAAAACTCTTGATGAGCTCCGTGACGAAGTCCGCGAAGGTGAGCCGCTGCTCGCGCTCGCTCCAGCTGTAGCTATAGTCATTTGCCCACCAGTAGGACCGTACAAGCCAACAAGAAAAGAGAGAGACTCACGTGGAAAACTCTTGATGAGCTCCGTGACGAAGTCGGCGAAGGTGAGCCGCTGCTCGCGCTCGCTCCAGCTGTAGCTATAGTCATTTGCCCACCAGTAGGACCGTACAAGCCAACAAGAAAAGAGAGAGACTCACGTGGAAAACTCTTGATGAGCTCCGTGACGAAGTCGGCGAAGGTGAGCCGCTGCTCGCGCTCGCTCCAGCTGTAGCTATAGTCATTTGCCCACCAGTAGGACCGTACAAGCCAACAAGAAAAGAGAGAGACTCACGTGGAAAACTCTTGATGAGCTCCGTGACGAAGTCGGCGAAGGTGAGCCGCTGCTCGCGCTCGCTCCAGCTGTAGCTATAGTCATTTGCCCACCAGTAGGACCGTACAAGCCAACAAGAAAAGAGAGAGACTCACGTGGAAAACTCTTGATGAGCTCCGTGACGAAGTCCGCGAAGGTGAGCCGCTGCTCGCGCTCGCTCCAGCTGTAGCTATAGTCATTTGCCCACCAGTAGGACCGTACAAGCCAACAAGAAAAGAGAGAGACTCACGTGGAAAACTCTTGATGAGCTCCGTGACGAAGTCGGCGAAGGTGAGCCGCTGCTCGCGCTCGCTCCAGCTGTAGCTATAGTCATTTGCCCACCAGTAGGACCGTACAAGCCAACAAGAAAAGAGAGAGACTCACGTGGAAAACTCTTGATGAGCTCCGTGACGAAGTCCGCGAAGGTGAGCCGCTGCTCGCGCTCGCTCCAGCTGTAGCTATAGTCATTTGCCCACCAGTAGGACCGTACAAGCCAACAAGAAAAGAGAGAGACTCACGTGGAAAACTCTTGATGAGCTCCGTGACGAAGTCGGCGAAGGTGAGCCGCTGCTCGCGCTCGCTCCAGCTGTAGCTATAGTCATTTGCCCACCAGTAGGACCGTACAAGCCAACAAGAAAAGAGAGAGACTCACGTGGAAAACTCTTGATGAGCTCCGTGACGAAGTCGGCGAAGGTGAGCCGCTGCTCGCGCTCGCTCCAGCTGTAGCTATAGTCATTTGCCCACCAGTAGGACCGTACAAGCCAACAAGAAAAGAGAGAGACTCACGTGGAAAACTCTTGATGAGCTCCGTGACGAAGTCCGCGAAGGTGAGCCGCTGCTCGCGCTCGCTCCAGCTGTAGCTATAGTCATTTGCCCACCAGTAGGACCGTACAAGCCAACAAGAAAAGAGAGAGACTCACGTGGAAAACTCTTGATGAGCTCCGTGACGAAGTCGGCGAAGGTGAGCCGCTGCTCGCGCTCGCTCCAGCTGTAGCTATAGTCATTTGCCCACCAGTAGGACCGTACAAGCCAACAAGAAAAGAGAGAGACTCACGTGGAAAACTCTTGATGAGCTCCGTGACGAAGTCCGCGAAGGTGAGCCGCTGCTCGCGCTCGCTCCAGCTGTAGCTATAGTCATTTGCCCACCAGTAGGACCGTACAAGCCAACAAGAAAAGAGAGAGACTCACGTGGAAAACTCTTGATGAGCTCCGTGACGAAGTCGGCGAAGGTGAGCCGCTGCTCGCGCTCGCTCCAGCTGTAGCTATAGTCATTTGCCCACCAGTAGGACCGTACAAGCCAACAAGAAAAGAGAGAGACTCACGTGGAAAACTCTTGATGAGCTCCGTGACGAAGTCGGCGAAGGTGAGCCGCTGCTCGCGCTCGCTCCAGCTGTAGCTATAGTCATTTGCCCACCAGTAGGACCGTACAAGCCAACAAGAAAAGAGAGAGACTCACGTGGAAAACTCTTGATGAGCTCCGTGACGAAGTCCGCGAAGGTGAGCCGCTGCTCGCGCTCGCTCCAGCTGTAGCTATAGTCATTTGCCCACCAGTAGGACCGTACAAGCCAACAAGAAAAGAGAGAGACTCACGTGGAAAACTCTTGATGAGCTCCGTGACGAAGTCGGCGAAGGTGAGCCGCTGCTCGCGCTCGCTCCAGCTGTAGCTATAGTCATTTGCCCACCAGTAGGACCGTACAAGCCAACAAGAAAAGAGAGAGACTCACGTGGAAAACTCTTGATGAGCTCCGTGACGAAGTCGGCGAAGGTGAGCCGCTGCTCGCGCTCGCTCCAGCTGTAGCTATAGTCATTTGCCCACCAGTAGGACCGTACAAGCCAACAAGAAAAGAGAGAGACTCACGTGGAAAACTCTTGATGAGCTCCGTGACGAAGTCCGCGAAGGTGAGCCGCTGCTCGCGCTCGCTCCAGCTGTAGCTATAGTCATTTGCCCACCAGTAGGACCGTACAAGCCAACAAGAAAAGAGAGAGACTCACGTGGAAAACTCTTGATGAGCTCCGTGACGAAGTCGGCGAAGGTGAGCCGCTGCTCGCGCTCGCTCCAGCTGTAGCTATAGTCATTTGCCCACCAGTAGGACCGTACAAGCCAACAAGAAAAGAGAGAGACTCACGTGGAAAACTCTTGATGAGCTCCGTGACGAAGTCGGCGAAGGTGAGCCGCTGCTCGCGCTCGCTCCAGCTGTAGCTATAGTCATTTGCCCACCAGTAGGACCGTACAAGCCAACAAGAAAAGAGAGAGACTCACGTGGAAAACTCTTGATGAGCTCCGTGACGAAGTCGGCGAAGGTGAGCCGCTGCTCGCGCTCGCTCCAGCTGTAGCTATAGTCATTTGCCCACCAGTAGGACCGTACAAGCCAACAAGAAAAGAGAGAGACTCACGTGGAAAACTCTTGATGAGCTCCGTGACGAAGTCGGCGAAGGTGAGCCGCTGCTCGCGCTCGCTCCAGCTGTAGCTATAGTCATTTGCCCACCAGTAGGACCGTACAAGCCAACAAGAAAAGAGAGAGACTCACGTGGAAAACTCTTGATGAGCTCCGTGACGAAGTCGGCGAAGGTGAGCCGCTGCTCGCGCTCGCTCCAGCTGTAGCTATAGTCATTTGCCCACCAGTAGGACCGTACAAGCCAACAAGAAAAGAGAGAGACTCACGTGGAAAACTCTTGATGAGCTCCGTGACGAAGTCGGCGAAGGTGAGCCGCTGCTCGCGCTCGCTCCAGCTGTAGCTATAGTCATTTGCCCACCAGTAGGACCGTACAAGCCAACAAGAAAAGAGAGAGACTCACGTGGAAAACTCTTGATGAGCTCCGTGACGAAGTCGGCGAAGGTGAGCCGCTGCTCGCGCTCGCTCCAGCTGTAGCTATAGTCATTTGCCCACCAGTAGGACCGTACAAGCCAACAAGAAAAGAGAGAGACTCACGTGGAAAACTCTTGATGAGCTCCGTGACGAAGTCGGCGAAGGTGAGCCGCTGCTCGCGCTCGCTCCAGCTGTAGCTATAGTCATTTGCCCACCAGTAGGACCGTACAAGCCAACAAGAAAAGAGAGAGACTCACGTGGAAAACTCTTGATGAGCTCCGTGACGAAGTCCGCGAAGGTGAGCCGCTGCTCGCGCTCGCTCCAGCTGTAGCTATAGTCATTTGCCCACCAGTAGGACCGTACAAGCCAACAAGAAAAGAGAGAGACTCACGTGGAAAACTCTTGATGAGCTCCGTGACGAAGTCGGCGAAGGTGAGCCGCTGCTCGCGCTCGCTCCAGCTGTAGCTATAGTCATTTGCCCACCAGTAGGACCGTACAAGCCAACAAGAAAAGAGAGAGACTCACGTGGAAAACTCTTGATGAGCTCCGTGACGAAGTCCGCGAAGGTGAGCCGCTGCTCGCGCTCGCTCCAGCTGTAGCTATAGTCATTTGCCCACCAGTAGGACCGTACAAGCCAACAAGAAAAGAGAGAGACTCACGTGGAAAACTCTTGATGAGCTCCGTGACGAAGTCGGCGAAGGTGAGCCGCTGCTCGCGCTCGCTCCAGCTGTAGCTATAGTCATTTGCCCACCAGTAGGACCGTACAAGCCAACAAGAAAAGAGAGAGACTCACGTGGAAAACTCTTGATGAGCTCCGTGACGAAGTCGGCGAAGGTGAGCCGCTGCTCGCGCTCGCTCCAGCTGTAGCTATAGTCATTTGCCCACCAGTAGGACCGTACAAGCCAACAAGAAAAGAGAGAGACTCACGTGGAAAACTCTTGATGAGCTCCGTGACGAAGTCCGCGAAGGTGAGCCGCTGCTCGCGCTCGCTCCAGCTGTAGCTATAGTCATTTGCCCACCAGTAGGACCGTACAAGCCAACAAGAAAAGAGAGAGACTCACGTGGAAAACTCTTGATGAGCTCCGTGACGAAGTCGGCGAAGGTGAGCCGCTGCTCGCGCTCGCTCCAGCTGTAGCTATAGTCATTTGCCCACCAGTAGGACCGTACAAGCCAACAAGAAAAGAGAGAGACTCACGTGGAAAACTCTTGATGAGCTCCGTGACGAAGTCGGCGAAGGTGAGCCGCTGCTCGCGCTCGCTCCAGCTGTAGCTATAGTCATTTGCCCACCAGTAGGACCGTACAAGCCAACAAGAAAAGAGAGAGACTCACGTGGAAAACTCTTGATGAGCTCCGTGACGAAGTCGGCGAAGGTGAGCCGCTGCTCGCGCTCGCTCCAGCTGTAGCTATAGTCATTTGCCCACCAGTAGGACCGTACAAGCCAACAAGAAAAGAGAGAGACTCACGTGGAAAACTCTTGATGAGCTCCGTGACGAAGTCGGCGAAGGTGAGCCGCTGCTCGCGCTCGCTCCAGCTGTAGCTATAGTCATTTGCCCACCAGTAGGACCGTACAAGCCAACAAGAAAAGAGAGAGACTCACGTGGAAAACTCTTGATGAGCTCCGTGACGAAGTCGGCGAAGGTGAGCCGCTGCTCGCGCTCGCTCCAGCTGTAGCTATAGTCATTTGCCCACCAGTAGGACCGTACAAGCCAACAAGAAAAGAGAGAGACTCACGTGGAAAACTCTTGATGAGCTCCGTGACGAAGTCCGCGAAGGTGAGCCGCTGCTCGCGCGCGGCCGGCGCGTCCTTCTCCACCTCCACCTCGAGGCACTGCCTCACGCCGTCCAGGTACTCGGTCAGGCTGGAGTGCAGGCTGCCGGCCTCCAGGGCGAACGGGCTGAGGGCGAAGGTACATCAATGATCAATATTTATACAATTACAGGCACCCGGCAAATAACACATTGCCATCTAACGGGCACGTGAATCGCAGCATGTTGATAAGTGATATAAGAGAACATTTATAATAATGCTCAAATAATTTATTTGGCTGCCGGATTAGTGGCTTGATTTTATTCTACGCAAAAGGACATTAGGGTCAATCCTGACACGATTCTCTTGAACTTAAAACTAAATTGAATATCAGTCTCTCCTCTTCATTCTGTATTTAAATGAAAGAGAAACACTGTTGTCAAAATAATCTTAGGTTTATAGAACCATTATCAGAATCGACCCTATTATCGCGTTATTAAATATTTTGCTGTTGAGGCATAATTTACTTTCAGAAGAACTCATAATACTTCTGACAGTTCTAATGGCCAATCTATCAAACGCATAGAATACAACATACATACATACATAAATCACGCCAATATCCCCGAAGGGGTAGGCAGAGGTGAACAAGCACCCGCGTAAAAAAACACAACAACGTCAGTTTCGTACAAAATGTATGAAACTGACGTATTACAGAGAAAACCATACATCAGTTCATTCGTCATACGTCATTCAGTTTCAAACTTTTGTTTTGATGTGCATTCCAATAGACAAGCCCCTTGGCTAGGCCCTCTGGGGGTCTAGCCAATCTATTCAAAAAATAGAATACAAATGTCACCTTTTGACAACTACTCTTACATTTGACACGTCTGTCGCCATGTTGTTTCACTGTACTACGTCAGTTCACACTTTTCTCGGGCTGAACCTATCTTCTCATTCACATAACACAACATTTCCTTTGAGAACTAGCTAATTACGTGCCATACCTGTTAGCGAACGTCCTCTTCTGCGCGATGAGCAGCAGCATCTTGTTGAGGTTGAGCCGCAGCGCGTCCCTGCGCCTGCGCCGCCGCATGTTCTCCTGCTTGCGGTCCACCGCCTCGCGCAGCAGAGGAACCAACTCCTCCATCAGGTCCCTGGTAGGCAGAACATAATGTCTCGTATCTCAGTGTATTGTAAGCCCATTGTGAATACAGCAGTTTCACTATCGGATAAGTTATGCTTTTCTGTATATACAATAAGGGGGATAAGGCGTACGGTTTCATCATCATCCACCAGTCTATTCATCACCAGCCTTTTAATTTATTTTTTTAAACTCACCTATCATCTAACTCAAAGTAAGTAGCCTAAGTCCTTGTGTTACGGTTATTAGATGACGGAAAAACCCCCATAAAAACCACTTTTATATCCAATAGTTTAAAAAATGACTAAATATTGACAGTTCTGGAGTCAGTTCTGGATAAAATCTTCTTCTTCAGGTCTGCAGGAACTAGCATCTTCTCAGCAGTTTTTGATTAAAAATTAATTTACGATTCATCTTCTTCTTTGCTTTTACAAATAGGACAGACTGACCAAAGAAAATTGTGTAATAGGCTTACAGGAATTAGGATCGTCTTACTACCGCCCTACAGGCATCGTGTAGGTAATTGACCTACAGGAAATAAGATAATCTTACAGCAGTCAGAGACGTCAATTAGCGTTAATGAGTACTTGATACAAAAAAAATACAATTCAAAACTAGTCGCTATACTTGCCGGGTCTATGGTCTAGATTTAAATGATTTTTTTGACATTAAGTAACCTTTGTACTAATTTTTCTAACATTTAAATAATGTTTAAATTAAAATCAAAATACTTATTAAAAACCAAACCCATGCTTAACCAAACGCACGGTATTTGTAAAAATAACTGCTTTGGAATGCAAGAAATTTATTTCTACATTCCGAAGTGTCTTGATGGGCCGAGTGGTACAGGCACCGTACCACTCGGCGGTGTGTTTCTAACCACAATATTCTTTGTATTAAGTACTCATTGAAAGTCATTGGACGACTCCGAGTGAAACAGTTACTTTTGTGCACTTACTTGAGCGCGTCAGGATTGATGTTCCCACAGGCGGCGACGGCGGCGTCTCTGACCTCGGAGACCTCGCACCTGGCCAGCGGCACGGCCAGCTTGTGTAGGGAGCCCGGCGCCGCCTGCGAAGACCTCGCCTCGCCGCCGCTGCGCTCGCTCAGCGAGTCGGGCGACGAGCTACGGCGGAGCGGACGGATTAGCGGACACTACACCACACCGAATACCTCTTCCTACCGACCTAAAATGTTCCTGTGTTCTAGGTACCAGCCAAAGGTAACGCTGCTATAGGGGTACATTACATGGAACTGATGATGACACTCCAATCGTTTTCATTTAATGGTGACGGCAGAGCAGAATATAGTCCCACGCGTGTGTCATATGGTCAACCAAGAAAGAAACCCTAAGGCTAAAATGTCGCCCGCAATATTATAGAACAATAAAGATTGGTTTTGCTTGCACCTTGATCTGACAACATTGCTATCTTATGATATTGACGATTGTCACAGTCATCAGCTAGTATGAACCTTGTTGTAATTTTTGATGACTAGTATAGTAAATTTAAAAGTGGGACACCACTTTCTTGGCGGACTGTATAAGGCGACTTAAAGCGATGAGTAAATGGCCAACAGCGTTTCTTTCTGACATTGACATTGTATTCTTCTCTGTCGTCACCACACGGCTCCGATAGGGACATGGTAATAGAATTGATGATGAAACTCCAATAATTTGCATATAATTATGTCGTCTTTAGACAACCTACACTTTCGTCTTTGCCATCATGTTTGTTGTTTGACTTATTAGTTTAAACAAACTTATAGAATGCGTATATGTTGCTTATGTCAGAATATTAATCTGATTTAATTATGTTATTGATTGCCACCAATTTAGGTTCAAAAGACAGAGATTAGAAATGTTCTTGTCTGGTAATATTCAATCTACAAAAAATTACAATTATCTCTAACATGTTCTAACTAAAATTACTTTATTGTTACACACAATCTAATTAAACAATGTCCTGAACCAAAAACTCCTAAGTTTTAGCTATTTAAAATGTTCAATGAAAATTCAATTTATAACATGCAAAATTATATCCAAGAAGCTTATAAGACATTTAAACTAAGAAAAACACCGTAAGCGTGGCTATTTTTAGCTATACACGTTGCACTTTTCTATAAATTCGCAAATTGCTGTGTATAAGGTTTAAAAATACAAAAAACAGTACTACCAAGCTGTTCGGTGCTAACAAAAACATGTATGAATATTGAAACCATGAATAAACCCTTGGATGTTTGTGGTGTAAACATATAACAGTAATTTACAAAAAGGAATGAATATTATACAGTCATCATCATCTTCTTGCCTTGTGTCCAGTTTATCTGCGGAGTATATTTCCTCTTGCATTCATATAGATCATATAGATAATCAAGTCATCCACATATCACCCATGACACCGGAAAGGTGCCAGTGATGAACGAATGTAGAAAACCCCTGGGACATCATTTAATGGCTCCTATACCAGCCTAATTAAATATTTTTATATAAAAAAACTGTAAATCCTAAATATTTATCACAGGCGTTACTTTTGACTGATCTCAGTTACAAGTTCCATGTTTTTTTTTTTAATATTACATTTTTAATTGCTTAACGTATTATCGTGGTTGGCAATCACTCTAAATATGACGATTCGATTAACCAGCGAAAATAGGGCTTATAGGACCATGCTCTAGTCTAATCTAAGCCTACAGTCTACTCCATCCTTCTGTGGAAGTTACACACACACACAGTCTATAGATAGCTTTGTTCGTACTGCTATACAAATGTGACGTGAAGAAATGTATGACAGTGAGTAGAGAAAATCAGAAGAAATCAGTATGAGAATTCGTCAAAACAGGACTAAGCTATATCATTATTAACTCTACTGTCGCCTACAATGCTATCTGATTATTAAAATCACGGTTTTCAGATAAGTGTCTATTGATGAATAAAAAATGGATGCTTGAACATTTAGAAGGAAATTTAGATTTCGGAAACATATTATAATATTGCCTTAGCAACATTGGTTTCCAATTTACAACTTGTTTTTCTTGAGGATTATTGCAATTAACGTCAATATACCATTAACATTTACTCAGAATTGTGTTGTTAGTTTAATCTGAGAAGTAAACATACAGCTCTTACTGCCGCACTCGGAGACATCAATTATCGTTATAGAGTACTTAATGCCAAAAATAGCAATCCAAAACTAGTCACTATTCTTGCCGGGTCTATGGTCTAGATTTAAATAATTTTTTTGACATTACGTACTCATTTAAGTTATTAGACCTCTCCGAGTGCGACAGTGGCATGAAATTATCGCGATGAGTGTGACACCGATATATATATATGTATATATATATAGCATTACGAGCAAAACTATGCTAACACGACACACGGACACAAAACAGGCCTGCTGCACGCTCGTACCCCCACAAGGTGTCCGGGCACGCCGAGAGGAACAGCGCACTGTCCACCAACATAAAACGCATATTTTTACACTTGTTGTAAACCTATAACACATGCCTACATTTCGCTACATTTTTGTTTTTTGTCTCGAGCGATAATGATTTCACTCTCCTAAAACTTTACAAAATGAGAATCTTTTTAGATTAAGTTCATCATAACCTAAGTCTGTACGTTATTCTTTTTAGTTAACTCAGTTTGGTTGAAATTTAAAAACGTGCGAACCCAGTTTCATATTAAGTATATTTACAACAAATCCAAAAATTATTAAAACGCGGCACTGAATACTACAAAACACAATAGAATTACCGATTCTTCTCCGCGGGTACAACTTTTTCATTACGCGTGGTGAATTTCAGCGACTTCAACACGGAAACCTTTAGAACTGTTATGAGAGACATCCTCAATTTTTTTTCTCTTAGATTTTTAATTAGGGGCATTTATCCATGTAGATACGCCAACACCATGGTATCTTCCCACACTAATCCCTAATATTAGACACTACTATACACTTCTGCACATTGTTGAATTACAATAAGTTCAAGTAATTCGCACATGTTGTGTGTGCCGTTAACTCCACACAGAAACTAATTGAGCGCTAAAAGGATAAATCTGCGTGTGTACGGCGATTTCGGTCGACATTTCCTACTCTAGCTGTGGAACGGTAACAACAGGGAAAAATATGCGGAACCAATGAGCTACAATCATTTTACTTGTACTCGAGCCAAATTATGTAAAGAATATTTGTAAACAACCCGGCTACACTTATTAGATTACAAGTTAATTAAACGCTGTGTGGTAACAGCAGAGCAGAATACAATATCGACAGGTATAGGTGGTGACAGTTTTACTATTCTTCAATGCCGTCACCACACGGTATCATTTCATGAATTATTTAGCAAAGTTGAAGTATAAAAGACATTTATAATTCAAATAACTTTAAGGATTACTTTAAATTAACACGTTCGCTGTCCAATATAACTATTTAAAAACACAAATTGATACAGTTTAATTTCGTAAAAGTCATTAGGCAATACCCTTTTAATTTAGACCATGAATGGAACATAAAATAAAAGTTGCAACGGTGAATGCCTCTTTAAAGTCACCCAATTATAATTTACAAGATATTATCATTATCGCTCAACAGCGAGACTTGGCTATAAAAATTCAATACAATTAATCTTTTGCTCATACAGAAAATAGTACTTCAGTTTCCTTAAATATCAGCTTATTTTTACAACGCGATAATGCAGAAATTTACTTTTCAACACAATTGCTCGTAAATTGACCCTTATAACACCGTTTTAAGGTTCATTAAGCAGTATATTATGCACTCGTGCATAATATATTACGTACTAGTGCGTAATTGTATTTTTTAATGCCTTTTTTGTTTGTTAAATTCTACCTATATTTTAGGGAAACATAGGGTCTAGCCCATACAGCCATGTCTTTAGTATATTTAGTCTGTATTCATATGTGTGAAATTAATAAAAATGAAATTAATTTTACGTTAAAATAGGGGGTCACACATTTTAACGCATCTAGGGAGTGCTCGGCGCAAATTTAATGGTAACAAAGTTCATGTTGGCGACTGATAAGGTGGTGAAAACCACCATCAAATTCTCAATAACAAACACATCACAAGACTTATTTTCAATAAAATCCTCATAATTGAACGTCAACATAGATCCTTATGCATCAAAATAACACCACTTTCACTGCACAAAATCTACTCTAAAACAATTTTTGAATTAATCAAAAAAATCCGACTGTCTCAAAGTTTATGATTATTGAATTCGTCTATGGACATTGAATATTTTTACGAATATTAAAATTGTTTTATAGTTAAGATTATAATTTAACATTCATTTTATTTTTTATTTTGCTGCTGTTCCATACGCACAGCCGGTTTTTCTGTTCCTTTTGAAAGTCGTCATATTTGTTTTAATAAATTAATAATGTGTCAGGGTGATGTTTAATGTAAAAAAATTGTGCTGTTTTTTGTAATGTATGTCTACGGATATGAACAATATTAAGATTTAGTGAAACAAAAGTGCATTTTATGAGAAAGGCGATGAGCATTTTCGTGGTCGATCTACCTCGTCAGTCTCCATCAATAGGCTGTTAGTGTAAATTTGCCGCCAAACTTTCCCAAAATGCATTAAAACGTGATACATCCGCGTTTTAATGCGATTAATACTGAAGAAAGCAGACGACATCAGATGAGGATGTGCTGTTCCCTTTGCTGCCCCTACTAATAAGGAGAATTAAAAAATAACAAAAACCAAAACTTGTAGGCACCATTTTCCGTAATTATTTGGTAAAGTTAATAACAATACAAGTTTGTTTTTTCCTCGCAATTGTGTTGAAAAACGTCTTATGCAACTCGTACGCATTGATCGTTACATACTCAGCTTCTTTACCGCGCTCGCCTTCGGCTCGCGCTTGCAATAATGCCTCGTGTGTAATGACCAACGTAGCATACTCGTAGCATAATGTACTATTATTTTCAGGCAAGACGATGTATCATATACCTTTTAAAAATAGTTTCGACACACTTTAGAATACTTGATGCCTTGAGAGATAAGCTCTCATAAATGCAAAATAATATTTTGCTACCGGCACTATAAGGGGTCTTGTACTTAAAACATCTTGCACTTCTAAAATGATTACTGCGCCTTTAGAAATAAGTCCTCATAAATCCAATAAAGCTTTCCTTTTAACGATAACATTAACAGGGAACGTGTTAACACTGATGCGTGAAGTTATTTACATTACAAATTCAATAAGTAGCGTCTAATGTTCTACAAACAAAGCTCACAAACAGAGTATGTATGTTGGAACGAAACAGGACGAAACAAAATGCGTTCGCGTACGGTCAACGGCAAACAAGACTACCAAAAAACTGTCAAATTCCTCCAATCGATTGTCGACTTTAACGTGTTCGTAATAAAGCGCAAGTCGATTGAGACATTTTGACATTCTGCGGTAGCAAGACCTACTGTCGACCTATGGTTTATTGACAAATGAGCAGTGAACGGACCGTCGTGGGATGGCATGGCGGCATAATAGCTGTGCGACCACTGTGCGACCGCTGGGCGGCCGATGACACGGGTGATCGCTACATGGGAGCTCGGGGTTGGCATTGTAACGAATTTGGCACAAGACATTTCTTTCCGGGTTTTTTTTTCTCACATAAACCGTAACTTGGTTATTGTAACAAAGATTACCAAAAAATACTGTTGTTTCAATTGTACTGAGTTACAAACATCGTTGTTTAGTTAACAGATTGTAAATCAAAATTTTATCTAATACGAGCTATTGTAAGCAAAAGGAAGAGGAGCTTGATAGCGCAGTGGCTGTCCTACGATAATTTTTCCAACTTTTTCTAGCCACAAATTTCTTTGTCAACATAAATGATTTACGCCTGAGGTCACCAACACGTAAAAGAAGGGATTAAAAGTTATTTTTGACATTTCTTGCATCCATATGTCAAAAAGAACCGATTAAATCAATTGTTTACGTGTTGGTGAAATCCAGCGTTACAATGTTTGTGTTCCGCGGCATTTGTTTGGTTTGACTAGAGTTGGGTCTCCCAAAAGTGATGACAACAGAGTGTGGCGATTCGTTACAAGGCCAACGCGTGGGTGATGAGAGACGTGCACAAGTGTTGTGGGTCCACCTCGTCCGCTTGTGGTGTCTGTTGCGCGCATACGCCAGCGGCAGCGTGAAGAAGCCGCCCGCGTTGAGGCTCTCGCTGGACGAGCTTAGGGCGCCTCCCCCCAGCCACCCCTCCGGCTCTGTGCTGAAGACCACACACACGCCGCTACACTCCCCACACTGGTCGCTCGGTACATCGTACAGCGTACGTGTACGCGCATGGCGCTTTGCAAGCAAGGGCGGATCCGGGGGGGGTCATCATGGAGGTATCATCATGGGGGGGTCATGACCCCTCCTCCCCCTTGGGCTGGGTCTAGGACCTGGGTGGACCACTAGTTAAAATTGTTAACATCATATTTTTTGTTTTTGTCACAATACAGATTTTATTTAAATACTTTATCTACTTTCAATATTTAACTAAAGGCCTGTTTCACAATCGACAAGTAAGTTGGAAGAAGCTTACTTTACAGTTCAATCGACATATATTTCATATTACAACTGTCAAATAATCTGCGAAGTAAGCTACTTAGAACTTACTAGTCGATTGTGAAACAGGCCCTAAGTTGATTATAATACCTACTTTTCTATTTATACTTATTCTTACCAAAATTGAATTAAAACTTCTTGTGATTAAAAAGCTGGATCCGCCCTTGTAATTCCAAGGTCATAGCTGTACTTAAGGCCTACCAGTCACCAGACAGATTATCCTAACCCACGTTCGACAGCTCTCAGAATAATTCAGACTTCTAAAATTTAACTAACAAATGAAAATATTTAACTACAATAATTGAAGACTAATCTCGAAACTGATGGCGTCTAAGCCATGACTTTAAGAGGTGAGGAGATAAGCCACAATCTAATGAACAACTCTACCAAACCGTCAAAATATTATTCGGTCATCTAATTTAATTATTTAAACAAGGAGAGTAGTAAACTACATTAACTTGTGTCGAAACCAAGGGTGTATTTGTTTTGTATTCCTTTGCTGTTGTAACAATATTTTAATCCAGAGTGTGCAGAAAGTGTTCATATACAATATTATAATAATATGGAGCACCGCATGCTGTATGTAAATACTTAAAAAACTTGTGTCCGGTGGAGTTGGAAAACAAGAAAATTTTACTAATAAAGAAATACAATATTGATATAAATAAATTTTGCAAATAAGGGGTAATTCACACACACAGACAGAGCAAATCAAGGTCTGCTACTTGCCAGCATTCCTGTAATACACACGACCAACAAGTTCGTACTGCCAATTAAAACTGTCCAAGCCAATTACCAAGTACAATTACTACAATCAATAATATTGTGAGATTTTTGTAACCAAACATTTTCAACAGTATGTATCTAAATAAAAACGATGATGCGCGCTTTGAACTATTTGTGTTCGACTCACGTTCGTTAGTAAAACTTACATATATATAAATCACACCCCCGAAGGGGTACGCAGAGGTGAACTAATATACCCACTTTTCACCAATTAAATTAGGTCACGCGCTGTGTAGGTGGCGAGCCTATTGCCATCTCTATCGTTATATACTGCAATTATGTGGTATCAGAAGAATGTCGCTATTTTATTGTATGTACTATTTTATACAGATATACAATCTTTAAGAATGATGGCATGACAGTAAAATTTTTACTTCACTTAAATTTTTCAAAGAGAGAAAACTTGTCTAGAAATAGAAGATTGTTAAGTAAGACATTTGATAAGGAAATATTTTTTATTAATAAGTTTAAGTTTCCTAACTCTACATTCGATAACTGCCAATTTATCAATAATGAATTAGTACAAAAGCATGAATGTTCGCTCAAATAACAGTTCCAAAGCGCGCATCATCTGTGCCACTCAAAAATAAGAGTGAACAAGGGGCGATAGATAAGTGTAGGTACCTAAGACTGAGGTCTGGGCTGGCGCAGCGAATCACTGGGCTAGGCACAGCCGGCACCACCAGATACGCCATTGTCATGTAATATTTCCACACCTGCAAATAAAATTTGAGATTTTTAATTGAACATTATATAAATTAGAAAAAAAATCACCAATATATTCGGCATCGGATCACAGTATAAGCACAGTGCGTGACGTCATTTGTGGGCAATCATTGAACGCAACGGGTATTATACTACGGTATAGTTTCCCCAATGGTTGCGGTCAGAAATGACGTCGCGCGCTGTCAGATTCATAGCGTAGCTTTTTGGCGACATTTTTAAACAAACATGTTTTACATGATTTTAAGTACCTACAGGGGCTAAAAAATTTAAAATTTGTCCGACCCCCTAATGAGTGGAAGCGTACCTGCATATAGCCATCTCTTTCCTTCTCCGGCTTTCTTGGTAGCGCCGGGCTTCGCGATAGCAGCGATGCGCGATTGTCGTTGACAGGTCTGAAATGTACGGGGCAAGATTCACTTTCGAAATCTCCTTAGTTACGATTTGGAAGAAGATACCTGCATATATGAATTACGCCTTTCTTCCCTTAGGGGTAAGCAGATGTGTTTGAACATTTCAATCCCATGTAATAGGGGACGAGTCTAGTATATTGTAACTCTCCTTGTACGACACCCACAGGAGAAAGGCAGGATTGATGACAATTGTATTCTTCTCTGTCATCATTACCTAGCCTTCTAGCTTTTCATTGCCATAAACGTTCTGTTAGGCCTTCGATATCGCAGGCCGACCGCTAAGGCCGGTCATTGGATAGATGACTAAAAATTCAGTAGTAGTTATCCTTCGTGCTTCGGAAGGCATGTTAAGCCGTTAATACCCACCAATCCGCACTGGGCCAGCGTGAGGCCAGCTATATTATTCCATCCATGGGGAAGTATTAAAAAGGCTGATGATGAAATCTCGTCATGATGTTATCTCGTGGAATAGAAGTGAATTACTTATTTCAAAATCATGCGATGTCCTGACTGAATTGGTACCAAGGATGCGTCAGGACACTGGCCTTTATTTTTCAAGTACGCTGGACTGAATACGTCTACTAAAGTAGCAAATGTTTCTTGTGTCGACTTGAAGCGCCCATCGATCGGCATGGGTACTAAATTTGACGTTTGTTGCTTGTATTTGACATTACAAATGCATCTCTAATATTAGTTCCGTGGACGTTCACCTTCGCACACCAGTGCCATCAGCGCCAAGATGGCGATAATCAAATTGGCTTCATTTTTTGGATGACAACCTTCAGTCCAGCGTACAGCATGGCAAAAAAGATTATGGATAAAATAAGGGCGCCACTTGTTTTTTTTTGTTCATTTTAAGTCAGATAACCGCTGAATTGAAGCTAATAAATTAAAATACAAATAAATAGCAAAGTTACCGAAAATTTTGATAATTGAACTACCAGAGTTCGACAGCAAATCAGTCACATCTAATGAAAATAAAAATTAGTTCCATCTGTCACCGCATCAAACTCTTTTTTGCCAAGCTGTACTTGTATAATAGAGGTCAGCAGTCTGTCGCAACTTCATACAAAAAAAACGTTCTATGAAACAGAAGTGAATTTTAATGGCGACTATATCTGTCTCACTCTATACCTTTCTCGTTCTTTGGAGAAATGTCAGTCATCTGTCAGCGCAACGGTCGTTTAGTCGTATAGTGTAAATAAAAACAATTAAATTATATTAAAGTTTGTGTTGATCGGCAGTTGAATGTAGTTTCAAATTCTTAAGCAGCTTCTGAAAGTGTGCTACATAAACATAAATATTGGTAAATCATCTTCAGCATGAAGTATAAAAAGTGTGAAATTTGTGGTTTGAAATCTGTACAAAAAACAACACAACGGTTTTTTTTCTCAATTTCTTCTGGATGAACTTCGGTGAGTAGTTCATTATCAATTTTACATTCTTATGTATTTTTTATGCTACAATTGGATGTAATATTAATAATTTCATTCAAAACAATAACCTCTGCAAAAATAGTGATGTTTTGATCACATGGTAAAAATCAATATCGATGCTTTAAATTAAAGTTGTAAACTAGAATAAAGCCTTGATAAATATACATAATAACTTATTCATTTTACGGCATCAAAGCTAAACTTAATAAAATTTGATTTTAATAAATAAATAATTGGTTTTATTACAGATGTTTCATGCATTTTTTCGGTTTCTGAAGTTAGAAATGAATAGAAAAAATTGAGATATGAAAAGAGAGTAAGGTGTTGCATGGTCAGTTAAAATCTTAAATATAATATTTTATTTATAATTGGTATTAAATATAGTACTTTAATCATTTATATTTATTTAATTTGAGTTGTAAGAAAGCGACGACCTAAGCCAAATTCTCAAAGTTGTAACAAGCAGTTAACTCCTTGAAACAAGAAAGTTATTTGAAAATTATTAACATACAAACATAGATTAGAAACAGTACAACAGAAAGTTTTTTATTTCAAACATAAAAGTGAACACATACTCCGTTTTTTAACAAAAAGTTCTGCCCATAGATTATGGTTAGCCTTAATAATTTATTTCTAACTACTACTTGTTTGGTTCAGAGCATTAAAGTTAAAAAACGAGGTATGTGTCTCAGTAGAAATTTTAAAATTATTGTTTAAAATAAAGTGCAGGTCGATCCGTTCGTCGATATCGATAAAATTTTGAAAAGCAGGTGGCACATCTCTATTTTTCTCTTTAGGTTGGCAGAACTCTTTGTTTAAAAGTTTTTAGGTTGGCTACGATTAGGTACTTGCATTGTGACATTTGGTTGGATTAATTTTGCTCTATGGAGTCCCGTCTCTTCTACGTAGTATTGTATTCTCTTTGGAGGTCAGTGCGAAAGGAGACTTACGCGGGTTCTATGATGGTGAAGAGGGCGTGTATCCTAGCGTGCAGTATCGGCCAGGCCTGCTGTATGGTGGACGGGCATCGGGCCGGCACTCGGTTGCGCTCCAGTAGCCCGAACAAGATCACCTTTGTAAAAGTGCAACTTGCATTAGTTTGTCATAGTCATATCATTTATTGCCACATGTTGGTATAACAGATGTTACATAAGATAATATCCCATAAACATGACCCTGTAAGGGTATCGCAATACAGACAAATTAATAATTATACTAACAATCAGGTTTTTGAGGTAACTGTCAAAAAAGTAATAAACTAATACACTTTAAATATCAAAAAAATCTTTTAGTGAATAAAAACATTTTTCTATTAATATTCCATCAGCTTATTACAAAACTCTGTATCTTTGTGTAGGTCTTGGATATCTTAAGGTATTTTATTGTATATCTTAACTGACATGTGATAAGTTCCTGAAAACACCATATGTAGTTTAGCGAAAGGTATAGCCAGTCTATTTTTATATCTTAAATTACGCTGTTGTTGGTAAAAATCTTTTGCTTGTGTGTACATGTGCTTGTTTTTCCTGACCAGTTTACATATTTCATATATAATGACGTGAGTGTTAGTATTCTTAACTTAAAACTTAACAAAATGAGGTCTACAACTTTCCCATCTATATTTACGAGTATTCTGATATGTATGGTTATTTATGAATGGTATGGTTTGTAGCAATGTTAAGAAAGAAAGAAAACGTTTATTGGCCTTACAGACAACAAAAAGATAATTAATATTAAAAACAAATAACAAAAAAAGAATAAATTACAAAGGGTTACATTATTGTGCAAGGCCAAAAGGTTCCAAGTTTGAATCTGTTAGCTAAATATGTAAGCATTTAAAGTGTCATTTTACAAGAAAAAAGCAACGCAGGAACGAAGCATGCAAAGCAATAAATCTTTTGTATCTTTCAATGAATGAAAGTAAAATTGTAGGAACATTATTACAATTGTTTAGTAAGTTCATAATTATATAACAAACAGTTTATTTACCTTCCAAGGGTCAGCACCGTTGGACGCGCTGCCGCTCCAGCTGTTCTTTGAGGACGTCTCATCGTGTTGATTACCTGAAGATACGTACAATTAGAATGATTGCATGTATTTAAAAATAAAAATGTTGACATTTTACATTTTACTATTGCATTTTATTGTACGCCTTTCATCACATCAAAAAAGAGTTGGTCATATCTTAACATAATTGAAGAAAAATACCTTCAAGGCATTGTAAAATTTAATTAACTATACTGGAAAAATGTCATAGAATAAATGTCAAAATGTAAAATATTAATGGATGTCAAATTTTTATAAGATTTCTCGGACACTACGTTGCTTGGGGTCTCTGGATACGCGACAGGTTTTAATACCAACGGGACAGGACGGGAAGTTTTAGAAATATCGTTTCCTACAAAATGTACACGAATGACGTATGTCACGGTGTCACGGACGGGACGTGTGTGACGTAGCACTCACTAGCGTCCCCATCTCGTTCTCGTCCCGTCCAAGGTATTATATCGTTAAGCATGTAGAGACCTTTAGTGAAGAGTATAGATAAGATAATGTTAGCGTTACCGGCAGTCCAAACTGCGTGGCTCCTCTCGGCTAGCCAGCCAAGGTCCGGCTGGCCAGCTGCGAGCAGCGATTGGCGCTCGGCCGGCGGCAGTAGGGGTAGACAACGCTCGGCTAAAGCCGGCACTTGCTCGTCGGCTGCATCCGACAGCGCTGGCTCAGTGGTGGTTAGCTGGAGATGCTCTAGAAGTGCTTTTGTCTCTCTGCAAAAAGGGTGAAGGTGTGTACACAAATACTTAAAATTCACTATCTAAAGTGTACATTTTTAATATGAAATTCTAAAATAAGTGTATATCTGAAGGTACAGAACTTTGTTGTTGTTGAATTCAAAGGGTGCCCATTCCTTCCCGAAAAAAGTAGCACCCGGAAAAAATATTTTTAAAGGAATATAATGTTTCACAAAATACCAGTGACTTTTCAAAGAATATTAAGTTTTTGGGATATTTTTGTTATACTAACAAAGTATCTAATATTTATTATATTCATTTAATTTCAAATCACAGAACTCCTCCAAACGGCTTGACCATTTTTAAGTGATCTTATGTGTATATTCGGTAGGTTCGAGAATAGATCGTAAGTTTTTTTTTACCCCTAGCTGATAATTGCAAAACATTTGCCAGGGCAGCTAGCATACCTATAATTATAACTGAATTGACAACCAAACTTCAATCTTAACCCATGAATACCTTAGTATGTGCACAGCCAAACGGCGGGGATACGCGCGTCCCTGGCACAGCATCACCAGGCCTAGGGCCTCAGCGCCGCGGACCACCGCCGCCAACGAGTCGGGCTTCGCCCCCGGCGCCGGCGAGGGCTCCCCGTGCCGCCAACTCGTGATCAGCTGCAGCAGCATCCGCAGCCCGTTCTCTACCAGTTGGGGAGAGGTGTCCTGTAGAACAATTATACTGTAAAAATTCAGATCCTTAATACTCTCGATATCTCACCGCCGATAAGTCTTCTGAAGTAAGTAGTTGATGATCGAATTTATTAGTCATGTATGTAGGATATAGAATTTATGTGGCGGAAGTGAATGGAGAAATGGGAAGGGGAAGACCTAGGTGAACCTTTCAAAGTCAAATTGAATGGCTATCAAAAGGGCCAGGTCAAGAGTACCCGACACCGTAAGGATCGTAGCAAGTCGGAAGATGTGATCTCTGTCTACCCCTGTGGGAGAAAGGCGTGACGTAAGTATGTATGTATGTACCTGTACTTCTTTGGCGAGGAACTGGGTGAATCCCGCGAGGACGTCCTGCCTCCACTCCGGGAAGTCCACGATAAGAGTCTGCAGACTCTGGAAGGAGAGGCCTCGCAATTCCTCGTCCATGTGCACCGTCAGTCGGCAGAGGAGATCCACCAACTCGCTGGAGCTCATCCCTTCAGGAATCAACCTTCACAAACAAAAAACATTAGATCTATACTAATATTATAAAGAGGTAATCCCCGAAACTACCGAACTCAAAAGGGTGTGGATGGCTTGGTGGCTTGGCGACCCCAGATAAACTAGAAGCAAGAAGAAGATTAACTGCCGCATTCAGAGACGTCAGTTAACTTTAATGAGTACTTAGACCATAGACCAAAGCAAGAATAGCGACAAATTTTGAATGGACATTTTTTGACATTAAGTACTCACTGTTCGGTATAATTGTTCTTTACATAAGACATCCGAAATAAAAAGTTGGTGCTAATATATTGACTACACACCTTGGAATAGCGGCAACGCACGTTCTAAACAGATCAATCCTGGGCTTTCGTTCGCCAGTATTAATCTCCTGCTCCTTGGTCACATTCTGGGTGTTGGTCAGCATCAGAGGTCTCCCGTAATGCGCGTCCAGCGCCCTCAGTATCTCAACGAGCACCCTCCTCACATAGGGAAAGTAAGCGCTCATACCTATAGACCTAGCGGTTTCATCCGTCAGCATTTTGTTCAAAAAAGTCTTCTTGACCCTCAACGTGTTACCCGAGGGCAGAGTCCCCGAAGTCCTAGGCATGGGGGGCTCCCCCTCCTTCTGCTGCAAACTGTCGGCGACTACCAGAAACGCACGGAGCCCTATCGACATTCTCTCGGGTGTCATGATTATTTTGATCTGCCTCCCCACCATCAGCAAATCAAATACGATTTCTCTCATTGCAAAGTCCAGTCTTTCTTGGGCGATGAACTGGATGATTTTGACGAAGATGTTGAGGGGAGTGTCCCGAGGAACGACACCCTTTGAGCCCTTAGGGAACAGGGAGTTGACGATGCTCTGGAGGCGCGACTGCGTAGCAGAGTTGCTCTCGCATTTGATCCGTATCATGTACACCCAGAGCAGCCGGTACAGAGATTCTGTTGGAACGAAAACACTGTTAGTGCAATTGAAAAACAAACCTAACAAATCTCTATACTATTGGTATATTGGTATTGTCAAGCCTTTCTGCCACAAGGGTAGGCAGAGATCACTTCTTTCCACTCGCTACGATCCTTACATACTTGTTTCGCTTCATGCAATCTCATTAATGTTCTCATGCATGCTCTTCGGTTTCGGATACTTCGGTGACCTGGCCCATTTTTTCAATACTTTCAATTTGATTATGAAAGGTCCGCCTAGGCCTTCCCCTTCACATTTCTCTATTCATTTCCGTCATATAAATCCTTTATGTCATTCTTCATTCATTCATTCTTTCGACGCGAAAAAACGAATACAAACTGACGTATTACACAGAAAACAACATGGCGACCGTCATGTCAAATGTAAGAGTAGTTGTCAAAACTTTCCATTTGTATTCTTTTCGTTCGAATAGATTGGCCACTTGTCTAGGCCTCCTGCATTTTTAAGAACAGCCCTACCATCCTTACAAATAATAATCTTTTTTTACATTCACACCTATCATCTAGCACAAAGTAAGTAGACTAAGCTGACGGCCGCCTTGGTCGAATGCTCAGATTGCTGGGTATTGGCCAAGAGGTCCCGGGTTCGAATCCTGGTAGGGGCAAACTTTGTGATGACCACAAATGTTTGTTCCCGAGTCATGGTTGTCTATATGTTTATGTAGTATATTTTCAACATTTATATACATAATTATATTAAAAATATGTCCGTCATCTAGTATCCCTAACACAAGTGCTTAGGCTACTTACTTTGGGCTAGATGATAGGTGTGAGTGTAAAAATATTTATTTATTTATTTATTTATAAGCACTTGTGTTATAGATACTATTAGACGACGGACATATTTTTAATATCATAACAATTAATTATGTATATAAATGTTGCAAATATACTAGGTAACATAAAAATATACACAACCAAGACTGGGTAACAAACATGTGTTCACCACAAAATTTGGCTTTAAATCCAGGACCTCTTGGCCAATACCCAGCGATCTGTGCCATCAAAATGTCAGTTTCCAACAAAAAAATCTCACCCAACGCCACCCTGCACATTTTGGGGTCCCTGTTCTTCAAATGCGACAGGCACATAGCCAAGAAGCAGTGCCAGTTGGCTAAAAAGAACTGCTTCTGCGAGACACAGAGCAGGTAAGTGACGAGCGGGAACAGTGCCAAGCGATGCTTCGACTTGGTGGACGCGTCCAGCGTGTGGCTGTACAGCATCTCCACGAAGTTCTTCAGGCAGGGCACGTTCACTTCGTTCTTCACCGTCTGGAGGACAAAAGGAGAAAATATAGTCAAATACGGGTGGTATTTATAATGAGTAGTAATATTGCGTAGGGAGCCATGCAATATTCCGTGGCAACGGCAACGGCAACGGCGCCAGTAAACAACTTCTTTTCTTTAAACCTCATCATACACAGTCCACATCGAAGCATATTATTGGGTCTACCCACTGATTTCTTTTATGCAAGTACTTGTTCAATAAAAGTCAGTGATACCAGTCCGTCTGTCCTATGTTTTTACGTCTAATGTCGATGTTATGTCTATGTCTCTGTAAATATGAAAATGAGTCTAGACGCCACGACAGACACCGTCTTCCCCTTACAGATGCCGGTTTCATATTTCCCAGTATCACTTAAAGGACTCACCGCCGCCACAGGCACCAGTATCTCGACGAAGAGGCCGGCGAGCGCGTGCCGGATGTCCTTGTCCTTCGCCTCGAGGAAGTACTGCGCGCACTCCTGCAGGAACTGGAACGAGGCCTCGAACTCCTCGATGGGCACCATCTTCACGCGGAAGAACTTCATGCCCATCAGCAGCGAGATGATGGCCTGCGTCGTGTGCGGGGAGGGCTCGCGACTCTTCAGCTCCTGCAATTATTGTGACAACATTTAAATTTTTCGACATACTTTTTTTTTAGACGTTATATGAAATTAGACAGAAAAAGAAAGACACCCATATTTTTATTTTTTTTCTGAATGCCGTCGTTTTCATACAAAAAATCATGATTAAAATTCCGGTCACTCCAAACAGACGTAAGCGCCGCGAAACTTTTTTTTAACAAATGAATTTTCAAGTGTTCACGTTTTAAATTAGTTAAAATTAAAGTCTGGAAAGGATTTCTTTATTTGACAATGGCTTTGATTTAAGACTGACAGGTATTGATTGATATTAATATTGATTAATATTGATTGATTGCGTGACTATGACGTCATCGCATGTTTTTTACATTTTATTTTTTTTTCTATGTAATTAAGTAAAAAAAAACATGTTAAAAAAATATTTTCAAAGTCAGGATTGGAAAATAAAGAACAGTATTTTTATTTTGGGGGGTTATAATTTTTTAAATGTTGTCGATTGCCGTGTGGTGATGGCAGAGCAGTATACAATAGGGCTGATGACACAAACAAGGATCACGGAAATAATGATTTAGAATAATACATACATATATAAATCACGCCTATATCCGCTAAGGGGTTGGCAGAGGTGAATCAACACCCACGTTTCGCCAATTAAGTTAGGTCCCATGTAATAGGTGGCGAACCTATTGTCATTTATCGGGCACTTCATAGTATATTGCTGGGTGGTATAAGGGGATAGCTGCTGCCCATTACTCATTGCTGTCTTAACTTTAGTTGCCTTGTATGGCACCCTAGGGAGAGATCGGGTAGTGACAACTGTATTCTACTCTGCCGTCACCACACGGCCTCTCCTTCTTATTAACTATTCATAAAATTATAACGCTTTGTATAAAAATACTAGATAACTAATGATTTTAAATGTATATGAGCGTGTGTGTTAGTGTTGTTTATGTGAAAATATACCCAATATTTGAGCATACTATGATGATCATTACGTTGCCAGTGCAATAAAACTATTGTAAAAAAGGGTATTCCACACACCTTAAGCTCAGCTGTAAACTTCTTCTTCACGGAAGCGAACCGGGACTGTGCCAACACCCCGATCACCTCAGCGTAAAGATCGGCAATTATGTGCACATTGGCCGCATTTGGATTGGATTGCAACCTGCAAATAAAAAATATGAATAAAAATATAAATAAATAATATGATGAGTAAAAACAAAAAAAAATTGCCAACCAAGTAAAACTTTGTCTTATTTAGAAACAATATTTTTTTTCTGAAATTCATTATAGTTCAGAAATTATGCACACCCTGAATACTACCCATCCTAACATAGTCTTATAAATACTATTGTGTTATTAAAATAATCGAAATTGTAATTATTATTTCTTCGCCCATACAAATTGTTTGGTCAGTAAAACAAAATATATAGACAATTTATTTTACATTTTTGAATGTTTGATGTCACCATAATGTTTGGAGAGTGCGTTATTTATGATATATATTATAATGTTCAAATATCAATTAAAATATGAAAGCAATTCTTTCGCAACAATTTCAATAAAAGCTTGAAACAACTCTGAATAGTGTTAAACATTTACCCCTCCTTATAATTGAACCTCTTGAAGGCTACGTTTTCGATGTAGTGCACAGAATCTTCGTGGCCCGGGTGGAAAGGCAGCTGTTTAAGCACCTCGATGAGTGCGAGGCAGAACAGGAACTCAACAGCGAGATCCCTTCGCTCCGCTTGGAGCTCTTCGCTGGTTCGCTCAATCGTTTCTGTGCCCGCACCGCTGCCGGAAACTATGTAGATGATGCTGCTGACAAATTTCTTATATTAAAAAACAAATAATTATTTTTTATTTGAATTTTATGTGACGGAAATAGTTTTAGAATATAATAAATATTAGAAAGAAATGTAGGTTAGAAAATACCCAAAGCAGGTATTTTTACAAATACTGTGCATTCGGTTAAGCTCCGGTTTGCTTTTTAATTATTATTTTGATTTTTGAACATTTATTATTATTGTTCAGATAAAAATCATAATAAGGAATATTCATAAAGAGTCAAAAAACACCTTTTGTTTCTCAGATCTTGATGAGGTTTCTTGGCCTGCTCGCTGAGCTGCGGCGATGCAGCCATCTGCCGCTCGAGCCAGCCAAACAGTGCACGTAACAAAGATGGCAAGCAATGTTCAGCCAGTGTGCCGAAAGCAGACAGAATCTGATCCAGCTGGGGATCTTCTCCGCGTTGAAGTGTTTTACTCAAAGGCTTCTCCTGTTGGTTAAAAACAAATATTCAGGCTCAATCGCATTAAACTATCCCCAACGTCACTTTAAAAAAACCATCAAACTTATCAACCAATAAATTCAATCATAGAGGAATCCTTCAGGAAAATTGAAACATTAAAAATAATTTGGGATAAGAATGTGCATTCCAAGTACCAACTGCATGGTTAAGACTGGTGATTATTGCAGTGAAAGTGTAACATATTTAATTTCAATAGTAATATATTATTGCTTACAACCATAATACTTACAAGTGGCTCTGACATAACTACTTCCATCTTCCTCTCAGCTTGGACTGTGAATTCAGTGAACAGGAGCCTCATCACATACTCTCCGGGGCGTAGGTCAGAGTCCATAGAAGGAATCACTGGACCCTTATGTAAACCCCATGGTAACATTGAACCTGAAAAGTAAGAAATTATTAATATTATGAGGTACAGAATATGTGTCAAACGTGATGAGACTAATAAATACATATTTATTACATAAATCATGATTGTATTTGCAATATCTGAATTTTCAATTATCATCAATGGTGACCAATTGGCAAGAAGATGTACATGCATGAATATCTATCGACTATCGTTTTTATAAATATAAACCAAGTGTAACAAAAAATAAGAACCACATTATTATATAAGTGTAAATTAACACAAAGAAAAAAGATACATCTAAATTCAAGAACTGAAGGTAACTATCTAACATTAATTGGACAGGACCGGACATACTAGTTTGGATGAATATTATAAATGTAATTTGAATCTAATCTATGGAGAAATCAAGGAAATAGGTGATTTGTTAATGATATCTATGGAACTATAAAGTTTTTAAGAATCAATGAAAACTCTGGAGATATTGGGCCTTTGCTACAAAAATATTTATTAAACTAAAAAGAAAAGTAATCACCAACTTATAAAACTTGCATAGAAATATTAAATGCAACTAAAGCCTTATGGCATTATTGTTGTAATAATATTAAACCCTCATCTAAGATTTGTATATGCATAACAACAATTTTCTCAAAAATATATGGGTGGATTATAGTATTATACTTAATTATTTTTTTTAGTTAATGTTAATAAAAGTACCTCTGGTTGACACATATGATGACATATTGCTGGCCATTGTTCTCCAATCAGTGGATGTAGTTATAATGGGCTTGTCTGTCTGCACATAGCTGTGCTCTGTGAAGGGGTCATGCAATGACTGATTTAATGGAGTCTCCAGGTGTTCATGCCGTGGAACTTCTGATAACATGCTGCCCTCGGATTCTGCCTCACTGGACACCATTGACGAAGGAGCATCCTCTGTGCCTGAAACTTTGTAATGCAATTAATTAATTAATAATCAACAAAATGACAAATGAAAATATACTTCAAACTTTGCTTCTTAAAAGCAAAGGTTTGTGTACTATACATATAGACGTGGGAGCAATGGGTATACATGCTAAATAGTCTAAATACCTAATATTTTCAGTAATTCACTGAAAAGACCTTGGCTTGTCTAGAACAATGAAAGGTTTGTCTTACAGAATACTACCAAATATGGCAGGGCAGAAAGAGATTTTGCAGTGGTGAAGTTGTGTTAAAATGTTGTGTTAACAACATGTTGTGAAGGGGCTTGTGACTTGGGTCACAAGTCCCAAGCGCTGCCACTGATTTCCCTCTCTTTCACACGATGAACCCAGGACCCTCATGGTGAATCCATGGTAGCTAAGTTAGCTCATTGAAAATCAACAAAAAGTTGATGTATAAAATATTGTTTATATCTACCAGAGCTGGGTCATATTTATCTGACAAGAGACATGTCGAAGAGGACATTAAAATAGTTATAAATCAGACAGACTGATAAATCAGTCTTTGGAGATTATAATTTGAAAATTAATATTATACTTCACCTGATGCATCCTCTGGGTGCCCCTCGGAAGGCACAGAGCTAAGTGTATCTGTATCCTCTGATGACATCATAATGCACTCTTATGCAAACAGAATGGAGCTGAAAAATATTTATACATATTCTAGTTATCAAATTAATTAAATGTATTGAAAAACACTGTGTTTAAGACACTCTGTACCTTATTTGTAATCACATGTTATAGTCCCAACTGCTTTGTATAATTCTGGAAAATAATTGTTTCTGTTGCATTGTTCCATAAGACCTTCGTTTAGCAAAAGTGCACAGCATAGCAAAGTAAGGGTGATACAGTTATGAGAACAAAGAGAAATAATTTAATTTCGCTTGGCATGGAGCAATGAGCATATAGGTATTATGATAATCAACTCAAAACTGTTAAATTTAATAAAAAATAACAGACACTTTGTTAAAATGAAGACACATTTACTTGAGGTTATAGCTATTGATAAGGCTATCTAGCATAATAATACTATAATTTATAGTGTCATTAATGATAATCAAATCTACTGTCTATACTGCCAATAAGTAAACTATGATTATCTACATTGCGTGATGGCATTAAATTGCAATTTAATGTTTAAAAAACTTAGTTTAATTTATAAATCTATTTATTCAGTATAGTCATATAATAACACCAATAAAACTTTCAGGACTCTTGGAAGATATCACTACGTTTGTATTTAGCTTATTTTGTGTTATAAATGGTATACATACAAAGTGCCTTGGGGCTTCTTTATGCCATTTCTATAAAATTACACAAGTTCTAATTACACTATTAATTTGATCAAGTAGGTACTCTCATAAAAATCAGTACAACCTAATTGTATTAGGGAGGTAGATACCTATTTCAAATACATTTTACAGTTGTCGTTAGAGGCAAGGCAATTTCAATGAATACCTTTGAACTTTAAACACTTGCTGAAAACGTCAGTGAAATATGCGGCATTTCTAACAACACTCACAACAAAATAAAGGTACAAACTGTTAGTAATAGGTAATCAATCAAAATAACAAAATAAATTTTGAAACAGAATGATCTCAAATCACGCAGATTTGTAGTCAATTGGCATTAGTGACATTTGTATTTTGTATTTGTAATGCATTATGCAACCATGTAGAAGTGACTCCTTTTTGTTCGAAATGATGTGCTGTAATGCGGACAACTAAAATTGATCGATTTATATTTTAGTCTATGTTGTGTTTACGTTCCGTTCTACTCAGACGCTTTTTCGATTTCATTTCAATATTATCATTGAACTTCCGATCATTGTAATATTTAAATATATATATTTTTTTTTGCTTAAATATTTGAAATATAAATTTAAATAATCATCATTAGTAGAGATGTTTCGAATAGTCGCCGACTAGTTGGTAAAGCCGTCTAATCGCCCATTTTTGTAGCCGGCGATTAGTCGGCGACTAGTCGGCAAAAAGCGCCAACTATACGGCTTCGTACTTTCTATGTATTTCTCAATAAAATGTATACAGAGTTAGTAAAACACCAGCACCCTCGCTGGACTAGCTATATTAGCTATATATTATCATAATCATAAACGACATGGTTTGTTCTACGACTTTTAATATTCGTTAGAAATTCGCTAAAAACTTTAATCCTAAACCCAAAAAAAACCTAAATCGGATTTTATGAACATTTCTTAGGAAATTATATTGAATTAATATTAACGTTATAAACACATACTTATGATGACAATGTCTTTTATTCTAAAAGAAAAATAATCTACTTGAAATTTATTTTAATCATCATAAAAATAAATAAATATTTATTCGATTTTAATTTTAACATTATATAAATGTTAGAAAAATTAGTACAAAGATTTTGGGGCTAGAAAAAGAATTTCGAAAAATTATGATCTTGAGGCGGGAATCGAACCCGCGTCCGCTGCTATCCGGGCAGGTGCCTGACCGCTCGGCCACCCAAGACACTAATTAACTTGCCGAAATTCTTCTAACCTTTACACTTCACGTTGTAAGCCAACGGGTACCCTCGCAATGTAGAAATAAATTTCAAACATTCCAAAGCAGATATTTTTACAAATACCGTGCGTTCGGTTAAGCTCGGGTTTGCTTTATAAACTATTCGATTTTAATTTTAACATTATATAAATGTTAGAAAAATTAGTACAAAGATTTTGGGGCTAGAAAAAGAATTTCGAAAAATTATGATCTTGAGGTGGGAATCGAACCCGCGTCCGCTGCTATCCGGGCAGGTGCCTGACCGCTCGGCCGCCCAAGACACTAATTAACTTGCCGAAATTTTGATTTTGACACTAATTAACTTGCACACAAAACAGCGATGCGACGTCGCATCCAAAAATTTACGATCTCCCACGCCGCATCGCAAGAACTTGCGAATTGATTCCATCGCGTATTTTTTCAATTTCATTCTTCTTTGTTTCGCCGTCTTGCCGTACCAAATCGCATCGTAGGAATATAAGTTGTAGTTTTCTGCGTTGCGAATTCGCATCGCGCCAAATCGCAGTTTTGTGTACAAGCTCTAATATCGGTATCCATGACTCTTGTTTTTTGACGTTAGAAATGCGAAAGTTTTTATCGATTGATTGTTTGTTTGATTTTTCGCGATTTTCGAGATAAATTGCGTAGAAAAAACTAATTTTCGAAACTGTAAAGCTGTCAAACATCACAAAGGTTAAGGAAGCCGTTCGTAATCCAATTCGGAAATTTCTGAATATTCCCAATAACTATGATCGGCTTGGCCGACTAGTCGGCCGATTAGTCGGCCTTTTTACAACCGACTAATCGGCTAGTCGGCCAAAGTCATAGTCGGCACATCCCTAATTATTAGACACTGAACATTAAATAAGTCTAGTCAGAGCCCTGTTCGGATGGACCCGCGACCCACTAATTACTTTTTTTATTGAGTACATTACTGGTAGAACACTACAAAAATAAATAAAGCCTTTATAAAAAGAGCAATGCATAACGAAAGGCGACTACCTATTCGCAAGTACTTCAGGAGTCTTTAGATTTAGTACTTTATGCTTCTCCGGCTACGGTACGTTTTTATTCTATCACAATATTCTAAACATAATCCAGAAGCTAGAATACTTTGAGGTTGCTTGGAGTATAAACAAAAAATAAAGAGCTCAATCTCTATTAGATAATTCGAAAGATACCTGCCCTCTTACCTACTCCCTCGAATCAATTAATAATCCATCCTTAGTAGCTCAGTGTACCTGCTTACTTACTTTAATGATTAGGTAACCAGCTATCTTCCGCATGATTCCATTGAACTAGATATCTAGTACTCATTTTACCATTGCTTCCTAAACATAAAAGAGAACCAACTCAAAAATGTACTTGAGTTGTGTCTCCTCTTTTGTGTTTGATTAAATCATTCTTCGACTGACGAAGGTACTCATTGTACCTATGTATGCAAGTCGCCTTACACTCGAAGACTCGCGGTAACCACATGTCAATTGCAGCAATTGACCTTAAAACCATTCAGAGAAGGTTTATTCTGTCGTGCCGGCTCACTTTATGCAGAGCGCCAGTTATCCGAGCAACCTATTGGGGAACGGGAGTCCGCTAGTAGTCGTAAATAACAACTGAAGCCGTACAATTCAATTTATAAGTCGGACAGGACATCGGCTGTAACGCATCGATAATCAACCACTTATTCGAGCTGAGACGGTCGTCCGTTTAGTCACGTAACGACGGAGGTAAGTGGCGACGGGATACAATCCATTTTTTAATTTTTATTTTTTTCATTTTCAAGCGCGGTGCGGTTAGATTTGAAAGTGTAGTTTGGGATAAATAAGCAGGTAAGTATTATTGATATATGTAGTGCAGAGCTTTATTTTACTATATTTTGTTGACCGGGACGCAGTTCGCAGTTGAAACTGCGTCCCGGGTGTACCGACGTCGGGCATGTCTGCCTGACCTCGCTTCTTAGGTTAGGACCTTAGGACCGTCTCGCAGTCAGTCTGGCCTACAAAGGCGAGGTCCGGCGGGCACGTCTGCAGGCATGCCCGTCTAGTGAATTCTCTGCTCAAAGCGCTCAATACCCACCAACTCGCTCTGTGAGACAGCGAGATGGGATATAGCTCATTCTCCCATCCATTAGGGTAGGCCTGTGCCACAGCAGTGGCGATATTAAGGGGTGGTGTGGTGATGATATGCTAAGGTTTCACTCGTTTCGTATTTTTGTTGTTTACAGGACTGTGTACGATGGCCAGCAACGGCCAAGAAGCCAACTCCGGCGCCGGCCGGTCTACTCGCTCCACGGAGACCACGCCCCTCCTAGTCGCCGAAAATGTAAGATTTCATTACATATAAGTAAAAAAAAAATTAAAGGTTGAATATAAAAGTTTTTTTTAGTCAATTAAGACAAATTCTCTTTATGATTATTTTATTATAAAGAAAATAATGTCAATAGAAAAAGTTCCAATAACTATAGTCTTGATGCGGGAATCGAACCCTCGTCCTCGGGATTCCGAGCAGGCCTATACCACTCAGCCAACCAAGACGTCGTGAACTTTTTCTAACAACATTATTTTCTTTTGTCTTGAATATTAGCAATACGTAGGAAGATACTGACTCCTCAGAATAATAAACTTGTACTACATAATTAAACTGTTATCTTTAAAAGTAAACATTATGAAACGCGTACCTACTTCCCATGTGGCAATGACCAGAATTTTAGTAGGTAGCTACTACTATGCTTGTTCCTTGATCTGTAATTCAATATGGCTTGGTTTTCGTGTCATACGATACGGGCAGCATCTATCGAATGTCTAACGCGGTGCCATAACCACATGCCATGCTCAGTGTACCGTAAAATACTACTACACTTAAAGTATACTACCTACTGTCTAAAACCACGGTTTGGTACACATTATTCGAATTCGACGCTCTTACTTAGGCTAGGACATGTGTACCTTTTTTTCTTTTTTTGTGACCAGGGGTAAACTGCAGTTACGCATCCCCTCGCAGCGGCGAGAACTCCGCCACGAGGGGTATGTGTGACTTGGGGTAAAGTCGTTCCCCCCATACGCCACTAAACATCCCCTGGGTGACTCTTCTTAACGCGTTGACGGGGACCTAGGATATAGCGATAGCTTTCCACCCATCGCGTTGCCCACCTATGGCAGGCTCTTCTCCATACGCCGCCGGACAAACGCCCGACGCTGCCTCACACACGTCTCCAACATTGGTGACAAAAGGGGCCCGGATGAAACTCAGCGTCAAATTTAAGGCTATGGTCTCCGCATTGCCCCCCCTCCGAAGACCGTGGCCATCACGTGGCCGAAACGCAAATGCGCCGCTACCCCCACGTCTTAGGTGGTAGGTCCAACGCACCAGTGAGGGCACCAGGGTCTGCATCGACCAGCCAACGCTTCCTCTTCCGGCACCACCATTGAAGACCACCTACGACCAAAGGCCGTACCTCCTCTGTTCCGAAGTTAGCCGTCTGGTCCGTAAGTCAGACCAGACGTTGCCCAGGGTGCACCACGTGGAGGTCTCGGAACTTCGCACCCCAGGACATGTCTACCTACACAAACATAATTGGCTAAACGTGGGGTGTTAATAATTCTTCTTTGCCTATCCCTCTCTTCGGGGATATAGGCGTTGGCCAGAGTTTTCCTACTACTATACCACAGCAGTCAACAGCACGCCAGGTCTCAAATGTCAAATTTTCTCAATCGACTTTACTACAATCAGGATAAGATGCTACCGAGCAAAATCACGCTAAACTGATTTCACGGTTATGTTGATGTAATAAATAGTATTAAAGTCTTCGATTATCTACAAGTTGTAGACTACAACGGTTGTAAATATAACAAAGTTGACAATCGATTAAAGTTTGTCAGTTTTGGGTAGAAGTGCCGTTGAGAGCGCCCGTAGGATTGTTATTAATTTAATTAGTAAGTTTAATTAGATTAAAGGCTTTACCTACGGCATTTTAACAGCAACAAATAAGTATTATGTCATCTTATCTATAAATAGTTTAACTTTGACGTCTTGTTTATGTCTTCCCTTCCCTAAAAGTGGGTGTAAATTCACCTCTGCCTACCCCTTCGTGGATATAGGCGTGATTTATGTATGTATGTGTTTGTACGTACTTTCTCTCAGGCTGGTGGTGCAGGTGGCGACCCTACCAACAGTTGCGGGGATAGCTCTGGACTGTCCGTCCGGCAGACGGCGTTTCTCATCGCAGGTGAAATGGCTGGTAGCGGCGTCTTGGCGCTCCCTAGGGCACTCACCAAAACTGGTGAGTACATATTGACTTAGCTTCTTCTTCTTCTTCTTCCTGCCTTTATCCCGAGCTAGGCGGGGTCGGCACAATATGTTTTCTTCTTCTACTCCTCTCTATTCTTCACCAATTTCTCATCCACCCCTTTCGCCATCATAATAATAATTATCCTCCTTTACACAATTCATCCATCTTTTCTATGGTCTTCCTCTCCTTCAACGTCCTTCCAAGTTCATTGCTAACATTCTTTTGCCAACATAGCTTTCATCGCTTCGCATAACATGACCAAACCATCCAAGTCCATCACTCCGTAGTATCTAAGTCACTGGCGGCACTTTCAAACTTCCCCTGATATAGGTACCTACCTACTCATTCCTTATCTTGTCTCTCCATGTCACACCACCCATCCATCTTTTGACACGCATCTCGCTGTTCCATTCTTCACTCTTCTTTCATGAGTTTTCTTCATAGCCCAACGTGATATTGACTAGGAAAAAGGCATAGCGCCGTCGGTATTATTTACAGCAATTGTACATTACAGCTTAACCATTGCAACTTTTAAGCAGGAGCGATTTTATTGTTGTGTAATAATTTATTATGTAGTCAATTTAATCACTTTTGATATGACAATGATGCAAAAGACAATTTATCTTTCGGATTGTTGTTCTAGTGCAAACTTAGTTTTCTAATTAAGCGCCCGAATTGCTATAGTGACGTAAATATATTGCTTTTCAGTTCTTGGTCAATTTTAGTTTTCTAGTGACGTTAAGACGTTGTATTTCAGGTTGGGTAGGGGTGCCACTGATCGTACTGATGTGTTCGGTGGCTGCGTTCAGCGGCAAGCGCCTCGGCGACTGCTGGTCCATCATAGAGAGCCGTGACCCCCAGATGAGGACCCGCAAGAGGAACCCCTACGCGATCATCGCAGACCAAGCACTCGGAAAGACCTGGAGGTATTCTCAGTTAGTTCTTCTTCTTCTCACTGCAATATTCCTGGGGTCGGCGCAGTAGGTTTGCTCTTCCATTCATGTCGGTCAGACGCGATCAAGCCATCCACTGCCCTTTGATTCATGTCATCCATATCACACCGGAGAGGTGGGGTGCTAATGATGAGCTTAGGTTAATTAACAGTAGGTAAATGGGGAGCTCGCTAGCGCATTGGCATAGCGCACTCGGCTGCGATTGCGTGAACTATAAGGCAGATTATTATTACATTTTTGATCACCCATCCAGGGTGATCAAAAATGTACTATCTCGGTTTCCTCCGTGCTTCGGAAGGCACGTTGAGCCGTTGGTACCGGCTGCATCTGCAGGCGTTAACACCCACCAACCCACACTGGGCCAGATCTGGCCCAGAAGTTTATTTTTCGCTTTTCAGTGTTTTTAGGTAGGGAGTTTTTGTTATGTTCAATTTTTGTTTCCTTTTTGAGTCGGTTCTTTTTTTTTTTAAATATTTTTTTTAATGCTAGATAGACATAAGCTCTTGTCCTTCATCTCGCCTTCTGGCCAGTGACGATAAAGAATATGGAACCGAGCCTCATTAAAAAGGCTGGTGAAGATGATGATTTATATTTTTATTTATCTATTTTCAAGAAAAACAAACATATTACATTGCATATTTCTAATAAATAATTTACACTATACATGTCACAATAAAGTTTCCACAGATACTTCATCATCATCATCATCATCCCCAGCTCTTAAATGTCGTCCCCACTGCTGGGGCACGGGATGGAAGAATATAGGAAGATTGGGCCATAACCCACCACGCTGGCCCAGTGCGGGTTGAGGGGTACTAACGACTGCAGATGCAGCCGGGGGACCAACGGCTTAACGTGCCTTCCGAAGCACGGAGGAACTCGAGATAATAAATTTTTGGTCACCCATCCAATGACCGGCCTCAGCGAAATTGCTTAGTTTACGCAATCGTAGGCCAAGCGCACTGTGCCACTGCGCTGGAGAGCTCCTCCACACAGATACTTATTACAAAGAAATGACGATTGACGTTCCGCAGCGTGGCGGTGTCAATGGCTGTGACTGTGACGCTGTTTGGCGCTGCCGTGGTCTACCTGCTGCTCGCTGCGCAGATCACCGAGCAGGTGTTCCGCTGGCTGCTGCCAGGCGTCTCCTTCTGCGCCTGGTACATCATCATGGCGGCGGCCATGACGCCGCTCACACTCTTCGGCACGCCTAAAGATTTCTCGTAAGTGTGCACAGCAAATTGTCACCACCCCTATTCTCTTCCGAGGGGGCTATAGACGTAATTTATGTATGTATTCTCTCCCGCGGGTGTCGTATATAATGGTTAAATGCCGCAGTCAGAGACGTCGATTAACGTTAATCAGTATTTAATGTCTAAAAAATTCATTTAAATCTAGACCATAATATTATTTTTTGACACGTACTACATTAACGTTAATGATAAAAATAAAGAAATCGGCAACAGCGTTTCTCTAAAGGCAGGATTCCACCAGTGTGCTGAACTGTGCGGAACCGGCAGCACACTGCTGGAATCTCGCCTTTAAGTCACCTGCGATTTCCGTGCCCGATTGATGGCAAAAGGCTATACCTACCTAATTGGGGAAACGTAAGTGTTTAATACACCTCTGCCTACTCCGTTGTTGATAAATATATTTACAAAAGTGCCACCCACGCACCACAACTGTGCAACACACATACAGTTTGAAGTAATGGTTTCTTATCTGCCTTTTTTAATTAGCTTCAAGCTATTTGGCGTCAATATCCGGTGAGTACCTGCAAATAATGAATTTTAACAGCTTTATTTATTTATTTATGACACAATTATAGTTTACAAACCATCACGTCACATACCTGAAAATAAAATATTTTTATATTTAAATTAAATCACAATCTAATTTGCAACCGGTAACAATTGTGCACAACATTCCTATAAAAAATAAGATTACACCCAATTGGTTCCAAAGATATTCCTTAAAATCAAATAAAATTACAAATAATTAGCGTAAGTAATAATTTAGACAATAAACTTAGGAATAAGAATGTGAAATTTAACAATCAGACAAGGGACCTTGTCCCTGGCAATGTACTAATATAATAGATTTAAACGATCTGAGACTTTGGTGGAATATATCTACATATGTGCTGATCCCATTATAATTCCTACACATGCGAAATAATGGATCATTGTAAGATACAATAAACGTCGTGACTGGTAAACTGAACAATTATTGAGAACGACCTCTTCCATGAGTGAGTGATACTGAACTCAACAACTCACCAGCATCCCGCGCAGAATTTAACAGTTTGTAAAGAACTGCAAGGCTGTTTATCGTACGTCTATTTTGTAAAGTGTCCATTTCAAAATACCTCAGTCGATCCTCAGTCCTTCCTTTCTTCCTAACCTCAACCCACTGCTGGAGCACATAAATGGAAGATGATAGTAAATTTTTGGCCACTCGTCCAATGACCGGCCCCAGTGAGCATTGCCTAGCTTACGCAATGGCGTAAGGCAATCGCGCGCAGGGCGATCGTGTTAACCAATCTTCACTTTTTAGATGGGTACATAAATAAAAATAAATACATAATCAATACAATTCCTGTCTGAGTGTCCGTTCTACTTCATACAGACCGGCTCTCAGAGGAGAGCAATATTTTATCACGTTTACCCTCTGAGCGTTTACCTAAATGAGAATTATAATTTTGAATCATTGTTATTAGGTTTATTTTGACATTTCACTTCTTTTGATATTAATGGAAGAGGAAACATACTGCGCCGACCCCAGTTAGACTGGGAACTTCTTATGCTATTAATAAAGTTTGAGAGCAATTCTAACGCGCTTAGTGTAAATAGTAAGAGTAGCCGACCGGCCCTTGATGACGTACTCTTCTGCGCTAGACAACTACCTTTCAGCCAGTCTGTGAAATGGCTTAGTCGAGCTCCGAGCGTAACACCTGCATCGGTCTGTGGGAACGGACACTAAACTGGGGCCTTAATTACCACCAACTCTAAACGCGACTCAATTCCCATTGTTAGGGTGAGACAACGCTATAAGCCGAGTAGGGCGGCGTCCCGTTTTGTAGCCCGCGTTTGGATCACACTAACACTTCATGGTACGGCCACAGTAGTGATTCGCTAGAATCCTTCCATAGCTTAGCTCTTTCCATTCCAGTTTCACCGGCGTGGTGGCGTTCGGCGCGACCGCCGCCGCCTGCGTCCTGTACCTGATCCAGATGATGAACGACATCCGGCCCTTCGTGTTCCGCTGGGGCGTGCACGGGTTCCAGGACTTCTTCCTCGCGTTCGGGACCATCCTTTTTGCCTTCGGGGGCGCCTCCACTTTCCCCACCATCCAGAACGACATGGCTGACAAGAGGAAGTTCGGCGAGAGCTTGCAGTACAGTTTCTTGGGCAAGTATTATAAATGTGGAGACGAAAACTCTTGCAATCTCGATCGCGATCTCGGATCACAGGATCGCGTCACTACTTACACAGTCAATCTTGATTTTGTAAGTCCAAGTCGTAGCTGTTGCAAACACGTGATCTCAAAATAATAAATCAATAAAATATCGACCAGTTGTCATTAATAATGTTAACTTAACAGCACTATTGTGTTCCGACAATTTGTGGTACGAGGGACGAAGCTCGATTCCACCTTCGGCCCTTATCGTCACTTACCATCAGGTGAGATGTCTATCCCATAAATATCACCAGCCCTTAAACGTCTTCAGTGCTGGTCCCCACATAGTGTCCAAACTACTGCCTTCCCTTCACCACGCTGGCCCAGTGCGGATTGGTGGGTATTAACGACTGCAGGTGCACCCAGAACCAACGATTTAACGTGCCTTCCGAAGCACGGAGGAACTCGAGATAATTTTAGTCACCAACCGATGACTAGCCTTAGCGAACATTGATTAGTTTCAGAAACAACAACCCAGTAAAATACAGCCCTGCACGATATCATTAATCACATCTCGCATTAAAATAACAAATTTTCCAACGCAGCTATTCTGGTCCTCTACCTACCCGTGGCGATAGCTGGGTACGCAGTGTACGGCGAATCGGTAGCGCCAAATGTGGCGTCGTCTCTTTCCGCGACGCCTCTCACTCTCGCCGGCAACATCCTCATGGCAGTACACCTCGTCACAGCCTTCATCATCCTCATCAACCCCGTCTGCCAGGAGATGGAGGAACTCTATAATATCCCTAGAGGTAAGTCGATCTTGCTCTGCTATCCATCTTTTTCTTCTACTTGTCCTACTGATCCTAATTTATCTGTAGCTTTATCATACCGATCGAAAGGCTTCATCATAAGGATTATTTTTTACTAAATAAAATACGGTCAGAAATACAAGGAACACTATGAATTTTAATATTTGATGTGAAATTATAAATGAAAGAATTTAGTTTACAAGAATCAGTATGGAAATGTCCACGAGCTGCAAATAACTGACTGTCGCACTCAGAGACGTCAAATAACGTTAATGAGTACTGAACGTCAAAAAATAACAATTCAAAACTAGTCGCTATTCTTGCCGGGTCTATGGTCTAGATTTGAATGAAAATTTTTGACATTAAAAACTCATCAAAGTTAATTGACGTCTCTGAGTGCGGCAGTTAGACGTATATTATTCGAAACATCCACCTCAATAAGATCAAAATATCGACAAGGAGTGAAATAATCAAAAGAGTAGGTACTGCGACATTGTATTCAACAGATGGGACTCATTTTGAGCATTGTAAAATTGATTAATTTTCTATTAAAAATGTAATATTACGGTAACTAATACTCCTACCATACCAGAGTCCATGAGCTGGCGGATCACAATCCGTGTGTCGATAATGCTGGGAGTGCTCTTCATCGGCGAGAGCATCCCGCGGTTCTACACGGTGCTGGCCCTGGTGGGGGGCACTAGCGTGGCACTGCTCACCTTCATCCTGCCTTCCTACTGCTACCTGCAGCTGGTCAGCCAGCCGTTGAGGGAAGGGCAGGTCCCCATGTAAGTTTATTATTACAACAAGTAAAAATAAGGTTAAGTCTTAATATAACCATTTACCAGATCACTTCTCAGCGCAGATAATCCTCATTAGCGTAGTGATTTTGTCCTTGCGAGCTTCTATCAATAAAAAAAAAGAATGTCCCCAGGCAGTGCAGGCATTTTATTAATGATTATTTTATTTTTAAACAAATAAATGCCTAAATCAATCAGGGATAATGTAGATTGGGCAGCAGCGTTCCTCTTATACCACATAGCAATGTACTGCGACTTTGCTCGAATTGCGACTATTACATGGGACATAATTGGCGAAACGCGGGTGCTAGTTCACCTCTGCCTACCCCTTCGGGGATATAGGCGTGATTTATGTATAATGTAGTTTTTTAACAGTGAAAGAATTTTTAAAATGGGTTCAATAATTTCGGAGATTACTTGTCCCAAACATCCAAACTCACAAAAACTAACAATCTCACAAACGCTTACCTCTTTATAATATTATTAGTTTAAAGACAGATGAGACGATAGCTCTTAGCACGCCATGGACACACCGTGCGGGTGCCAGGTCCGTAGTGTGGCAGAGGGGGTAGTCATTGGCGCAGCAGTTTGGGACTTGTGACCCAAGTGTAGGTTTACGGGATGCCTTCACAACATGTCAACACTCAATTTCGCTAGCCTGACTAGAGAGTCAGGCTTGCGAAATTTAGAACCTAGCGAACCTTACTAGATATGGCTAATTAGAGGACTAGCCATATTTGGTAAAGTTCCGTGAGAGGCGCCTTATGGATACACGTTCTAGTTTTAGACCATAGGTTTGGTCTAGAGCTTGTACACAAAATAGTTATAATCTCTGAGCTGCCACGACGCATCGCAAGAACTTGCGAATTGATTCGCATCGCTCGCGCATTCCTTCAATTTCACTCTTCTTTGTTTCTTTTTCCTCACATTGTAGTTTTCTGCTTTGCGAATTCGCAGTTTTGTGTACAAGCTCCAACTGCTGAGTGAGATTAGCGCCAGCTATTAATTTTCCAGTGACAACCCTGGCTGGATGAAGATGGTGTGTTGGGAGGTGATCGCGCTCGGCGGTCTGGGCGGGGTCGCGTCCACATACAGCGCGGTCAGTGCCATCTTCAGCACCTCGCTAGCAACCCCATGCTACTTGCGCTAGTCAGCGAGAGACTCGATGCGTGAACGTATTCACCGTGCGGGTGTAGTCAGTGTGGCAGAGAGAGAAGTCAGTGGCATTATATCTGTAGTGCTACAGTGAAGCTGTAAAAGAACAAAAAGCGATAACATTTTTCACCAAGTAAACATGCCCAAATTTTAATTTAATTTTTTGGATATGATATTGATATAATATTATGATGTTCGTACGTTTTTATTTTTACGAGATATTGCTTACGATAAATGTTGCTAGTATCGATATCTTTAATTTTACTAAACTAAATTAATTAAACAGAAAAAGTGCTAGTTAGACTAGCCAGATTCAGTACACGAATCTAAAAAGACCAAAATTTTGTCATTCTGTAAAGTTTTAGGGAAGTGAAAATGTAATCGATTGAGACAATTTTTCATAAAGAAAATGTGGACAAATGTAGGCATGACTCGGCGTATCGGCACTTCACAATCCTCTGAAGTTGTATTATCCTACAATAGTTACCTACTTAGAGAAAGTAAGTACGTTGGAGTAATGTACCTACCCATATACAAATAAAATATTATAGGTGTGTAAAAATGTATTATTAAACGCGGACTATACGCCAGAACATAAAAAAATGTCATAATTTATCAGTTCGATTGTGTCTTACCCAAAATTAATTTGAATTATTCTGATCCGTCACCCTGCTCTGTCCCCCCGGGGTGACAGATAGGACACAAAGTTATTAGATTTATTAATTATTAGGTAATTTTGTATGATTAATGAAAATAGGTGCTAGTTGAAAACCAGCGTCAGGCCTCAAAACCTGACATAATGCTGAACTAGCACCTTTTGGTGCAACCGTGGAATATGCTTTTGGTATACCTAATGTTTTGTTTTGTATTATAGTTTTTAAGAAGGTGTTTTTTCTCATGGTGTGCCAATAAATGTTTCTATTCTATTCTAATCCAAGTTTAACAGTATAAAATTTTCATGTGTGTGTATGTGACATTATTAAGCATTAGGCAATTAATTTTGTATAGAATACCATTTCTACGGCAGTAGGCCTAGCAAGGGACGTGGACATAAATCATCGGGGAAAATAAAACATTAAAATTTGACTATCGCTCTAACTCCCACTTAATCCTGAGAAAACACTCTGTCAAGTGGTGAAGAGAGATTTTGTCCACTTGTGTGAGCCACATGACAACGAGTACTCAATGGCTTACGTCAGCTGCCCCCCGCAAAGAGGTTCAATATCGTTAATTAATGTTACATAAACAAGATATGCATTTAGTTGTAGGATTGCAGGTCAGGCGCATTCTAACTTTACACATCCATCGCATTGTGGAAATAACATTTGTTTGTCTTTGCGTGAATATTTTTAAGGAGCTTGCTAGCGCAGTGGCATTGCGCCCTTGGCCTTCGATTGCGTAAACTAAGCAATGATCGCTAAGGCCGGACATTGGATGGGTGACCAAAAATTTATTATCTCTAGCTCCTCCTTAAGCCGTTGGCCCCGGCTGCATCTACAGTTGTTAATACCCACCAACCCGCATTGGGCCAGCGTGGTGGGTTATGTTCCAATCTCCCTATATTCTTCCATCCATAGGGAAGGCCCGTGTCCCAGGAGTAGGGACATTAAAGGGCTGGTAATGATGATGATGATAATGATGAATAGAGCCGAGCAGAATACAATTGTCACCACCTGGGTGTCGGACAAGTCGACAAAGGGTAAAGACAGGGATGAATAATGGCCAGCAGCATTCCTCTGCGATTTATTGCGATCACGCAGATGGCCCCTATTACATGGGACCTAACTTAATTAGCGACAAGTTTCAAGACAAATAGTTGAGTAAGACAAATTATTTATACATACTTTGATGTTAAAATACACCCAGTATTTTCACATCAAAGTATGCATAAATATAACAGCTGTCATGCGCACCATCCTGCAACTCTTTCTTTCTGCCTGCCCTTATCCTACTCTAAGTAGGGTCGGCACAACATGTCTTCTTCTTCCACTGTCCTCTATTAGACGTGAACTCCCTTTTTCACACAATGCATCCATCGGTTCTTCAGTCTTCCTCTCATTGTAGGTCCATGCACATCCATACTTAACATACCTCAAGTTACGTAGCATTCATAATCCCTCCTCATCACATGTCCGTACCACGCTAACCTGTTACTCCTCAATTTTTCTCTACTTTCAGACTTCCTCTAACGTGCTCATTTCTAATCCTGTCTTTCCTAGTCACCCCACACATCCATCTCAACATTCTCATTTCCGTTGCATGCATTTTTCTCCCTTCATCCCTCGCTTTCGTTGCCCAACAATCTGATCCATACAAAACGACAGGTCACATGGTGCACCCGAGGCCTGCCGCCATTTCATCCATCCTGCATTTATTCTACCATTCACATCGCGGTCAATATCACCATCATTTTTGAAAAATGATCCGAGGTAGGTACAGGAATCGGAACACATTGGGAGGGATACACCATCTAAGGCAATATCAGTAGGACCAGAGGCGCCACCGAAGTTGCAGAACAAATGCACAGTTTTTGTTCTGCTGATCTTCAGCCTATCCTATCATCCTACAACTATAAGCAATTTAATTTGGAGAAAGTTTCTTTAGGTACCTACTTGCTCAGTTTTTCACTCGTCTGTATAGCGTCTGCTGGACAACCAGTCTATCATATTGGGTGGCAAAGTGTATCTTATCAATGATATTTCCCCAATCTAGTATAATTAGGCATCCAATAACCTTTTGCCTTCGTCCCCGAGTGTCGAATCTGCACGTCCAATGACCAAATTAAATGTCATTTCACAAGATAACGTAATTACGAAACATTAATAAATTATCATCAAGCCACTAATGCCCAGTGTTCAAGCAAACTTAATTATAAATTAGTGGAAATTAGTCCACGTTGGCCATTACGGTGCTATCAGTAGAGGAAACAGTACGTTCAATATTCGAAATACAATGGCGGAGGGATCGCCTTAATGACTGGCGATTAGGAGGTCCGAAAGATCCCGCTATCAGTGTTAATAATTGGCAGCCAGTCCCCTGAAACAGTTTATTGGTCAACGCGCGTCGAAATGCTGGGTGGGGAGATAAGGACGGCCGTGGCCCATCGTGGGTCACACTCGCCGATAGCGGTCCCGCCTGGGCACACGTCTGCACTCCGCACGCCACATCCCCCTGCAATAAATCTATAGGTGAGTCGATTTAAATTCTTTTCTCTATGCAAGTCACCCAGTCAACGAAGTCAAAGTCAAAATTCGTTTATTCATATCTGGTAGTTATTCTTCTTCTCTCTGCCCTGTTCCCAGGCTATCTCGGGTCGGAGCAGTATGTTTCCTCTTCCATTCATATTGGTCAGACGTCATCAAGACATCCACTCCCTTTTGATTCATATCTCACATCACACCGTAAAGGTGGTAGTGACGAATGAATGTATTAGAAAAAAGGCGGAACTGGCCAACTCGAGAGGCCGATGATGAACGGAGATAGTGAATAGTCCAATGACAACATTCCAATCCATACTGCTCAAGGGTTTGGCTTAGGTTTTACAGCCGGCCGCCTGCTTGACACCAACCCAAGACCTCGAGGCATTCATTACCAAAGTTGATGTTAAACGCGCCAGAGCCACACGCCTCGCTAGCAAACCGGCACGCAAGTGGGCTAGAGAAACCCATCATTGTCAACGAGTTATGACCTGACACAACTTCATTTCTATTCTATTTTATTAGCCTTGTGGTGACGGCAGAGCAGAACACACAATTGTCACCACCCCCATCTCTCTTGCGGGGATTAAGGGTAAATGCAGCATTACTCTTATACCAGCTAGCAATGTACTGCGATTTCTGTGCCCGATACATGGCAATAGGCTCGCCATCTATTATCCTAATTAGAGAAACGTAGGTGTTGATTGTGGGGAATTACTGCCTACACCTTCGGGAATATAGGCATGAAATATGTAAGTATTTTATATTTGAAAGAATCTGCTTTGCCAATGCCCCATCAGAAAAACCCATGGTGAAGAAGCTAACGTCACCACATGACTATGGCAGGTCGAAACTTATCTGTGGCAAAACCGAAATTGTATAAATGTGGCACCACATATGGGAAATCACCAATAACACCTAAAGAGGGTATGTGTCAGGCAGGCGGCCGGCTGTAAAACCTAAGCCAAAAACCTTGAGCGGTATGGATTGGAATGTTGTCATCTCAATCACTCTCTTCGTTCATCGGTCTCTCGACATGGTCTTTACCGTCTCATTTCTATACATTCATTCATCACTAGCACCTTTCCGGCGTGATGGGTGCTATGAATCAAAAGGTAGTGGATGGCTTGATGACGCCTTACCGATATGAATAGAAGAGGAAACATACTGTGCCGACCCCAGATAGACTGGGAGCAGGGCAGGAAGAAGAATTACTGCCTAATTCAGGCAAGCCAATGACTAATGTCTTCGTGTTGATACAGTATGGCGCTGTGTGGACTGGTACGGACAGCTACAAGGGTGGGGAGGTCTTCGATGACGGCCTGCTGTCGGCAAGCTACTTATGCTACAGACACTAAAGGTAAGAAAATAATTTGCACCAAAAAACGCGCTGTACCAAATTAATTTAACAGGAAAGTAAAGAGACGAAAACTCTGAGCATTCCATGGATTCACCAAGTGCTGGATCCATAGTGAAGCAGAGGGGAACTCAGTGGCAGACTTGGGACCCAAGTGTAGGTTTCATTACAGGATCCCAACACCTTCAATTCTCTCTCTGCCCAGCCATATTTGGTAAAGATTCTGTGAGAGCCGCCTCACACATATTTGTTTGTTTGAACATATTCATATATATTTTTTAAAAACAACGGAATTATTTGAAATCATTTTCCAAAACCACTAAGAATGTTTTGTTAAAAGTCCAAAATTAAAAAAACGCTCTAGACTGTTTACTAACAGAGGCAGCTGATGACATATCAGGCATCTAATGCAAGATTTAATGACGACAAAATGTAAACAGTTTCATTAATTGTTTAGTACAATTACAACGGACACGTAACAAAATGCCTACTTGCATGTTACACTATTTACGCAAAGTGTAGCCTTGAGTTGGGGCTATCGTAAACAACTTGTCGATTTAAGTGCGCCGCAGAATGTTTTGATCTAAGCTCCTGTGCTGTGTTTAATTTAGTATAAGTATAGATTATACTAGGTATACTTACTTCTTATTCATGCGAATGCCTTTGCCTTGCGAATATTTTTTTTTATCATCATTGTCTTCCATTTAATTAATTTTCTTTTATATTATAATATTTAATTGTCTTTACTTCTTGGATTGTCGAATGGGGTTCTTATACAGCCATAAATTTTATGTAAAATATAGGATTGTTATTGCAATTTGTTATAGAGACTACCATCAAAATTTATTTAATACCTAAATTATAGGTACTTTCTTTCCTTAGCGATTATTCAAGCGAGTTTTATAGAAGTCGTGGAAGATAATAATATTTTAATTATATAATAATAATATATTATAATAATTAAAATTATAAATTGTGCCATATTCTGGCTGGACATAAAGGTTTCTATCAAGTTTAAGAGGATTGAAGTGAAGTTTTAAATTTTAATACAAAAAGCGATAATTTTTCACCCCGGAAACATCGTCCAATTTTAATATTTTTTTTATATGTTGTAAATATAATATAAAACTAGGTTCGTACGTTTTTAAGAAATATTGCTTACGATAAAAGTTGTCAGCGTTGAACCTCTTTATTTTTGACATAAAAACTTCCTCAAACATTTATATATTTATAAAATATATTTATATTTTTTTTTAATTTAAATATATTGAATTTAATAAAAAGAATAGACTTAGATTAGGATGTATTGAATTTAAAAAGACCCAAATTTTCTCATTTTGTAAAGTTTTAGGGGAGGGAAAACGGTATCGCTCGAGACAAGTATTCAAGAAGGAAATTAAAGTACGAAAAAAAACGCCGCGTATCGGCACTGTGAAGACCCTCTTTAGCACACTTAAGATTTTGTATTTTCTTTGTAACCTGACGTCACATTAACAATATTTAATTACATAAGTTAAAGGGCAAAATATAATGATTACAGGAAAATACTTCACAAAGAAACACGAGTGGGTGTCTGTGAAGGACAACGTCGGGACCATAGGCATCTCCAACTACGCGCAGGTTTGTGAAGTTTATAAAAAATAATATTTTAAATCACAATTACACAAAAAAGAAACACATTATACATATACATGTTAGAAAAATTAGTACAGCGAATATTGTGTTTAGAAAAAGTTCGAAAAATTATACATACATACATAATTCACGGTTCGAAAAATTATACATACATACATAATTCACGCCTATATCCCCGAAGGGGCTGAGGCAGAGGTGAACTAACACCCACGCTTCGCCAATTATGCTAGGTCCCATGTAATAGGTGGCGAGCCTATTGCCATTTATCGGGCACAAAAGTCGCAGTACTTTGCTAGGTGGTAGGTATAAGAGGAACGCTGCTGCCCATTCCTCATCACTGATTTATCCTTAGTCGCCTTGTACGACACCCACGGGAGAGATTTGGGGAGGTGACAATTGTATTCTACTCTGCCGTCATCACACGGCCAAATTACAGTCAGGAATTCCCGCGTCAAGACTATAATTTTTCGAAAACTTTCTGACCACAATATTTTCAGTTTATAAATAACTAGTGGTCACCCGCGACTTCATTCGCGTGGATTAAACTATCTATTTTTGGTTACTATTTTGATTTTTATTTCAACTTACTTTAATAAATGTGAGAAATAATATCACAAGGAACATTGCAGTTAGAAATAGTTCGATTCCCGCCAGGACTTTCTTTGTTATATTTTGGTTTGGTATCTATCCTAAGAAAATAGTGAGACAACCTTAAAAGATTCGTATTGTATGATAAACTACGATTTAGATGTCCGATATTATGGCAAAAAGCTTGACGAAATGTTGGTGTTATAATACGCTTCTGCCTTCCTCTTGGATAAGCGTGATTTATGAGAAATTAATGAATGTATAAGAAATTATGAATATATTGTTCCAGTAAAAACTCATAATAATATTCTATACATAGAACAGAGCTGCACTTTAATTCCACTATTCACCCCAGGAATCCCTCGGAGAGGTGGTATTCGCGCAGCTTCCGGATGTGGGCACTGAGTTTTCGGCCGAAGACGAGTGCGGAGCCCTGGAGAGCGTCAAGGCGGCCGGCGAGGTCTACACGCCCGTCTCGGGCACGGTAAGCACTCAGAATCCAGCCCCCCGTAGCACGGAACGTGGACAAAATCTCCCCGGGGAAACGAGAATTCCCACTCAATCTCGAGACAAAACACTGATGGAGAGAGATTTTGTCCACGTCCCGTCAAGTCCCGTGCCAAGCCTGCCCGGCTAGCATGACCACCGAAACACGATATAGATACCTATAGCCTTTTATCGCTTTGAGCTGTCAAAGATTCATAGATTTTGTGTTTAGGCGTTATGTTTTATGGTGTTTAAGAAGCGAGCGTCTATGCCATATGCCGTCAGTGGCGCCACGTGTGCGACGGCGACGCCGCGACAGAGTGAAAGGCCAGAAAGAAGTTTTATGCAAATGTATGAAATTTTATCCCTAAAATTTCATCATTTCTCCAACATATCGATGGAGCGCAGCGACACTGACGCGGCGACACAGACGCCCGCGTCAGTCGCTCGGCCGCTATTGCAATGTCACTGTAATAATTTAGTTTTTATAAAACTGACATCTGTTGAGGTCATCTAACAGAGTAGAAAAAGAGATGAAAAATTACAATGGTGTCTCTATCAGCACCCATTGCTTTAAGATTTAAGCTTGGAAGATTATGGGAATATTAGAAAGACGGTCAAAACGTGGTCTGAATTTCGGGAAAAATTAACTAAATCAAATTGGTAGAGTAGAGCCTCTTCCCAAATTGAGGTAGTATTCGTCGCGGCTCTCACAGAATCTTATCAAATATGGCTGGGCAGAGACAAAGGTCGGAGTGGCTTCTGCTTTCTGCCACGCTATGGACCCGCACGGTGATTCCATGTAATTCTAAGAGTTTTCGTATTTTTAACTTATTGCATCTCTTCCACTGACCTCTATTAAACAAGTACGCTGGACTGAATACTTCTACTAAAATACAAAGATTTTGGTGGTTAGAAAAAGAATTTCGAAAAATTACGGTCTTGAGGCGGGAATCGAACCCGCGCCGCTGCTATCCGGGCAGGTGCCTGACCGCTCGGCCACCCAAGACACTAATTAACTTGCCGAAATTCCTGTAACCTTTACACTTCACGTTGTAAGCCAACGTCTTTGTACTAATTTTTCTAACATTTATATAATGTTAAAATTAAAAATCAAATAGTACTAAATTTGACGTTTGTTGCTTTATATTTGTACAAATGCATCTCTAATATTCGTATCAGACCTTCGTACACCAGTGCCATCAGCGCCAAGATGGCGATAATCAAAATGGCTTCATTGTTTGGAAGACAACCTTCTGTCCAACGTACTTGTATATGAGAGGTCAGTGATCTCTTCTAACAATCACATTGTACCTGCACAGGTGACAGAGAAGAATGACAAAGTGGAGTCCTCGCCGTCACTCATCAACAAGTCGTGTTACGAGGAGGGCTGGCTGTTCAGGGTGCGGCTCTCCAAGCCGGAGGAGCTTCAGAGACTGATGGACCAAGCTGCCTACGACCAGTTCTTGCGCGACTCGCACTGACACCCGAACCCCGATTATGTTAGCCTCTTTCAATCGCTTTCGTTTCCCTGTCACTCTCACACTTTGCGATCATTCTCAATGAGTGAGAGTGGCAGGTAGATGAAAGCGATTGAAAGATGCTTACATAATAATGCCGCCGCGCGCAGCTTGGGACCGCCAGAATATAATTCTGCAGTCCCGTTCGTTTAAGTACTACAAATTATTTAACTTAAAATGTCACTACAGCTCCCGTAGCACGGGACGTGGACACATCTCCTCTGGGGAAAGAAAATCTTTCCCTCTCGCTCCAACTAACTAAATCCCGAGAGAAAACACTGTCAAGTGGTGCTGGAGAGAGACTTGTCCATGTTCCCGTGCTAGGCCCGCAGTTCTGGCAATTCACGACGGCGACCGAAATCTACTCGAAGTAAATAGGTAACTGTATATTTTGTATCACAGTGGTGTGAGATCGAAAGCGAATAGGCAAAAAGAGACATAACCACAGACAGACCACATGCCATACACATATTTTGTATATAGGTACAATATACGTTCCACCACTAGTAACACTAGTAAGGCCCTGCGAAGCGACGTCGCATCGTAAACATCTGCGAGAGGGCAAGCCGCATCGCGAGAACTTGCGAATTGATTCGCGTCGCGCATTCCATCAATTTCATTCTTCTTTGTTTCGCCGCCTTGCTGAACTAAATCGCATCGCAGCAATTTAAGCTGTAGTTTTCTGCGTTGCGAATTCGCATCGTACCAAATTGCACTTATGTGTAGGTACGGGCTCTATATCTCACGCGCCTTCGTGAATTGCAAGAATAAATGCCCTAATCGTCTACCTGTCTTATTTATGAGATAGTTAAATTCAAATTATCGATGTGTCTGCATCGAGGTACAAATGTTAAAGTAGTAAAATACACTATATTTATATCAATGCAAGGGTTGTGAGAATGGGATGTTTGACTAGATGCAGACGAGGCTAGCAATATATTTTAATGTTACTATACAAAAAAAATTGAACAGTTCCTAATTTATATTTAACTACAAGATGAATCTGTTTAATTAAAGAATATTTTACCAATGAGTTTCCATTTATTTACGTAAAACATTACATAATACTTTCCGCTATCGACCCAATCCCTAATAGCAGGCAGGCGCACAGATTTGTGACACGTAAAGTAAATAGCTTAAAAATGTATATGGCGGCAATTGGCCCATCTATTCCAACGAATAGAATACTTTCTGAAGAAGCTGTCAAGGAGTGTTCAGCGAGCTTCTTAAGGTGTCATTTAATTATTGTTTTCAATAATTTCTAAATTGTTTTAGAGTGGAACTTGGTCTATGAAATTCTTGTCGATGTTCTAATAAGTGGAATCATTGAAAACAAGTTTTATATGACATGAAATTTTTATAGGTGTTTTAACCACCTCATCACTCGCGATCACGAAGTCTGTTACCGTTCAATTCGTGCCGAACACTCCCCAGACGCGTTTAAATGTGTGACACCTATATTTTAATGTAAAAGACGCGGCTGTATGGGCTAGATCCATTTGCCTTCCCCATCGAACATTGCTGTCAAACATTGACGCTGGCATTCTATTCGTTCACTCAAATCTCAGCGCGGCCACCTGGGGGTCTAGCCAAGTGGCTTATCTATTCGAACGCACAGAAAAAATTAATGCACTGACGTAAAGTTTGCTCTGTTGTAACACGTCAGTTTCATACATTTTGGCCCCTGTCATTCTTCGGCGTGTACCGCACAGACGCGGAAGAAATGAAAGCTACTATGAAGCTTTCATTTCTTCCGCACGTGACCGGCGACACGCTCAAGAATGGAATTGAGCGTGTCGCCGGTATGTATTCTATGCTCTGATATATTGGCCACTTGGCTGTCTAGTCGCGAGTTCTACTTGAGTGCGGCCGCGCCGGAGATGATCTCGATCAGCTCCCTGGTGATGACCGCCTGGCGGGTCCTGTTGAAGAGCAGCGTGAGTTTCCTGATCATCTCCGCGGCGTTCTTGGTCGCGTTGTCCATGGCGGCCATGCGGGCGGACTGTTCCGAGGCGGCGCTCTCCTTCATCGCGTAGTAGAGGAGCGCGGCCACCGTCCACTCCGCGTAGCACTCCAGCTGGTCGTTGTCCACGTCGTCGAACGCGGTCATGTTGGGCGCGGTCTGTGCGAGGCGAGGTCGTCGTCGGCATTACATACATGTATATAGGTACATACATGAATCACGCCTTTATCCAAGGGTAAGTAGAGGTGGTTAAACGCCCACTTTTCGCCAATTGAATTAGTCCCATAGGTAGTGCGCCTATTTTGTTTTATAGTTAGACAGGGAAGCTTTCCTTCATCTCACCTTATGGTAAATGACGTTAAGGGCCGAAGATGGAATCGAGCTTCACTTGGCACTCTCAACCACTGGCTGGCTATCTTATCACACATTGTCGAAACACAATAACGCTGTTAACATTATTACTATAGCGATCGATCCTGCTCAGCCGTCACCAGACTGCACATCATCTTTACCAACCTTTTAATGTTCCCACTACTGGGGCACAAAGCTTTCCTTGCCTATTGATAAAATAATATAGAGATAATGGTCCATAACCCACGGCATTGCGGATTGGTGGGTATTAACGACTGCTGATGCATCATCCTCATCATCACCGGCGTTTTAATCTACAATCTACAGCCCTTCCCTTTGGATGGAAGAATATATATATTATGGCCCAGTGCGAAAAGATCCGGGACTTAACATGTTTTCTGAATCGAGGAAAATTTTGGTCACCCATCCAATGATCGGCCTGTGGTTGTGTGGTTAGAAAAAGTACGATAAATTATAGTATTGATGCGGCATGGCACATCCATTTGGAGGACGCGGGTTCGTTTTCCACATCAAGGTTATAAATTTACGAACATTTTCTAACCACAAATTTCTTTGTGATAATTTTTCTAACATTCATATAATGTTGAAATAAAAATTCAAAATAATAATTAATCGTCCAGTTTACGCCACGAAATATTTTAGATTATTTAAAATAAGTTCTCCGAAGTAGCGATCCCTTTTCTGGATAACAGATTACCTCAATTTTGTCCTTGTTGAACACCGGAATGATGGACAGTTCGTACTTGACCGGGCTGAAGTACTTGTTGTAGTAGATCTCGCCCGTCTCGTACAGGAACCCCGCCTCCGCAATGGCGGCGGCAATCGTCGACGCGTCCGCGAACACGGGCGCTATCCGACCGATCTTAAACATGAGTAATATTGATTGGTACATATCTCCGAATAACATACAAAAACAAAACTACATACATACGTTCATAATCATAAATCACGCTTTTGTCGCCGAAGGGGTAGACAGAGGTGGATAAACATCAACTTTGCGCCAATTAAGTTAGGTCCCATGTTATAGGTGGGTGCTGGGTGATGGAAAAGACTAATTGACATTTCTTTAGCACAGAAAACGCAGTATATTGATAGAGGTGGTATAAGAGGAACACTGCTGCATATTACTCATCGCTGTCTTCATCCTTAGTCGCCTTGTAAGACATCCACGGGAAAGATGGGGTTAGTGACGATTGTATTCTGCTCTGTCCCCACATGGCCACAACACAAATTGACATCTTTGTAACGACTTTCAATATGATAAGCGCCTCTCAAGTCAGATTGTAATACTTATGGGGTTAGTGACGATTGTATTCTGCTGTCCCCACATGGCCACAACACAAATAGACATCTTTGTAACGACTTTCAATATGATAAGCGCCTCTCAAGTCAGATTGTAATACTTATATACACAGAGGTATACATTCTGGTCAGCCCCCCTAGCCAAGTGGCTAATCTATCGAATGCATAGAATACAAGAAGAAACTGACGTATTACAGAGGAAACAATAGGTCACTTTCATACTTTTGTTTTCTATGCATTCGAATAGATAAGCCACTTGGCTAGGGCCTGAAGAAGTAGAATTTTAAGTATGCGTAGCGGGCGGCAATTGCCACTTTCTGGTCAGCTACTGTGACGTAACGAAACAAATATATTTCACACACGTCTCTGACGCTGACGAGCATGTGCGCGGCGAAGATGCGGCGCAGCATGGTGCGCGACTTGTCCCCGATGCAGACCAGCTTGCTGGTGGCGCCCTCTGCCTTGCGCTCCGTGAGGTGCCGCCGGATGCGCCGCGCTACGCCAGAGTGCACGCCGCCGCAGAGCCCTGAAGGTTACCACTAAATATGAAGAACCTTGAAGATGCGCATAGGCCTATAATATCGACGGGGTCTACGTAAGTTGTCGTATGTGCAAAATCGCAACTTTACAGGAGAGCAATTTGATGTTAGAAATATGTACTATGATCACGTCTCGCACCAGATTGTTTTCAAATTTGGCACGAATACTAATTATTTATATTATCTTCGATATAATAGAACCATTGTGTGAATATATACAACGTTGTACTAAGACGTAAAATTGTAGTAAGTTCTACACGCCGCCGTCACAGAGCCCTTTAATAATAATAATAATAATTTGGAGAAACATTGAAGATGCGACATAAAAGCTGGTGCTTGTTCCTTATATCCTACCATAGTGGTCGCGCTCGCGTTAATGTCGGTTACTAAATAGCCTAATATAGCCTCCCTCGATAAATGGACTATCCAACACAAAATTAATTTTTCAATTAATCATACGGAGAACCTTGAATATGCGACATCAGAGCCCTGATAGAGAACACCAGTCTGGCTATGGAGAACCTTGAACATGCGACATAAGAGGGATGGTGATTGTGATCCTTATCCTACCATTATTCCCTAAAGCGGGAAACTTATTACTACACGCACATGGGCATGCCCGCGCGGACCTCGTTTGTACAGGCCAGACTGACTGTGACGGCCCTACACTAGGCAAACATCGCACAGAACTAATAGGAGCGAGGTCCGGCCGGCATGTCTACAGGCATGCCCGTGTAGTGAATTCCCCGCTTAATGCAGCGTTCCACGTGAGCACTCCGAGACGTCAATTAATTTTGATGAGTATTTAATGTCAAAAAATTTCACTGAAATCAAGACCCGACTAGTTTTGAATGGTTTTGAGTTTAGGTGAGTACTTGTTTACTACTGCCACACTCGGAGACGTCCATTAGCGTTAATGAGTATTACCGTTAATAGACGTCTCTGAGTGCAGCAATAAGTCAGTACTGCGGCATTGATCTCGACAATAATGAAATACATCAACAGGTATAGGGTCTTCACCCCAGTAGTGGGACAACCAGTGACTGAGAGACAATATGCTTGGTTGATTGGTCAGTAATAGTAATAACATTTTTCAACACAATTGCTCGTAAATTGACTATTATTGCACCGCTTTTAGGTCCGCAATGCAACATATTATGCACTCGTGCATAATATTATATATTATGTACTAGTGCGTAATGGTATTTTTTTTAATCCTTTTTTTTGTTAAATTCGCCCTATATTTTTAGCGAAGCATAGGTTCTAGCCCATACAGCCATGTCTTTGGTATATTTAGTCTGTATTCATGTCTGTGAAATGAATAAAAATGAAATTAATTTTACGTTAAAAGAGGGATGTCACATAATTTAACGCATCTAGGGAGTGCTCGGCGCGAATTATTTAATGGTAAAAGAGTTCATGGCGACTGATGAGGTGGTGAAAACCACTACAAAATTCTCAACAACAAACACATCACCAGACTTATTTTCAATAATTCCTCATAATTGAACGTCAACACAGATCTATATGCATCAATTTTACACCACTTTCGTTGTACAAAATTGAAACGGGCCAAACACTCCAAAGTTTATGCTTATTGAATTTGTCTATGGACATTGAATATTTTTACGAATATTAAATTATTTAAGAGTTAAGATGATAAATAAACAAATAATTCCATGTATAAAAACACAAATTAACTTAACTATCGTTTTTTATTTTTTATTTAGCTGCTGCTCCGGATGCACAGCCGGTTTTTCTGTGCCTTTTGAAAGTCGTCATATTTGTTTTATTAAATTAATATTGTGGCAGAGTGATGTTTACTGTTAAAAATGGTGTAGTTTTGTGTAATAAGTGTCTACGGCGATGAACAATATAAAGATTTAGTGAAACAATAGTGCATTTGATGAGAAAGGCGATGAGCATTTTCTACCGCGTCAGTCTCCGCCAAACTCTCCCAAAATGCATTAAAACGTGATACATCCGCGTTTTAATGCGATTAATACTGAAGAAAGTAGACTCCATCAGACGAGGCTGTATGTGCTGGATCTCTTTGCCGTCCCTACTAATAATGAGAATTAAAAAAGAACAAAATTCAAAACTTGTAGGCGCCTTGTTCCGTAGTTATTTGATAAAGTTAATATCAATACAAGTTTGTTTTTTCCTCGCAATTGTGTTGAAAAACGTCGTATGCAGCTCGTATGCATTGATCTGCTCGCGGTTGCAATAATGCCTCGTATGTAATGACCAACGTAGCATACTCGTAGCATAATATACTATTCTGTTATTACTATTATTAGACAACAAGATACTTTTTATTCTAAAGTAAAGTAATTTAGCGATCGCCAAAAACGTTAATTTAGGTTAAGTTAACGTTTTTGGCGATTCGTGTTCGAAGGTTGTATTTTTAAATATTAACAAAGTTCCGCTTATTCGTGTTAAAATAATTCGGTTTTCGATTCGAATTCCAAATCAGTTTTACTGTCAAATCAATCTGAAATTAATCATAACGAAAGAGCATGTCCCTTTATAAGCTTTGTAATAATTAATGTCCCTCCAAACGAATCTGAACTTGGACGCTTTGAGTGTTGGACTGAGGCCGAATGCGGCAGCCTTATTAAATTTAAGCTCCAATTCATTCGCCCTCCCTACTTACCTTTATTAGTATTTGAACGATTGAGACAAAGCAATCTTATAATTTACAACATCGGACACCTCAAGAAAGGTTAGCACAGCCCAAAAAATTATCAAAGATCAGCTTTATTGGATTAAGAAATCATGCAGACTAGGATGGTTTGGTCATTTTATACGAAGACATGAAAGCTATGTTGGCAGAAGAATGTTAAGCATGAACGTGGATGTGTGGATTGTGTAAAGGAGGATATGATTCTGAGAGGAGTGGATAAGAAACTGGTGAAGGATAAAGAGAAGTGGAAGAAGGAATCATATCATCAATCATATTGTTCAGTATGTCATCCAAAACTAGACATGTAAAAACTTTGTCAATTTGTAACAGAATTCTGATAACGCGTTCACAGTTATTTAAAAGTTGACTGGATTGTATGTATGTATGATATTAATTGTTTTGATGTCTGATTAGGAAGTTTAGGCGACCTTCGCATACACGAATCTTTATCAATTTGGCGAACACAACCGCAGCGCACAAGCAAAAAGTCATGATGAAATACGGGTTGATCATATCAATCGATACGCAGTCAATGATACACTCTATTGCAAAGAAATAAGTGCTACAGTCGCATTGTGGACGTGTGACATCTATTGCGTCGTCCTGTTTGCTATCAAGGAAGGAGACGAAACTTCCGACATAACAAGACAATAGATACACTTAAACGTTAGAATATAAGAAACATGCTCATATGTTATTTGAATAATTTTATGATAAAATTAAAGACGTGAGTTATTTTTTTACATAAGTAAACGAATTACCTACAGATAAGTATACACCACAAGAAACCGCTGGCAGATTTAAGATTTTAACACAGAACCGAAGTGTTAAGTTAACTAAAACGGATAGACAAAGCCTTTATTCGACACTGATATGATTGTTAAACTCAGAGCTTATTAATGATTACATAGTATTTTAAATAACAAAAGTTGGGTGGTAAGGTAGCCGAAAGTTACCAACTTTTTGGCAAGATCCTATGTAATCTAGGCGAGACATTTTACTATCCATCGAGCAGGTTAATCGTTAATCTAGGTCATCGAATCCCAAAGTGGTCCAGGACCCCCAGGGGTCCACGGAATAGAATGGGTCTACGTTAGCGTAACAATAAAATGGGCGTTCGCGATTCGACGAAAACTTATCTGATTTCGATAGTGAAGCACTAAAATTTTGGCTTGACTTCGCCTATCAAAGTAAGTAGATAATATTTTAAGCGTAGCGACTGTTACTTGTAAAAACTTACACGTTTGCGAGTTTTGGGAATATGGTAGAATTGTAGCTGCAGGCGGTCCCCGGAACTCAAATAAAATAACCCAAAGGAAATAAAACCCGAAATCGTGTTGGACATAAATATAGGATAGCTTTCACCACGGTAATTAGTTCCTTGAAGATAATATTTGTAACTTGATGCATTGCGAAGGGGTCAAAAGGGTTCGCGGATATGGCAAGTCCTGGATTGAGGACACTGGGCGCAGGGGTGACGATCTTGACCCGCCCTGTCCGGACAGGATGCTCCACTTAAACTGGCATTGATGACGGTGGTGTCGGAATAAAGTCGACTCGACAAAGAATACTATATTAATTGACGCGATATATTATGTTCAGAGAGTAGGTCAGCGACTTACAAAACGCTGAAAAAAATAAAGCAGCTTAACATAAGTGAACCTAATTTATATAGGTTAATGGAGATGTCAGATTTTCAACCTGGATTATCTGGACAATAAAACGAATCCATAAAGAGGACCAACTAAACTAAAACAATATCGAGGCCTTAGATCTTCGCGGTTTCGTTGAAAATTGGCACTTTTGAACTCTTTAATTTCCATGAATTCTTGTTCTGCAAATGTGAAAATTATAAAAACATCTATTTATTATTCTTGTGGAAATAGTTGTAAACAGAATGTTGAATTTTATTTAGCATTCGTAAATTATAACAAAATAACTGAGCACCGTTTTTGACCAATCTTCACCTTTTTTGGTAATCGTTATAAGCATTTCAAAATACACCAGGATAAAAAATCTGTATTTCCGGAGTAAGAGAATATATTTCATCAGCTGCGTCTAAAAAATCACGGTAATTAGTTTAAAACTATTTTTTATGCCAAAAAGTGTGGTTAATCCAAATTATTTGGTAATTAGCTGTATGTCACTTGGCTAATCAGTGTAAAACTAAATTTTTGATGCGAAAAAGTGTGTTTAACCCAAGTTATTTGCTAATTATCTGAATGTCACTTGGCGAGTTTTACCTTTTAATTAACCGTCAATATTATGGTGATTAGGTATAGGTAAATTCATTTCTCTTTTGCCACGATCTAGTCAAAAGGAACAGTCTGTGTCTAGGTAATATCGGAAATCAGATCATTATTTATAATTCTTGACGTGAACTACAGACGGCAGAGCAGAACACAAAAAAATTTCAGAAAGAAAACTAAGTCATTCACCGTCTTATAAATAAACTGGTTGTAAACAAACATGGTAATAGCTATTCCGCGTTTTGTCTTCGTCGTCTATACTTAAACCTTGTTTATTAATAAGGCCGTCAGTGTTTTGTAACCTCTATCAGACGTGACCGCTATGTACAGCCTCTTCATGGCCTTGGCGTCTTTCTCCTCAGGCTGGTCTGGCTCGGACGTCTCCGGAGGCTCCTTCGGGTCCTTGTCTTTCTTGTCCACCGAGCCGCGCACCAGGCGACTGGACTCGTAGAACTTGCGGGGCCCATAGCCGAACGGTCGGGCCGCTTGCAACTCTCTCTCTGCTTTTGTGAATCTGGAGGTGGGAGCGTAAGATTAAAACTTACATAGGTATACGTCAGGGGCCTCACCACCAACTCTAAACGCGACTCAATTCCCATTGTTAAAGTGAGATAACGCTATTAGCCGAGTAGAGCGGCGTCCCGTTTTGTCACCCGCGTTTGGACCGCACTATTACTTCATGGTACGGCCACAGGTCTTCCATGCTGGCCTGGAAGCGCCAGTCCCGACTGAACCCAGAGGTGTCGTAAAACCAAACTAAGGGATTACCCTGTGAACACCAGGTGGGCAAACCATCAATAACAGCACACCCAAAGAGGGTTGGTGTCAGGCAGGCGGTCGGCTGTAAAAAACCTAAGGCAAAACCTCGAGCAGTAAGGATTGGAATGTTGTCATCCCAATCACTCTCTACGTTCATCGGTCTCAGTCTTGAAGTGGTCCTTTCCATTTATACATTCATTCATCACTAGCATCTTTCCGATGTGATGGATGATATGAATCAAAAGGAAGTGGATGGCTCGATGGCGTCTGACCGATATTAATGGAAGTGGAAACATTCTGCGCCGACTCCAGATAAACTGGGAACAGGACAGGAAGTAGAAAGGTCAGACAATTTTCTAAACACCTACCTTACTGCTACTTAATTATGGCTCGATAATTTTTGAAAAGAAATTATACCTGTTTTAATAATATTTCCCACATTCAAAGTTATATTCATTACTAAAATCTTCAGTATATGTTTCAAATAGCAATAGGCTCGCCACCTATTACATAATCTTATTCGCGAAACGTGTGTGTCAATTCACCTGTGCCTACCCCTTCGAAGATATAGGCGTGACTTATGTATGCATGTATGTTTCAAATTAGTACTGCATAGGTATATACTTTTTAATATATTTGCATTAGATACATTGTTATATTCTAACGCTGGAAGTTTATACACAGTAATAATAGCCATTACTTGCTAGCGGACACCATCTTCATGGTTTTTGTGATTTTCTGAATGTTCTTGATCGACTTCAGTCGGAGCGATACCTGCTTCAGCTGTACCATGTTGGAATTTCGCTTGTGTAATCACCCACGTGTTGACAATCTTATTGGGCAATAATTTATTCAAGGGATTTATTAAAAGTGAATATTTGCATTATTTTGGCATTGCATTTACATCATACACTATTGACGTTAGTGTCAGAAATTGGCGTGCTTGCCAACGTCAATGTCTTCGGTGACAGATTTATAAAAACTACCAAACTCTTTGTAAGTAGATAGAGAAAAAAAGTTTTTTTATTAACTGCCGCACTCAGAGACGTCAATTAACTTTAATGAGAATTAAATGTCAAAAAATTTCATTCAAATCTAGACCATAGACCTGGCAAGAATAGCGACTAGTTTTGAATTGTCATTTTTTGACGTTAAGTACTCATTACCGTTATTTGACGTCTCTGAGTACGGCAGTAAGTCGCATTTTACTGAGTTTTATATGGATGATATTCTGGATTGAAACATGGTTAGGATCTGGGAAACCAAACTCAGACAAAGTCGCGAGCTTAATTGTTTATTAACGTTTAAAACTAACTTGACTAAGCGTTGATACCGCACTCAATGTTTGTAAATAACTTTATTTAAAAAATTAAACGATAACATTTTAATCTTCGAGTATGAGTTATGACACGTTATCTGAATATATTAAATAAACAAATTGGTCATTTTTATATTCAAATGTCATTTAATAATAAAGAGTTGTATTGTAATAATAGAGAGTCAAAAAGGAACGTTTAAGAGAACTTAATGAAATTTTGTAATTAAATATCATATTTTAGAAGATTAGCTAAATCCTAAATATACGATTTTAGACAAATTCCAGTACCTACCTATTAATTCAGAGCTCTTATCAACAGAAAATGGTAAATGTTCTTGATAATTCATTCAATCTTAGTTTTATTTACAATTTACAGTACCCTGCTTACGTACTCCGATACGTAAAAGATTTGTTGACAGTTTTGAGGTGCTGTCACAAGAAATATTATCTGTCTGTTTTTTAACACTGTAAATGTGAAAAAAAATATATTTATTGAGATAAAAATTTTGGAATGACAGGCAGCCGGCTGAAAAACCAAAACCTTGAGCAGTATGTATTGGAATGCTGTCATTCCAATCACTCTCTCCGTTCATCGCTCTGTGGACATGGTCCTTTCCGTCTCTTTTTTATACATTCATTCATACTAGCACCTTTCCGGTGTGAAGGGTGATATGAATCAAATGAGAGTGGATGGCTTGATGGCGTCTGACCGATATAAAAGGAAGAGGAAACATACTGCGCCGACCCCAGAAAGATGATGATATAACGAGGGCGTCGCGTAGGGTGCCTCGCAAAATGCCCACTGATTAGGTCTGACGTCATCGATCCAACATTCTTAATAAAAAGCGCAAATCCTAGAGTATTTCTATATGCGATCTAAGCAGCTCTGTGTTCATTGGTGTGCCTGTGCATGAGTATGTGAGTTCAAACTTAATAGCTACGGTAGTAAACGTACAAATAACATCGATGGGGATTTTATCGTAAACTTAATTGTGCTAATGACACTAAATAGTCCACAAACAGGTCCTATCCTAAATATTATTTACTGCTAGTCTTTGCACGAGTGACGGAAGTAAGCTATTAAATGCCATTAATACAGTTAACAATTAAGCCATTTTATAGCGAGCTAATTAAGGAAAATGTGACATGGAATAAACTGCAAGAAAAATACCAGGCGACCTTGTGCATACCACATTGGAGCTATTTGTACTTACAATACACCAGTTGATCTTTATTATAGAGCTAGCTGTCAATTTACTCTACGTTAGACTTGTTGTAGTCAATGAAAGTAACTCGTACGTATAGGGTACTATTCAGGAATAGACGGAAAGCATTAAAAAGTTCTTAGAAATACGATTAATTTTCAATCATCATTTTAAACTAGGATCATAAGCTTTATAATTATATTTGAAGTTGCTCTAATAACTTACTTTTAACAAGTGTACGAGGACGGTAATAGGTTAAAGTTTTATTATTTTGTTGAATTAAATTATCAATGAAAATTTTTTTGCTATCTAAATAGCGTAAAAATCCCATTACGAAATATTATGATGAAACACAAACATTGAATCAAGGAAATGAATCAACTAAATAATAACACAACGTGGTTAATTTTTGTAGAACCTGGGTTCTCCCCGCTGCCAGCAAAGGGGATAATTGGATCGGATATGATAGAAAAGTAGCTTAGATCTATTCATACATACATAAATCACATCTTTTATCCCCAAAGGGGTAGACAGAGGTGAATTAACACCCACGTTTCGCCAATTAAGTTAGGTAAGTTATCATAGCGGAATCTATTGCCATCTATTAGACACGTAAATCGGAGTATGTCGCTAGGTGATATAAGAAAGTCTCTTGGCGTATTTTAAGAGATTTTGACAATTGTTTTGATGAGCAGTGATTCGTCGATTTGGGCTGAAGCGAGCACGCACACACATAAAGACTGCGCACGCGCCGCTAGCGGTTGTTTAGTGCCGACCGCCGCAGAGCCTGCCGCCTCCGCCATGATACGAATCGAGCAGCCGCCGCACGAAGTGTCAGGGTCCCCACCAGACAAGGTACGTTTACTATATTTAAACAGACCACACACCTACAAGTCATAGTCAGACCCAGCAGAACTGTTTCACAGAAGTGTAGGACTGTGGGAACATAAACATCCTTAAAAGTGATCGAACTATCATAGCTTTTGTCAGTTACAATTTTTCGTAGTGATTTCTTCCCGATATTTGTGACGGCTGTGCAAATTTAATTATTGTAGTAAAGCTCGTGTTATAATAAATTATTTATACGAATCTCCCTTTAGTTGATTGGTCCATATTTAGAGGTAAGTTCATTCGGTGATCTAATATAATTAATATATTAAAATCTCTTAGCATAGTGTTTGTTTATGAACTCACCCAAAACGGCTTGACTGATTTTTATGAAATTTTTTGTGTGTATTTGGTAGGTTTGGGGTCGTGTGTTTTTTAAACTTTCTACTAGGTGATAAGGGCAAAACAAAGTTTGATCGGTCAGCAAGTATTATTAGATATTTATTTTCATTTTTGGTTGGTAATTTTTTTTATGGTAAAAGCATTCAGTTGCGGCATTTAAAAAGTTGAGTGGCCCCGTTTATAGTGTATGGTAACATAATGCCTACATTGATTGTTAATTCACCTATCACATTAAAAACAATATGTAATCATGATTTCCAGAAATCGTACGTATGTACATACGTTCGTGTCAATTATTTATTACTTAATTGTTTTTTAGCTATGTATTGCTGTCTTATCTCATTTCTGGGAACAAGTTTACGAATTTCTTTCTAAAGGAATCCGTACCTATATAGTGTAAAGACTAAAATTATAAGAAAGAAAAACATTATAGAGAAAGTTGTGGTTAGAAAAAGTGCCAAAAATAATAGTCATTAAACGGGAATATAATTTAAATGTATTTTTTGTAACTTTTTCTAACCCCAATTTTGTTCAAATAAAAATTAAAAAATCAAACTAAAAATATTACAGTTAACCATAAGTTAAGGTCAGGTTATAAGACTACTAGATTAACTAGCATAATATGAAACTATCGGGCTGACTGAGTCTTGATAATACCAGTTTTTGGTTCAGAGGCCACTGATAACATTGTAAGTCTTTTAGAATTGTTTTTCGTAATATTAAATATGTACAATAATACATACTGAAATCGGTAGCAGAGTTCCTCTTATGCCACCTAGCAATATACTGCGATTTACGAACCCGACAGACGGCAATAGGCTCGCCACCTATTACATGAGACTGAATATGATTCGCAAACTTGGGTGATAATGTTAATTGATCTCTGCCAGCCTCTTCGGGAATAAATATGCGTGATTTACTTACCAACGTGATTGTGATTAATCATCACCAACGATTTAATATCCCCTTTGCTGGGGCACTAGCCTTCCCTATGGATGGAAGAATATAGGAAGATTGGCCATATCCCACCACGCTGGCCCAGTGCCGGTTGGTGGGTATTAATGACTGCAGACGCAGCCGGGACCAACGGTTTAACGTGCCTTTCGAAGCACGGAGCACTACGAGATAATAAATTTTTGGTCATCCATCCAAAGACCGGCCTTAGCGAACATTGCTTGGTTTACGCAAGCGCTCTATACCCACTGCGCTAGCGAGCTCCTCTATCGCGTTGATATTAACTATAAACTTTTACTCCTGGTTTTCTTTTGACTGTATTTTCTTTTGAATGTACCATACCAGTAATTCACAAACTCAGAGCGCCTCTTTTTGTTTTGGATTTAACTAAAATTTTCTTCTATTTTATTGTTTTTCAAATTTAAGAAAACTCAAGTAGAAAATTGTGTTTTATTAACGAACAGTCTGTTCTATAGGGGTGATATGATTGCTCGCGAATTTATATAAATCAGATCATACAACTATAAGCTGCTGTGCGATCATAGAAATTACACTTTTTATGTTGTTATCTTGCTTAAATAATATAATTTTTATCGTAGAGTCTACCATAATTGGAGAAACGTGGGTATTGATTCACCTCTGCATCCCTTTCGGTGACAAATAGGGTATGTTTACACGTTCCTAAAATCACAAAATTTGGATTATATTTTTTGGGTGAGGTGTTTTTTAATATTTTTCATTACCACCAATGTTATTGCGAAAGCAATGAGTAACTTTCTGTTATTGTAAATTACATTTTAATTTGTTGACATAATAATTGTGTTTATAAACTAATTACTTGCTCTATTTTGTTTATTACTTTGTCGTTAAACGTTTACCGTTGCTGCTACAGTTACGTTACTTTTCTACATCGCAATATTTATTGACATTGACATCGAAATTTTTATTTTAACATTACCTAACGTCAGTATTCACAAACCATACTTGTTTAAGTAAAGAAGCAACACTGTGCGAAGTAAGACATTTCTCAATGCGTTTTGTCACTCAAGTATTGTCTATGAATTGGTTTTTGGGACCCTGTGCGTTTACGCACCTCATAGTAATGTTTATGAATACGGGTGTGTATGTTATGTTTGAAACTGCGGATAGGGCGGAGGAACTCGACAGCGCAGTGGCTTTACTTGGCGCGCTCGGCTCGCGATTGCGTAAACTAAGGAATGTTCGCAAAGACCGGTCATTGGATGGGTGACTAAAAATTTCCTTCGTGCTACGGAAGGCTCGTTAAGTAAGACGTTGGTCTCGGCTGCATCTGTATTCTTTAATACCGCACTGGGCCAGCGTGGTGGGTTGTGGCCCATTCTCACAATATTTTTCCATTTGTAGAGAAGGCCTGTGCCCCAGCAGTGGGAAATTAAGAGGCTGGTGATGATGATGATGCCGACACTGAGATTAAATCAATAGACAAGACAAGAGAATTTTAAACAAAAACTATTAAAAATACCATCGATTTAAAAAATAATTCGTTGTTGTTTTCGTAATAGTATTGCGTATTTAGGACATAGTCACAACGAGTGACCTTAACCCTATACCCATTTTGATTGCCAATTTACATCACACATTTTTATCAGCGCGCCCGAAGAGATAAGTTTATTTTTATTAAGACTCAAGTGTCGCACGTACGTGAGTCGCTCACCCTGCTCTGCGGACATGCCGTGTCGTAGGTTATCTACGTATCTGATAAACTATCCTATAACCTGAATATCACTAAATAGAGCCACTCATTTGTCGTATCAAAGAACGATAGAAGCTAATAACGGAAGACATTCATCCGAGACAGGAATATTCTCCATTGATAATAAGTTCAACATCCATTATTGATGCAACGCGCTTAAGATAAGCAAAGAAGACATTATGAATCTAATACGCTTGTTGCTTATCAACTATCCGCCTCTTGTTGAAAGATAGGATTCTGTGGTGTATATTATGTTAAATAGACAACTCCGTCTGGGGCCGGCGCAGTATGTTTCCTCTTCCATTCATATCGGTCAGACGTCATCAAGCCATCCACTCCCTTTTCATATCATTCATCACACCGGAAAGGTGCTAGTGACGAATGAATATTTTAAAGAAAAGAGGAGGAACGGACTATTTTGAGAAACCGATGAACGGAGAGAACGATTGGAATGAGAACATTCCAAGCCATACTGCTCAAGGTTTTGGCACAGGTTTTACAGTATTAAGGTAGCGTCTTGACTATTCACAAGTGTATTGTAATCATACCAGATATGAATAAATGAATTTTGACTTTGACTTTGACTTTGGAGGGAATTACCTGACTGAGTTTCTTGCCCGTTCTTCTCAGGACAGGGCCTCCTGGTAGTTTGCGAACGGATGGCGTAAATTTCTTGTCTTGACGATTCATGAGTGTATTGTAATCATACCAGATATGAATAAACGAATTTTCATTTGATTTGATTTGACAGCCGGCCGCCGCTTGACGCCAACCCTCATTAGGAATGTTGTTGTTGTTGATTTTGCCCTCCGCCATTCGAGTGTCCCAAAAAAGCGACATCGGGCAATCTCTCTTAAGGCAGGTCCCAATACTATATCAACAGTTGAAGATAGACGTACTAACAGCTTAGTTGCTCAGCAACCTCTGTTATTTTAGCGCATTAAAAACAAAAAAATACCAGGCACCTAAACCTTAGTAAGCTTACTTTACGATAGTCGACTTTACGACACCCAAGAGACGAGTCGGGACTGGCACATTCTACTAGTTAGGCGATCATGGAAAACAAAAGTTGATTAATACATACATACATACATAAATCACGCCTATACCCCCGAAGGGGTAGGCAGAGGTGAATGTAACACCCACTTTTCGCCACCTAAGTTAAGTTCCATGTAATAGGTGGCGAGTCTATTGCCATCTATCGGGCACGTAAATCGCAGTCTAGCTAGGTGGTACCAGAGGAATGCTGCTGCCCATTACTCATTGCTGTCTTTACCCTTACTCGCCTTGTACGACACCTGAGAGATGGGGATGGTGACAATTGTATTTTGCTCTGCCGTCACCACACGGCACGGTTGATTAATAACTTACGTAATACGTTTCTGTACCAGCCGAAACTGATGGAGGGCGGCAACTACATCCGCGAGGGCCGCGACTCGACCAAGTCGACTTGGCTGCTGTTCTCGCCCAAAACCCCGGACGGAGCCGGTTCCCTCGCCAAGTACCTGAACATCTTCTCCCAGTGCGGGGTCAACCTCAGCCACATCGAGTCTCGTTCCTCCGTCAGGCAACCCGGCTATGAGTTCATGGTGGAGTGCGAACACGGGGCTGGCGACTTCGGAGGCGCACTCGAGGGCCTGAAGAAGAATGTCGGCTATTTGAACATCATATCCAGGAATTACAAGGATAACAGATGTAAGTGGCACGTGTACTAAAGTAGGATACTTACAGTAGGACTCACTGTTATGTCGGGTGGTGACGCCAGAGCAGAATACAATTGTCACCCCCCATCTCTCCCGTGGGTTAAGTCAAGGCGACGAAGGGTTAAGATAGCAATGAGTAATGGGTAGCAGCGTTACTTTTATACCACCTTTAGCAATGTAATGTAGTATGGCAATAGGCGCGTCATCTGTTACATGGGCGCTATCATAATTTACGAAACGGGGGTGTTAATTCACGTCAGCCTATACCTTCCAGGATATAGGCATGATTTGCGTATGTATGTATGCAACTCGGATGTTTGCGTCTTACAGCTGCTGTTCCGTGGTTGCCCCGCCGTATACGTGATCTGGCCCTATATCCCTAAAAGAGTAGGCAGAGATGAATTAGCCACCTTTTGTCAATTAGGATAGGTTCCATGTAATACATGCCGGATGCTGCCAATGCTCATCGCTGTCTTCCCTTAGTCGCCTCGTATGACAACCGCGTGTGCGATGGGGGTGGTGACAATTGTACTTTGCTCTACCGTCACACACGCCATATTTTCTAATTAATGAAAGTAGGTACTCATCATCATCTCTTTCCTAATATCTTCGGATGTTTGTCAATGCTTGTAGATACTCATAATCATCTCTTTTCTAATCTAACCTTCGGATGTTTGCCTCTTCCAGCCGCTGTCCCCTGGTTCCCCCGGCGCATCCGCGACCTGGACCGGTTCGCGAACCAGATCCTCTCGTACGGCGCGGAACTGGACTCCGACCATCCAGGGTTCACCGACCCCGAGTACCGCAACCGCCGCAAGTACTTCGCGGACATCGCGTACAACTACAAGCACGGGCAGCCGCTGCCACACGTGGAGTACACGAGGGAGGAGGTCGCCACGTGGGGCGTCATCTTCAGGAAGCTGACAGAGCTGTACCCCACGCACGCGTGCAAGGAACACAACCACGTGTTCCCGCTGCTGATCGAGAACTGCGGCTACAGGGAGGACAACATTCCTCAGCTGGAAGACGTGTCCAACTTCTTGAAAGGTATTTGTTTGGTGAATAAAACTTTGGACTTCATTGTTTAAGTGGTTAGAGTCCTCTGTTGTATTTATTCCATGTAATGTAGCTGTTTTAAGTAATTTAATAGCTAAGGCTGCTTCTTCCTGCCCTGAACCTGCCCGGCACAACGTACAATGTTCTTTTTTGACTCCCTCTATCCTTCACCAATTTCTCACCCCCCCCCTCCTTCCTTACTATCATTCCATTCATCCCTTTTTTGGTCTCCCTCTTCTGTTACGTCCTTTCACGTTGTTATCTAATATTCTTCTACCGACAATGCATTCATAACGTGACCAAACCATCCAATCCTATTACTCCGAAGTCTATCTTAGTTACTTTCAAAGTTGCCCTGATATATTATAATGTCTAAATATTATACCATACAGTTACCAATTGTTTTAAAGTAATTCGGTTTGTGGACACACTCACTAACAATGATTAAGTTAATTAGTATACTTTGTGGCGAATATAGAGCTGTTTTAGACTCTTTGTATCTGTTTGATTTGTAGAATATTTGCCGCTTTCTTTTAACTTTTAACTTCATTTAAATCTAGACCATAGTAGTGATCAATGAAAGTAGCGACTTGTTTTGAATTGTAATTTTTTACATTATATACTCATTATTTTAAATTGACGTCTCTGACTGCACACCAGTAAGAGTTCAATCATTGTCGTATTATTGGCAGACTGTACGGGCTTCACGTTGCGGCCCGTGGCCGGGCTGCTGTCGTCGCGCGACTTCCTCGCCGGGCTGGCGTTCCGCGTGTTCCACAGCACGCAGTACATCCGGCACCACTCGCGGCCCCTGTACACACCAGAGCCGGACGTGTGCCACGAGTTGCTGGGCCACGCGCCACTCTTCGCTGATCCCGCCTTTGCTCAGTTCTCGCAGGAGATCGGCTTGGCGTCCCTGGGGGCTCCTGACGACTTCATCGAAAAGCTTGCTACGGTACATGAACCATAATATTGGACATATATTGTTTTAAGTAAAATGAGATTTTGTTTGAGAGGAGCGATTGCGTAAACTAAGCAAGCGTGCCCCGGCAGTGGGGACGCATGTCTTCAACTATAACAAGCTTGGTGGAAGGAGTGGGTGTCAAGACTAGTAGATAAGAGAACATTAAGACTTGTAGAGTTCGTTCTTTCTGAATATCCTCGCGTATGGTGGTCTCTCTTTCTATGTGGCTTGGAGTTACGTGTCGCTGTTTAAAATAACTATCAAATTACGGTCTATACTTTCAGTTCCATAGAGACCTTTACATATTGTGCATTTATCCAAAGAGCGTTAGTGTCAGGCAGGCTGCCGGCTGTAAAACCCAATCCGAAACCTTAAGCAGTATGGATTAGAATGTTGTCATCTCAATCACTCTCTCCGGTCATTAGTATCTCGACCTGATCCTTTCCGTCTCTTATCTATACATTAATTTATCACTAGCACCTTTACTATGTGACGGATGATATGAATCAAAAGGGAGTGGATGGCTTGATGACGTCTGACCGATATGAAGGGAAGGGGAAACATACTGCGCTGACCCAGATAGACTGGGAACAGGGATTTATATGAATAGTAATGGTCCTAGTATTGATCCTTGAGGAACACCCATTCGCATTGGTGAACCCGAAGACTGTTTTATTAAATACTACTTTTTGAGTCCTATCACTCAGGTATGACTTTACCAGTTTCAATGAGGCAGCTGATACACCGTAATGCTTTAATTTCGCTAATAATGTTTGATGTGAAACACAATCAAATGCCGAAATTATTATGATATCTTTGCATATTGCCGCCTCATAAAATCAACATTGTCATGCTTATTTCCAGTGTTTCTGGTTCACCGTGGAGTTCGGGCTGTGCCGACAAGAGGGTCAGCTCAAAGCCTTTGGGGCCGGTCTCCTCTCATCGTTCGGGGAGCTCCAGTACTGCCTGTCGGACAAGCCACAGTTGAAAGAGTTCAACCCCGAGGAGACGGGTCTCACCAAGTACCCCATCACTGAATACCAGCCAATTTACTTCGTGGCCAACAGCTTTGAAGACGCCAAGGACAAGATGATGTAAATATATTTCTTTCATAATTATTGTATGAGAATGATAGAAGAGATGAATTAATTATATTTCTTTCTTATAATATAGTATAAGAATACTAGATGAGACGCAAACTCTTAGCATTCCATGGATTTACCTTAAGGGTGACGGGTGCATAGTTTGGTAGAGGGGGAAGTTAGTGGCAGCGTTTGGGACTTGTGACCCAAGTATAGGTTTACGGGATCCCTTCACAACACGTCAACATTTCCATCCCACCCACCTCAACAGCATATAAACAAACATTATAACCATTTTTGTTAATAAAATTTGGTATAATCATTCGAAATGCTGCTGATGTTAACCCTCTGGGCAGATAGTTAACACATAATAGCCCGTCGACGAATTCATCTCAAACAAGAAAGGAGATTCGAACAAAAAATTAAATTTTATTTGAGATTAGTAGTTTTGAATTTTTTTCTTAAACCTCCGAAAATTTACCAATGTTCGACACAATAATGTGAATACTTATTTAAATTATATAGCAAATGAAAATAACAATTGTTTAAGTTAAATAATGCCGGGACTAAGGTAAAGACAGCGACGAGTAATGGGCAGCAGAATTCTTCTACCCAGAAATATAATGCGATTGCCCGATAGATGGCAATATTCCATGGGACCTAACCCAATTGGCGAAAACTGGGTGTTTAAATCACCTCTTCGTGTATATGAGCGTGATTTATATGTGTTGCTTGATACATATTACCTACTACCTATTGGTTCAATTTGAAAAATTATTGGAAAGCATTTAGAGTTATTGAATTATCTTTAATTTCGAAAGTGGTTTTCGATAACATCTAATAATTTCATGTTCACCTTGTTTTACAGAAAATTCGCCCAGACAATCCCCAGGGACTTCGGCGTTCGCTACAACCCGTACACCCAGAGCATTGACATCCTGGACTCGGAGAAACAGATGAAAGATCTTCTCCGCGAGGTCCATCAGGAGATGGATTTATTGCTAAATGCAATGGACAAGCTATGAGAGCTGAATTGCGAGCACAGATAGGTTAGGTTCAAATAAATCTCAGTCTAATTAGAATAATGCATCTTGTAACAATGTTAAGCATGTGATGTTAGATGGCTATGAAGAATGTGCAATCGGCCAAAGAATAATATCAACTATACATTCAATAGCACGTCAGTCAGGCACAATAAAATGTCAACTTTTCTCAATCGATTTTGTGGTTTATTACAAAAAAATAAAGTTGACAATCGATTGAAGAACTTTGATAGTTTTGGATAGTCTAAAATTCCGTTGACTATTGTAGAACAGGGAAAGGTTTCAGAATAGTTTGTTAGTTTTTGTTATTAGATAAACATTAATAGCCGCAGCAATAATCAAAATATGACCGGCTGTATAATATTAATAATTATTGTATATTTAAGTAAATAAGTATATTAAATTAAGATAATAACTTAGTAAGTTAATAATATTTTACTTTATAAAGCTTTAGTGTACTTGTTTAACTAGTTTTTATGGCTTATCCAAATAAATACATACAATACAATATGATAAATAAATTGTTTCAATGTGGATTAAAATCCCACATTCTATTCCCTGGTAGGCACCTACCTACCTTACCTTACATGTCCAAGAAAAAGTATAATTACCTAACCAAGGTTATTTCAGAACACATTATTGCCGGAATAATAATGAAGGTACCCTTATGGCCAATCTGCCATAAACACAACTGGGTGTGCAATGAGTAAGCATATTTTTAAAATCTTATGCCTGTGATTCAACAATAATTATTATTAAATAGAATTTTTCATCGTGGTTGGCCGAGTGGCCTACCGAATAGCAGTGCAGAAGCCGCAGGTTCGATACCCGCATCAAGACATTCAAACATCTTATTTTTCTTTGTCATATTTTTTCTAACATTTAAATAATTTTTATTTAAAAATCAAAATAATAAACTATGTGTTACATACACAGAACAGAGAAATTAGTATAGGTTGTAGCAGATTTACTTTCACATTAAAACAGCAATTATTTTTTAATCAACATAATATATTTAATGATTTGTACAGGAATAACTTAAGTACCTAGTACTTTAGCGTTACGATTGACAAGATGACCAAACATGTCGCTTAAATCTAATACATAAATAGAAACGGTAGGAAATGTACAATATATCGTTTAAAAATATTTACAATACTGAACAGTTAAACTTAAATCTACGTAGACAAGGGCAATCTGGGGGTAATTGACGAAACTACAGCTAACATTGCAAAACATAGTTACAGATCTAACATTTTTACAATTAACACATTTCTCTAAATAATTTCTTTACAAAATACTACAGAAATAACTAACACCCTGAATGCTACCCATGCTTACATCTAATCTAATATGAAAATCACGTGTCACAGTTATTAGATAGGTATGGGACTTTAACGAATAGTTCGTAGGCTTTTTTTAACCTCCTAGGTAATAAGGGCAAAGCAATGTTTTCCGGGTCAGCTAGTAGTTATATAAATAATGGTGTTATTAAAAAATCTAAACTTTTAACTATTTTTTATTCTTCCCCCATACAAATTGTTTAGTCAGCAAAGAGGAATGTATGGAAAATTACAAAAAAAAAAATTAGATGTTTTTATATCACCATAGTTTTTATATAACTAGCATGGATAGTGTTCAGTGTGTGCGTTATTTCTGTTACATGTTGTATAATATACCTACAATATTAATAGTACATTATATATCAAGGACGATAAAACAAATAATGGTTTAGGTCGCAAGTATGCGATCTGAGGCTTTCTTTTATATTGCCCGAGGTAAAATCATATTTTTATGTCACCCTCTGAATAGGAAGTAGGATTTTCCGTACACATAGCGGGCGGAAAACTCCACTTTATGGTCAGGGGTTACATAAACACATTTCTACGTTCAAATGATTTGAAATATTGCCGAGGACATAACAGTGCTGAGTAATTAAAGTAAAATTTCGATTGCCGCTGTATGAGCGTTTATTTTAAGAAAAGTGATAGGTAGGTGCTATCTATTTCTATTGAGAGTAAGCTTGTATAAGGGTGTGATATGTATCACAAGGCCCACCAAAGAATGAGGGGACTAGCACGGGACGTGGACAAAATCCCTCTCCACCACTAGACAGTGTTTTATCTCGTGATTTAGTGGGAGTTAGAACGAGAGGAAAGTATTTTCTTTACCTCGAGGAGATTTTGTCCACGTCTGAATCAGCTATAGCAGAAGACTCCACCACCTAATTTTATTCAACTACATCTTCACACCGTTTAAGACTATGATATACTTATTTCAAATGTTATCGTTGTTTTGGCACTAGAACTATAGTTAACAGTATTCTAAGAACTGGCTACTTAGACCCTACGTCACGTAACATGTTTAGCACTATAGTGTATCACTGCTGTACCTAAGCTTAGGTAAGTACAAGAAATTACTTATTGGTAGTTGCATGCAAGACAATGACTATTCAACTATAATAACCATAATTTGTCTTACTTATGTAAAACATGACGGTTACAAAATTCAAGTACATGAAAGGAATACAACTGTGTATTCAACAATTAGATAATGTACAGGCACTTCAAATACATCTTATTTGGCACACATGACTTGTGTATTATTATATTGTGATGGATTTTTAGAATACACCGTCACACATCATAAAAATATTAAATAGGTTTATAGACGCACGAGCATAGAAACTAATGTGGTAGAAGTTTACTTGAGCTACATAATACAAATAATGTTATTTTTGATTTTTTATTTAAACATTAATTTATAAATGTAAGGAGAAGTACGATGTTATGTAACTTGCCGCAGCTTTTGCCATTTCAGTAAATGCTTTTTGTAACTAAAGCACAAATTACAATTAGTTTTTAAGGGATTACTTTGATTATTATTCTTTTAAAAATGAATGCAGACCACGAACGTATCACAGTTAATTACAAGAAATAAATAAATATATAACTTTTTACAATACTAATAGAAAATAACAGAAACATCTCAAAAAAATGACAGCTAAAACTATTTATATATTAATAGGTATATACACTTTCGGGTACTAAATATTTTACACTCCTTACTTTACACTAGTAGAGTTTCTCTAGAACAAATGTTCAGTTTAAGATTAGAACGTGATAAACAAAAACTGTTTCAACAATGCTGAGAGATTAATAAATAAATAAGAATATAAACTTGAATTTATTGCAAAGTTATATTACAAGCCTTTATATATACAGCGGGGTAATAGAACATTTAAATAATATTACTTTAAGTACGTCAAATATCACGGGATATGTCTGTATATAATATTATATGTATCTCAGTACAGCTAACGCCACGCAAAGATTTTCTTTACATGTTCATGTTACATGAAAAAAAGTCATCGATCAACGAAACTATTTATGTGGTGTCGATGGTACTATCGGACAGGTACCAACTTTAGAAAGTTAATTTGTTTTCTTAGTCAACAATGTCTAAGGATATTTTATGTACACCTTCTTCATGTTCTATCAGCCGCCATTCTTATAATACTGTCATATTCTTTGCAGTCTTTCAATTACTCACTTAATTATGGTCATCCGTTATAACATTGAATAAATTGTATAGATATCGTCAGTATTTTTAAAATGATCGCCGATACAACAAAAAGTAAAGTCAATAAAATACCCGTAGATAAAGTTGACGAGTGCATGTGTATAATTAACAAAACTGAATTATAATGTTATGACTAAAACTGCTTTGAAAAATTATGGCTTGATAAGAAACATAATATCTCATTTATGTTTTCCAACCTAATTAAAATTTTGCTGCAAACTCCGTCTTACTTCAATCAAGACGATTATTTTTAAATAGATTTTTAAATAAATAGTAGGCTAAAAAACTGCGCCTTGTCATTCGGTAAAAATATATGTCGTTGATTGACTCTTCAAATAACTCCTCGGCAGACGTCCTCTAACTTGCGAAGTGGAGATTAGACCTCACTTTGCATGCAGTGGATGGATGAGTCTTCGGACAGTTCATCCATTGATGAGTCCGTGAAGGAAGTTCCATCTGTAACACCCATGTAACACATACTTCAGCATGACACGCATCTTTTTTTATACTAGACAGGGAAGCTCAAGACCTTCATCGCACCTGATGGTAATGGTACGGAAGGGCCGAAGAAGCTTCCGAGCTTCATCTGGAACCGTCAACCACAGAGGGGATGGATATTTAATCACAGTCATATTGTCGGAACACAAATAATGCTGTTATTATGGCGACAGATTTTGATTAAGATGGCGGTCGTTAGCCAGGAGGACTTCAAGAAAAGTTCTTCCACCAACCAAACCGAGTATAAATAGTTCTCCCCTGGGGGTCGAACCCGGGAACTCGGGATCTTAATTACGGTGGGTGAACCAGTGGACTACGGAGATGGTTAATCTTCTTGTTCTTGACTTGAACAACTTACTGCCGCACTCAAAGAGGTCAATTAACTTTAATGAGTACTTAATGTCAAAAAATGTCAAACAAAACAAGACCATAGACCCGGTAAGAATAGATTTTTTTTTCTAGCGACTAGTTTTGAATTAATTTTCCTTTTTTGACCTTTAAGTAATCATTACCGTTCATTGCAGTCTCTAAGTGCAGCAGTTAATAATTAATTAACATCCAGAGATACTAAGAGCAAGGACAGTTTAAAACGTGCCTGCATACGTTACCTATAGGGACAAAAGGCGGTTTGTTCTGGAAGGAGTAGGTGAGGTGGAGGTTGATGGGCCGGCCAAACCCCACCGGGTCCGCCTCTCGGGACATCACTGCGAACAACACAAGGGTCAAACAATTGTACAACGGTCCACATCATACAGAAACATCAAAAGGTACAATCGCATAGAGCATATGCAAGCGTCGCAAGCTGTGGGTATTTCACAAGAGTTTTGAGTCGTTCCGAGCGATATTTCTGCTAGTGTCCCATAAAAATATTCCTTAAAGTCCTAGGTAGCCCGTACACAGTCAATCTCGATCGGGATCCGCGATCAAAATCAACGATCACGATCGAAATTAATAGTGTACGAAGTAGATTAGCGGCCCGTAGGTACACAGTCAATCTGGATCGTGATAATTATAAGTGATAAATAAACCTGATCGTGATTATTAAACCTGATCGTGATCATTAAACTTGATCGTGATCGTTAAACTCGATCGTGACCATTAAACCTGATCGTGATAACTAAACTGGATCGTTAAGTGTGTACGGGCCGCCGTGGCGATTCGTGGGATACTAACGCTGGTTCTGCTTCCCCTTGCCCGTGTGCTGGTGCTTCTTCTGCCGGGCGCGGCTGTTCTGGAACCAGACCTGCGTCACCCGCTTGCTGAGGCCGGTGACCTGCGCGATCCGCTCCAGGTCTTGCCCGTCCGGGTTCGAGTCCAGCTGGAAGTTCGCTTGCAGCACTTGCAGCTGCTCCTCCGTGAAGGTGGTCCTCACGCGCTTCGCCTTGCTCTTGTGGTAGCCTTCCGAGTCGCAGCCATCTGTGTGACGTCCAATGTTTAGGTTATCGGATATATTCCTCTATAACAGAGATTTACAAGATAGAAAAGTTTACTTGTACTACCTATTGGAAGCTACATTATATTATATTTGTGATATCGACTACATTTACTGCAAATGGATCTCATTCTTGATTAAGCCATATTTTCAAACGACTTTAAATATTTAATTTGTGTTTTTTTAAGTTTTCTAAGTTTGGTTTTCTAACTTTTTGAGTTTCTTCTAGGGTGCTACGGAAAGAAAAATTAATAAAATTGCGCAGGCCCTGCATATCTCGAATTAATTTTAGGGGAAATTTAATTGGTCAATGTATATGTATGTACGTCTGTCGGGACATCATCACCAGCCCTTTAATGTCCCCACTGCTGGGACACAGGCCTTCCCTATGTAAGGAAGAACAGGACCCCGTGCGGATTAGTGGGTATTATCTACTGCAGATGCAACTGTGCCTTCCACAGCACGGAGGAACTCAAGAAGACCAGCCTTAGCAAACTGTTTGGTCAGCAAGCAGTAACAAAACAAGGATACTAGGATACTACCATCCGTGTGGTGACAGCAGAGCAATTATGACAATTATTACCCCATCTTTCTCGTGGGTGTACTTGTACGACCCAAGGCGACTTAGGGTAAAGATGATTATGGGCAGCAGCATTCCGCTTATATCACCTAGCAATATACTGAGATGTATGTGCCCGATAGATAGCAATAGGCTCGCCACTGGCAATAGGGACCTATATTAACTGGCGAAAAGTGGGTGTTTAATACACCTCTGCCCACCCCTTCTGGGATATAGGCGTGATTTAAGTATGTATGTAGGTACTACCATCAGAAGAAATGGACCCGCCGTCGAGCGTCTCCAGATAGTGCGGCTTGCACAGCACTCGGTCCTCGTGCAGCGCGAACTGCTCCCCCGTGGACAGCTGGCGGCCGCACGCGTCGCACGCGAAGCACGCCAGATGGTACACCTGCTCGCGCGCCTTCCGCACCCAGTCCGAGGGCGAGATGCCGCGGCAGCACTTGGAGCATTTCGCGCCGAAGCTCCTGCGCGTACGTACGGTTCTGTACTTCGAGGCGATCTCCAAGGCATATTCATAAACAATGTCCAAGGTCGGATCCAGACGAGTGTAACGTATAATGTCATCTAACGTGTAATGTAACACGAATTCTATATTAGGACGGCACTACGAGCGTTACACGTAGCTGTTACATTACACGTTAAATTACATTACACGTTACACTCGTCTGGATCCGGCTTAAGGGTCTGTTTCATATTCGACGGGTAACTTCTGAATAGCTTACTTGGCAGTTAAATTTACATATAATCCATATTATTATTCCAACTGTCAAATGATTTGCCTTGTAAGCTATCCAGAGCCTCCCCGTCGATTGTGAAACAGGCCCTTAGGATGTTTTGTGTACACCTACGTCATGTGCTATCAGCCTCCATTCTTATATTACAATACTGACATTATTCATTGCAGTTTTTCAATGACTTACTTAACTATGGTCGTCAGTAATAACATTGAATAAATTGCATAGAAATCGTCAGTACTCTAAGAATGATCTAAAACTGTCACAACATAATAAAGTCAATAAAATATCCTTAGATAAAGTTGATTTTCTCAACAAGAGACCAGAGAGCGGCATACTTCATGGACTTACTGGTCCTAAAAGGACAGTAGGTATAGGGAAAGGGACCCAAAACGGACAAGCTGCCTATAGCAGGTACTCGTGTATTAAATTCATTTCTTTAAAAAGAACATGTGAAAAATGTCCCCACGTGCCTCCTTGCCTGTTTGGAAAATATTACTATGCTTTATAGTCTAGAGTACCCGCTTTAAGAATGTCCGATTTAGGCCCTCTTCCCCTATGTGTTTGTCTGTTAAGTACGTCCACTGTGACCTTTGCATGCATTTGAAAAGTATTTCTTCGATCAGATACGGCCCTTGTTCACTGTGCATAAGTGAAATATCACCGTTGGGCATACACAGGGTTATTACGATAAGCTCAGTAATATACATCCCTTGCCGCTAAGCTAATATTAATTTATGGACGTGAAGACATTAGCAATAAATTGCGGTAAACAATTTTAATTCGCAGTAGCAAACGAAATAAATTCAGTACACCTACAAACACGTGAGTTACGTTCGCATACATTAATGTAAATTCGCATTGCTGTCGGACATTAAAATAGATAGGTGAATAATGTGGTATTAATGTGGTGGAGTGTGGCCGCGACCACTTTGTCGGCGACATTTTTTTTATTGCTTTCGTCTAGGATAATAATTATGTTTTAATTTGATCAAGACCGCGGTGGCTTCCGCTGCCTGAGCACGTTTCAATCAAAGTTCTTGACGCAGTACATCACTGTTACAAAATGCCATCGCGAAAAAGCTGGTCACTTTCGCACAATGTCACTTTCGGAAAATATCATTTCCAAATATTGCATTTTTTTTCTTAGGAGAGATCTCATAGCTACTGACACAGCAGAATCGGGTAAGTAATAAATTAATAATATTAAAAATCAGCACAAAATAATAATTAAGTGTACACGATAGAAAAAAAAATTCTGCAGTGACATCCTGCTAAAAAATGCGTTTTGCGATAGGAATATTGTGTGATAATGTCGTTCTGTGAACGTGACATTGTGCGACAATGACGCTCTGCAAAAGTGACTTTCTGCTTCAAGACCGTTTAAAATTTCGTACTCAATCAATATGTGGCCAGGTGGGGGGAGAAGAGTGGGGGTGCTGTCCGCCGTTATAAATCGCTTCGTTAAACACTAACTAAAGTTAATAGCGGACTTAACGAGCCGTTCGCCAATGATTCGACAATTTGTTATGGCCAAAATGCAGCGGCCGACGGATCGACACTGCTGCCACCTATCATGTCTGCTTTCGTGTTAAATAAAAAAAAGTCCTGTTAAAAAATTACCTTTACACTTAAAAACTTTTTTTAAATCATTATTATTGGTTAGTAATTCAATAAATATTTTTCGTCGTTACTAAAACAAAAACAATTTTTCATCTTTTTGCCGAAAGAAAGATTGTAAAATACCCTCAAACTTAAAAAAAAAATTAGTTATCTAAATAATATTTTTTGCCCTTAACTTGGACAATGTTCTATGTTTGGTAATAAATACTTCATTGTATTTTTTTTCGACAATATTACGTAGGTATGACATTATATAATATTGCACACCCAAACGGGTAAAATGTGGAGGACTATTTAATACCCACTTAATCTTAGACATATAATTAATTATTAGTATACTTATCTCATCATCATCATCATCATCATCATCAACCCATGTTTGTCCACTGTTGGACATAGGTCTCTCCTAATGCACGCCACTGCTCCCGATTTTCGGCCACTCTCATCCAGCCCACTCCAGCCAGTCTACGAATGTCATCATCCCATCTTGTCGCAGGGCGTCCTACATTACGTTTACCGAGTCGCGGTCTCCACTCAAGAACTTTACGGCTACAACGGCCGTCAGTTCTGCGGCTAATGTGACCAGCCCACTGCCACTTCAGTTTGCTGATTCGGTGGGCTATGTCGGTAACTCTGGTTCTCTGACGGATTACATCATTTCTGATACGGTCCTTCAGAGATACTCCGAGCATAGCCCTTTCCATAGCTCTCTGAGCGAATTTAAACAGGTGGACTAGTCCAGCCTTGAGTGTCCACGTCTCGGCGCCGTATGTCATAACTGGTAAGACGCACTGGTCGAAGACTTTCGACTTGAGACATTGAGGGATGGGTGACGAGAAGACTTGACGAAGCTTACGAAATGCTGCCCAGCCTAACCGAATTCTTCTATTGGCTTCTCTCTCGAAGTTGTTTCTGCCTAATTGGAGCGTTTGTCCGAGATAGACATATTCTTGAACAACCTCGAGAGGTACTCCATTAACAGCCACCGGACCCGGATCAACGAGCTCGTTGAACATGACCTTGGTTTTATCCAAGTTCATCCGGAGACCGATGCGTTTAGAAGATTCGGCCAGGCTGCTCACCATCTCCTGTAGGTCTTGCAGGGTCTCAGCCAGGATGACGATGTCGTCAGCAAATCGAAGGTGTGAGATGTACTCGCCATTTATATTGAGTCCACGTCTTTTCCAGTTGAGCGTTCCGAACATGTCCTGCAGCGCAGCGGAGAAGAGTTTCGGGGATATTACATCCCCTTGCCTCACACCGCGGCGCAGCAAGACAGGCTCGGTCTGGCCATTCGGGAGTACGACGGACATATTAGCGGCGTCATACAGACATCTCAGTACCTCGATATATCGCCAGTCAACTTGGCACCGCTGCAAGGCCTCAAGAACAGACCAGATCTCGACGGAGTCAAAAGCTTTCTCATAATCCACAAACGCCATGCATAGGGGCTGGTTATACTCCTTGGTCTTCTGTATAACCTGCCTCACTGTGTGAATGTGGTCCATGGTGCTATAACTCCGCCGGAATCCCGCCTGCTCCGGCGGTTGTGCTTCGTCAAGTCTTCGTGCAAGGCGATTCGAGATGACTCTTGAAAACAACTTATAAACGTGGCTCAGGAGTGAAATTGGTCGATAGTTCCTCAGTAAGGTCTTGTCGCCTTTCTTGAAGAACAATACGACCAAGCTCCGATGCCACGCCCTTGGAGTTCTCCCGTAGAAAAGAACAGAGTCAAATATACGCCGGAGCTCCTTCAGCACCGGTTGACCGGCAGCTTTTAGAAGCTCGGTTGTGACTCCGTCCTCCCCCGGGGCTTTTCCATTTTTAAGTTGCCCAAGAGCCGCCTCGATCTCCTCTAGGCTGATTTCGGTATATACTTATCTATATTTATGCAATAAATGATTTGATTTGATTTGAATGTCTTATAGCAAACACCAAATGAGATAGCCTACATTAGATGCCGGACTAGTGTTATTCTGCTGCAGTTATGTGTGGTGTAATTTGTCCCATCCCTCTTTAAATTTATCCTCAAACATGTTATTTACCACATGAAACGTCGAGGACATTGCTTAATTCATCTCATTGTTTATTCAACACCGGCGTAATCTTCCGAGCCCGGGCCCTTTAATAATTATAATTAATTAAATATGGCCGTTGACACTCCATTAACGCGCGTCCATATCACGTTACGGCGGCAGCGAAACCCAGTAAAACCTGACGCTGGACTTTTTGTGTCTCCAGATAAAACAAACGAGTGCCGACCGCTGCCCGCGCCGCCACGGGGTGACATAAGAGGATTGTGAAGCTGCAAATTTTAGTACAAAAAGCGATAACATTTTTCACTCGGTAAACATTGTCCAATTTTAATAATATTTGGATGTGTTGTAAATATAATATAAAACTAGGTTCGTACGTTTTTATTTTTACAAAATAGGTATTGCTTACGATAAAAGTTGTCATTAGCATCGAATAATATCTTTATTTTTGACTTAAAGTTTCCTCGAGCTTATTAATCAAAAAGAAAAACGTACATACATAGTTTAGGATGCACTGAATCTGAATTTTTGTAAAGTTTTGATGGAGTCCAAACGTTATCACTCGAGACACGTATTCTAAAACGAAATGTGGGCATTTACTCGCGCCACGTATCGGCACTTCACATTCCTCTTAAGGTGCTCGTGTACGGGCAATGTATCGGCAATGATTGCTTTTCAACTGTAATGGATCAATCTAGAGCATTGGTTCACAAATAGGTCCAGGGGACCTACCGCCTAACTCGATTGCTATAGCTAAAGCTATAGTTTATGCCGTCATGCTGTCATTTCGCACCAAATGTACCTTAACTATTAGCGATAGCTTTGAACGAATGATCACCGAATGATTTTGTATGAATTTGGCACAAAATCCGTGCCGCCTAAAAATTCAGGATGGCTGCTATAGCCGTAAGCGGTGCATTGCAATATAGCTATATCAGCAATCGAGTTAGGCGGTAGGCCCCCAGGTAGACCCCAGGGGTCCACGGGAGACTCGACGCGGATCTACGTCAGCGTGACAAAAAATCACGAGTCATAAGCAGGGTTCGTGAAAATATCTTGAAGGCAATATCAATGTAAACAGATATTATTTTTCCGTAATTATTGTTGATTTGATGTTAGGACCTTTGATCTAGAGCAAGTCCGCTTTCCGACTACGCCTACTTGTCACCCTGTGCTGTAGGTCATTCTCCTCCTATTCTACGTTAACAATTAATGTCACCATCGATCATCAATCACGAATTTCTTACTGATTCGACAAATCAGACTTTAGACCACAATTCTGCTTCTATATCTTTTCGAATAAACAACCTGGCTAACCTAGGCACCCGTCGCCACCTGCCTTCCACTCATAACAGCGAGATATGCGCGCGCAGCATCGCGTGTCCCGCGAGTATTAATTCGGCCCGTTATCTCCTTCCCGGACTACTGTTCCAAAGCTGCGATTTGCATTCGGAGGCTGCGTCTCTTGCCTTATCGCCACTTATTAACATTTTGTCGCAGCCCGATTCAATTAACGGCAGCTCCCGCATAATAATTAACCGATGACACTTTAACAAGTTTTAACACTCGAGCGTAATGAAGATGTTGCGTACCCCTGTCAGATAAGCGGCCGCCGTTGACTATTCATGCGAGCGCCGGTGGTCTGCCCAGCCCCAAGTGCAGCCTTCATTATCACCAGCCCTTTTATGTCCCGGCCTTCCCTATGGATGGAAGGATATAGGGAGAATGGGCCATAACCCACCAGAGGATGGGCCCAGTGAGGATTGGTGGGTAAAGGTGTTCTTAAACGTCATTGTTTAGGCAATTATTGCTTAGCAACTGTAATGGATCGATCTGGATCAATTAATAATAAATCTGGATGTAGGAATCGCAATGAATTACGGCAATTGTTTCGGGAATATTGCTTTTAGTTGCTCCATACATATTCCACATTTCTCAATGTCGCGAGTTGCTGAATATCCAATCTGAGTGGTCGTATCTCAGAAGCAGGCTGCTACGGCTACATGCCGTCGCCCTAAAATTGCTTGTTGTCGTGTTGTCATACTTGACGAGTATTGAGGAATTGAGTGTAAACAAGCGCACCTAAGTAGGTCGCTCAGCTAGTACCATGTTAGTGGAGATCGTCTGTCTCGCCCACAATGAATGAAACTACAGAGTATTACGTAAAACAGAAAATAATACGTTTTTTTCATACTTTTCTTTTCTATGTGTTCGAAATATGAGATAAGCCACTTGGCTAGGTAGGCCCTCTGCATTAGACTGCATCTTTGCAGTTTAATGTTATTAATTTCGAGTGTACGGCACTCCGATGCAGGTTAACAGGTATCCCGACCCGAGCCGGGCACCCGAAGGCTTTGACAATGTCGGGTGCGTGTACAGGGAGCCGCCGCGGGCGCCCGTCATAAATCCTCACTCGTTGATTGCTTTCTGCACTCCCCCCGCGCCCCGCCGCCCGCGCTTTAATACCATTCAGCCTGTCCATTGAGTCGGCGACATGATTTAAGTTATTTGTTTTAGATACAAGTCCAATCTGAGATTCATTGGAATATTATGCGGTGGTGTTTGAACGGTTCCGAGGCTGGTGCCGCGGGCGACGTGACGGACGCGCTGGCGCACCCCTCCCACCCTTCGCCCGTTTGCACGACCAGCGCACCAATCTCCAATATGGACCACCATACATACATAAAACACGTCTATAATATGAGGCAAAGGTGACTTAAACACGTTTAGCCAATTAGGTTAAATCCCATGTAATAGGTGGGTCGGCGCAGTAAGTTTCCTCTTCGATTAATACGCCATTCGATTTGCTCTTTTCATTCACATCATTCATCACACCGGAAATGTGCTAGTGATGAAATGTATAGAAAAGACATGGAGAGGACCATGTCGAGATGGAGAGAGCGATTGGAATAACAAAATTCCAATCCAAGCTGGTGGTGTGTCCTGTGTATTTTCCTAAAGAGAACAGACTATAGCATAATTCAGAAGGATTTCAATGAATAAATTTTGTTATTTATAAGGTCAATTTTTGCTACACTATTGCATTAGGAAAAATACCCGGCAGGGATAAGAAGTGTGGATACAAAATAAATAAAATGTGACAGCTGTCCTGCGTATGAACAGACATAGTGCATAGCTCGCGTATCGAAATAGGAACTCTCTACAATTAATCAAAATGATTAAAGTGGAAATTGAACATAAATCAATAATAGGCTTATTGAGATTTCTTTGTGAGCTTTTTATTTTATTCCGAATGAATGATTACTTTTTGTTTTAACTCAATCCGGCAAATGGATTTGGACGAACGTAGCAAACCATAATGGAGCAGAACCACTTTGTGCAACTGCGAATCGATAAATTAATCACTTTGTGCGCAGAACTTTATTATTATAGTCTGATCCATATTTATAGTCTTGTTCCACGTGAAAAAGTTATTTATCTGCGTCGTTGCATAAATATCTCAATTTTATCCTTCTTTAGTCATTGTGATGCTTTCCGGTAGGAGATATGGTTTGCTAAGTGGGGTGGTTCACTATTATAGGTTTAAACTTGTTTTGAATAATAGTGAGCTGCATAATCTCAAAAAGAATGCTTGTAATATATGAACAATATTTTTTTAATTAATATATATCACGGAAAGATATTAAACTTAATATCTACATAGCCCCCAAAGCCTTGGAATAATAAGACAATGTTCGTAATCGGCACGTAGATAAATCTAATATATTCTATATTCAAACTAGTTGTGTAATTAATGGGGTGTATGGTGTAGCTCAGGTAGCGCTCGCGGACGGGAGAGCCACTACCATTCGTACATTCAGAACAGTATCTGAGCAAATCGTGGACGCGAGATCAGTATCAGCGCGTCTGTAAAGTCGGAGCGCACGCGTTACGACACCCGTATATATCCATTGTTTAATATTCGGAATAAATCGATCCTGAGCCGAGCTTATTTATGCGGCTAAAGATTAATTAAGCCCCGAGACTACACGGTGCATTTACATAAGACATGCCGGGCGCATTTGCAGTGTGGGCGAGGACATCGCGTGAGAGCCTGCGCCCGCGCCGTTATAAGAGCGCTATAGCACGCATCAATTAAACCTGTTGAGGGGACGTCAGGGGTCCTGTGGAAACAAAGGAGCGCGTGGCACCGGCTACCAGGCAAAAAGGCGTGTTAAATAAACAATGAACAGGTGATATATCAACGAAAGCAATCACGAGCGCCGCCGACGGCGACCGCCGATTTACGTTCGCTCGTTACGATCGTCGCCGACGGGAATATGGCGGGCGACGGGGCTGGTAACGAGGCGCCCTTTACTGCGGCAACGGCATTGGGTCGCGGCGGCCGTCTACTGACGCACTCAGAGACGTCCATTAACTTTAATGAGTACTCAGTGTCAAGAAACGGCAATTCAAAACTAGTCGCTATTCTTGCCGGGTATATGGTCTAGATTTAAATGATTTTTTTCACAATACTTGCGCACTCTGAGACGTCAGTTAACGTTAATGAATACTTAAGTAGTGTCAAAACGTGACAATTCAAAACTAGTCACATTCTTGTCGGGTTGTGGGCAAGATTTAAATAAAAAAAAAAATAATAAGTAGGTGCTCATTAAAGTAAGTAAGTGTCCGTTCAGACTGGCCAGCTTGGAGAGAAGAGCGGATTAGATAAGATAGGATAAAAAATTGAGTCTAGAATTATTGACCTAAGGTTAATTTTTACCTCTCACTGTATTTGCCGTGAGCGGCTTTCGAATATTTCCATACAAAAATAAGTGAAATTAATAAGAAACCTTATCACAATGATACAAAATTTTCAAAATGGCTTCCTCTCCGATCCGGTCTGTGTGAACGGACCCTCAATTTTCGAATGTTTCTCACATTACATAGGCACTGTGCTCGACATTGAAACGACAGTCCCCCTGTGAAGGGACCTCAGCGGCCTACTTGCCATTCAATTCGGCGTCCGATAAACCACACAGTGTTCTTGTGAGGTGTAGGTATAGTGTATCTGTCAAAATCAAAAGTCACGTCAGTCACGTCAAGCGGACCGTGTGGCAGAACGGGCAGACAACAAAGCGCCCAATCAAGCTTCGGCGGGCATTGCCTAAGCCCCGGGCGTCGCTCGCCTCTTAATGCCAAGGTTGGAAGAACCACACACGCTTGGACAGGGACCAATCACCATGAGGCAAAATTACAAATAATCGTTGGAAGCGAAACCAATTCCGCGCTAGACTCATCGACAGGAATACCAGCCAAAACTGATAGTCGGCAATTACATATACTCCCGAAGGGGTAGGCAGAGGTGAACTTTCCACCTCCACTTTCCACCCAGTTTTCGCCAATTAGATCAGGTCCCATGTAATACAATCATCAACTTTATCTAAGGATTTATTTTATTGACTTTACTTTGACTATGTTGTGGCGATCATTCAAAAAATACTGACGATTGCTTTGCAATGAATTCAATGTTACGACGGATGACCATAATCAAGTGAGTCATTGAAAAACTGCAATGAATAATAATATATTAGTATTATAAGATAATCCTTAGACATTGCCGAGCAGTGTACATTCCGTTGGTACTCCATTCCACCCCGAGAGCTCACATTCCAGCCAGGCCGAACAAAGCCCCGATGATACGTGCGTTGTAGAACAAAGGGTTGCGAAGGTCGGTGGTCCGGTCACCCAGGCATTCCATCGCCACCACGATCAATCTCCGGTCCACGTCGCATCCAGTTATCACAATCAAAATAAATGACAAATGAAAACGTCATAGTTGCAAGTCACGCTGTATTTTTAGCTCGGCTGGGCCACACTCGAAACGCGGGTTCAATAAGCCTTTTTTCTGGTCGGCTCTCACGCACCTGTCGCTGGCTGTCAGCCGTTTCCCTTCCCTGGTAGCTTTTATGTTAATCTCCATCGTTCTCAGCCCTTGCTTCACGTCTTCATGTTAGCAGCTTCGCGAGAACGAAAGCGTGGTGCATTTACTTCTTATTCTTCTTGCTCTAGATAAAATGTATCTGGGGTTTCTCTAGCCGTCCACTAATTATTTGGACCAGTCGAGAGACAAGATGAACGGAGATGGATGATAACATTCCAATACTGCTTGCTACTGTTTTGGCTTAGGTTTTACTGCTCTTCAGATATGCTGTTGTTGGTGTTTTGCCCTCCACCATTCGGGTGCTCCAAGGTGCTTATTGGTCTACACCGGGCAATCTCCCTTAGTCACCCCTGGGATGAGTTGGGGCTGGCACATACTACGTTATTTTTTCGCTCCCAGGCCAGCATGTGCGTTAAGATTAGATCGCAATATGACGACGGTGGTGACGGCAGAGCAGAATAAAATTGTCACCACCCGTGGGTGTCCAACTAGGGTAAAGACAGTGATGAGGATGGGCAGCAACATTCCTCTTTTACTACCTAGCAATGTACTGCAATTTCCGTGCCCGAGAAAAGGCAATAGGCTCGCCACCTATTACATGAGACCTAACCTAACTGTCGAAACGTGGGTAGATAGATAGATAATTCACCTCTGCCTACCCCTTCGGGAACTTAGGCGACATTTTTGAATGTATGTAAATCGTATGTCGACGCGAGTTATGTTTATAACTCAGCGTATCACCTCTGCCTACCCCTTCGGCGTGATGTGTGTATGTAAATATCGTCCGTTTGACGCGAGTTCAGTTTCCAACTGTGCCTACACTCCGTGGCAGTACCGGCGACACGCTAACGATTTTAATCGCCGGAGAAACAAACAAGCGTATTGACGTGCGGCTATCAGCAAAGGGCGCGAGAGGCTCTGGCCACACAGCGCGCGGGTCACAGGTCGAGCCTCGACGCATTACCCGCCCGCCGACAAAACACCACACCTCCCAGAAAGGGTAACCGAACCGGCGGGCTCTCCGCCGCGGCCGGCTGCCTCCACTCCGCGGATGACTCGGAGTATGATGACTTTGAATATTTCTAATACGTCGAAGGTTAATTGGACGTAGGCAGTGTATTGTGAAGGAATTAACGTGCGAGCCGGCTAAATGATTCCGGCTATGAGCCGAGGAATGTCTTTGAATGTTTCAAATATTTCACGGACACGGAGTGGCTTGTACGGTTTTTCTTAGCGGCTTTTGTTCTTTATTTCTTTTCCTGTGATTTATACGTATAGTTTCAATGATATCGCTGAGTTTGACGTTTGGAAAACTTGGTCTATGTTAGTGGTATTATACAAACTTGTGTGAAAATAATAGTAGTATTTATTACCAATACTCAAACTTTGCGTATTGGTCACCAGGAAGTAGCATTTTCCGCCCGCTATATGTACGGAAAATCCCTCTTCCTGTAGGCCTTGCACGGGACGTGGACAAAATCTCTCTCTACTTGACAGTGCTCTGTCTCGGGATTTAGTGGGAGCGAGATGAAAATATCTTCTTTTCTCCGGGGAGACCTTGTCCACGTCCCGTGCTACGGGGCTGGGCAGGAGATGACATAAAAATTTGTATTTACCACGGGCGGTAAAAACGAATACTCAGATCGAGGCATAGTCCCCCTTATCATAAAATATGGACTGAAGTTAGTCACGGTTTAAAATTGACGATATAACTATGTCTTTCATTCAGCAAATAAAAGTGACAGCTTCAGTTTTAAGCGATGACTAACTTTAGTCCATGTTCGATAATAAGGGGGGGTCTTTGTTTTACCGCATCATCATCATCATCACCAGCCCTATAATGTCCCCACTGCTGGGGCATCACAAAGAATATAGGGAGACATTCTATGGTGATGTTTTACCGCCCTTGGGTTTAAATGCCTACTCGCATGTCACCCACAGCGTCACATATCGCAAAGCGTCCCACAAAGGAAGGCAGCAACCGCACCAACACTCACTTGGCATAGTCCTGCTTGCAGTAGACCTGCCGGTCGCGCAGGAAGCAGGACGGGTGCCGGTCTAGCTGCACGGCGCACACGCAGCAGCGCAGGCAGGCCGTGTGCCACGCGCCGCCCCCCACCTCCAGCAGGAAGCGGTCCGCGATCGGCTCGCCGCACGCGCAGCACGCGCGGTGCTCCGTCTGGGGACCGCTACCACATTACTCTTCGACCGGGAAAGTACTACATACATACATGCATATACAGGTGTAAAAATAATAAAGGTGCATTAATATTTAAAGGGTTATTCAGGCCATCAAAATAAACAACTTTTACTATGAAACCAATTACAAAAACTCAAAAAAAAAGCACCTCCCCGTACAAAGTGATGTCAGCTGGTACTTAGCTTCGTATGGGGAAGAGATTTTTTTTTTCTGAGATTTCGATTTTGGTCCCGTAATGAAGGTTGTTCAGTTTGATGGCCTGAATAACTCCTATAAATATTACTGCACATGTCTGTTCTGCCCATGTAATAGGTGGCGAGCCTATTGCCATCCTTATGGCGTTAGGCTCGCCACATGAAAAATACTGCGACGCAATTTACCAATGGCAAACAAAATAAATCTGCGAAAACGCCCTAAGTGAGGACTGAGGAAGATAGAAATTCAACTTATAAATAATTCTGCCGCACTTACGAAAAACGCATTATGGACGATTTTTAGCGGGATTGAAAACCTAACTGATTTAAATATATTTGAAATCAGGAAAACAAGCTCTATAACTTTCCCATAGAGACCATTTCAATATAATATGTACTGACCAATTTTTACACCAATAACTAGCTTAGCACCGCACATACAAGTGTACTAAGGGCCGATTACATCGTCTTTCATAGAAATTGAGCTTAATAAAACTTGGTTTTGATTAATCCAAACTTGGTAGCGGAACTCAGTTTACACCATAAACCGAGTTCAACTTCAACTGATCGCGTTTAATTCTGCGTTGAAATCAGCCCTAAGAGAAAAACTTTAAACGCGGTTTTCTCAGAAGTTGTGAAAAGGTAATGTGTTTTTCGTAAGCGCGACAGAATTATACTCGCACTTAGCCAATTTTATCATTTTATCAATAGTTATACTGAGTACGATCACATAAAAAAATATGAGCGACCTTGCTGCGCCATGTGCAAGAGGAGCAAGTGTGAAGCGCGCGTGTGAATTCTGATTTTTTTGGTTTATATCCGCTCTTTAGTATAGACAAGTAGTACTCAAAGTTTTGTCTCTTTTCCTCACATTCGAAATCATGTTTGTGCGACGAAGACAAAAAGCGGAATAGCTTAATACCATGTTTACTACCAGTGTATTAATTAATAAGACAGCTACGCTGCCGCGCTCACGGACAACATTACATTTACGTTACACTTCTTTATTAAATACTTGTTTCGAGCGATAACGTTTTAACACCCCTAAAACTTAACAAAACGAGAAAATTTTGGTATGATTTGATTTAATACATCCTTGTCTAGGTCTGTACGTCTGTCTAATACGTTTTCTTTTTAATAATTCACTTTAGTTAAATAAAAAAATATGTAATGCCCGGGGAAGGGTTTTAAGTAAAAAATAAAGATATTTCGATACTACTTAACTTTTATTAACTTTTATCGTATAACTTTTATTGTAAGCAATATTTTGTAAAAATAAAAACCTACGAACCTAGTTTTATAATATTTACAACATACCCCAAAGTTATTAAAGTTGGACTATGTTTACGGGGTGGAAAAATCGCTTTTTGTAAGTAATAAAATATTTTCAATAAATGGTGTTTGTTGAAAATAGATGTGCGGAAAATTATTTTCCGCACATCTATTAACAATATTTAACAATTTACGATGAAATATACGATGAAGATATGGAAGAAGAAGACAGAATTCTATCATGTTGAGCCGTTTCCACAGATTCGCTACGTCATATTTTGTCCTCTTAAGGACATTCCTGGTGAAAACGCAGCCTTTGACACACGTACAGCCTTAAAACTTTTAAACGAACGGTGATTTCTTATTTACCTACGCTCATTAGATACAGGGTTTCAATTCACGAACCTTCTTTTAATTAAGTTGCATCCATTCGTGCTTGTACATAACTGCGTAGGTACGCAATGCAAAAAACTGTAACGTGAATTCCTGCGTTTCGAATTGGTGCGGCAAGGAAGATACAGGGAAAAGAAACAAAGCAGTGTGAAATTGAAGGAATGCGAAATTTTTACGATGCAACGTTCTGTGTACAATCCTTTCCATGAACATTTAATTAAGTCCCATCCATTCCTTGAAAAACAAACAAAACAAGAGTGATTCGTCAAACAGAACAATCAAAGACGGCGTATTGACAGAGCGGCTCTCGCTCCCCCTGTCGCAGTAAACAGATTACGCCCAAATGGTAGTAGGCGTACAACTAAAAATTGGCGGCGACTGTTTATAATTGTGCGACATGTGCCCGCGCTGGGGCCGGCCTAATCTAATCCGGGCTTGTGCAAACACCGCGCCCGCACCCGATAATCAAATGCTTCGCAGTGCGAATACAAAGCGCGACAGTGGCAATTGTAAATTCGCATGCGGAATCAGGTTAGGTGTGCGACTTTGCTTTTGGCCCGGCTTTGTTTGGTTCGGTGGCGCCATCTGTCTTTGTCTGTGTGCGCGGAGTTCATTGGATTATAATGATTTATTTAAATTTATTGTAATCCCGGCGGTCTTGAGTTGCTCCGGTGTCTTGTCCCAGTAATAATAATCATTGAAGGTATTTTTGCGGTTGTAGCTATACATACGCAGAATGTAACAAGTTACAAAGTTTATAATCGAAAAGATTATTAACAGTTTTTAGCAGTGTTCCACGCTGGATTGGGAGCGAAGAAATATCGTAGAATGTGCCAGCACCGAGTCGACTAAAGGATATTGCTCGGTGTACACCAATAAGAACCTTGTTGCACCCGAATGGTGGAGGGCAAACCACCAACAACAGCATACCCAAAGACGGTTGGTGTCAGGCAGGCGCCCGGCTGAAACCTTGAGCAGTATGGAATGTTGTCATCCCAATAACTCTCTCCGTTCTTCGTTACGGTCCTTCCCGTCTCTTTTCTATACATTTATTCATAGCACCTTTCCGATGTGATTGATGGTATGAATCAAAAGGGGGTGGATTGTTTGATGACCCTAGATAAAATGGGAACAGGCAGAAAGAAGATAAACAGTTTTTCCTTTAATAATTACTTATATTCCGTAGTCAAAAGTCAAAAGTCAAAAATTAATTTATTCATATCTGGTATGATTACAATACACTTATGAATCGTCAAGACGCTAGATACCGAAAACCCGTGTGTCCAAGAAAAAAAAATAGTGGAGAAAAAATAGTGGAGTGCGCAGCATGTATGTTATCAAGATAATAATAGTGTAGTAACGTTCTATCAGCCTCCATTCTTATAATACTTACTTATATTATTTTTCAATGTTTTTCAAATGACTTACTAAATTACGGTCATCCGTCATAACATTCAATAAATTGCATGGAAATCGTCTGTATAGTTAAAATGATCGCCGATACAACATAAAGTACATACATACATAAATCACGCCTATATCCCCGAAAGGGTACAGAGGTGAATTAGCACCCACGTTTCGCCAATTATGTTAGGTCCCATGTAACAACATAAAGTAAAGTCAATACCCCTAGATAAAGTTGATGAGTGAAGGTATGTACAGAGCGCGTTAGTTGGACACTGTTTAGAATTAACTTACTAGAACAATTTTCAACCGTGTGCCTACAATTATAGGTAATTTATATGTAATAAAATCATGTTCTTTTTTATCTGAATGTCCAAGATTATTTACGCGATCTAAATTTCATCACAACTATTTTGTTCAATCTAAGCGATGTTATTTGCGCGCTCAGAGCGGAAACAGACTGTTACTTAATTATAATTTATAATTAATTGTTTCCCCTGACTTGACCTACAATTGGGTACCTCCTACCTGCTTTGTGACGATGAATAAAACAAATCGGTAACAGAAACATTTTAATGGTGAATAAGTAACAACATGCCAATTTGCGGTACAATTTTAGTAATTGAACTCAATCATGTTGAGTACATGAATGTTGAGAAACTTAGAGCGACCGGTGCTTTTTTATTGGTACGAAACGCAGAAGAAATTATTTATTTTTATTTTTGAACATTACCTTATAATTGTTAGAAAAATAAACACAAAGAAAATTGTGGCTGGAAAAATTTCGAAAAAATATAAACTTGATGCGGAAACAGGCTGCCCATCTGTCCGGATTGCAGAGGATGACAGTTCGATTCCAGCATGAAGACTAAATTTTTTCGAACTTTTCTAACCACAATTTTGTTTCAGCGTATAGGTATTCCTCGGGGAAAAGCAGTCTTATTATGTTGGGTGTTAATCCTTCTCATAGAGACTCAAGTCTTCACCCGTGACATAGGACACCGTTTACAACTGCTACAGTTCTAGCGGTTTTTTATTTGTTTATAATTAAGCTGCGCCTGCGCCGCACCCACGCGCGCATTCACGTGCCGGATAAACTCAATGCGGTACAACGGATTAAAGTAATACCTATTGCGTCTAAGGACGTAAGGATATTGATATTAAGATGCCAAGAATCAGATCCCGTGTTCGACTCCCAGGGGAGTACTTTGTTCTCAGTTTGATTGGTGGCAGGACTTTTTCCAACATGTTATCAAAATCTGTCGCCCCGACAATTTGTGATAAGAAAGCTAGACCCTCTGTGGCTAAGGGTTGCAGATGAATCTCGATTCCATCGTCGGCCCTTATCGTCACTTACCACCAGGCGATATGAAGGCCAAGAGCTTCCCTGTCTAGCTCAATAAAATATTTTACGAACATACCTTGAATAAACATACACGACGTCATCGAGAGCCCAATTCGAAATATCAATCAAAGCAGGGCCGTTATAGAGCTCGAATAGGCCCGGCTGCGCACTCAACAGTGTGGCAGTCAATAAATTTCGCATCCGAATGCGGTACGGATATCGGTGGCGCTATTGTGACAGGTAGGGCGCGGAGCAGCCGGCGCGCCACAATGCAACGCCCTTACCGCATCGACACCCCAAAACAAAGTCGCCAGCAAACCAGCAATAAACACGGTACACCCGCCAGTTGTCGCCGAATAATGCAATAGGCACAAAGCCTATCGCAGTTTTGTAACAAATTTCTTGAGGGCCACACAATGGCGCGTAATGTGGCCCCGGCGGGACATTGTCACGCTGCGACTTGGGGCCAATGATAGCCGGTTTTTGTGGCACTTTTTATGGCGCAGCCGAGGAGGTGTAATGATGTTGTTCGGGTGTTTAACGCGCCATTTGGAAGGGTTTGTTTGCTTGGGTTTTTGGTGAAATTATGCTAATCGCTTCCGTAACTTGGTCGCGCGGAGGAAATCATCGTCTGTAAGTACGTCCGTAAATCGCGCCTTTCTCCCCTAAGGGGTAGGCGGAGGAATTTGATAACTTACTTCATACGTACCTACATACACTCATCATCTTTATCTAAGGATATTTTGTTGATTTTACTTTGTGTTGCATCAGCGATTATTCTTAAAATACTGACGATTTCTATGCACTCAATGTTAAGACGGATGACCTCAAAGTCATTGAAAAACTGCAAAGAATATGTCAATATTATAAGAAATCAGACTCCAGTCTGATTGAACTACATAAAATATCCCTAGACATTGATAAGCAGTGTATAATCACGCTTTTCTATCACGCGATTACAATACACTTACCTATGAATCGTCAATACGCTAGACAACGAAAACCTGTGTGTCCTACGGATGATGGGAATGGTGGAAGAGGAAACACATTGCGCCGAACCCAGATAGACAGGGAACAGGGCGGGGAGAAGAAGTTTAACGTGTGACGTGTAGGGGACAATCAATTTGAGACATCGTCGCTCCGAACGCGAGGGGCAAGGGTGTAACATTGAGTCGGTAGTTGTGCGGCTGCTAGGGCTGCGTAAACGCGCATTTGTGCGATGATTTGTCGGGCGTGACCGGCCGGCACCCCCCACTGCGGATTTATCGACTCTGACACTCAATGCCCGCTGCCTTTTGTGCTGGACCATCGCAAACGTATTACTCGTTTAACGGCCATCGAATCTGATTTAACAATGCCGCGAACAAATAGTTACACCTCGTCCCAATAATCGACAGGGAGCTTTTAGTTGTCTTTTCTTTTTAATTTTTATTTTCATATACGTATTATGAGGACGGGTCAATAAGTCCGTGACTTTTTAAATTTTTTGAATCTCGACAAATCATATTTTTTGGAAGGGATAAAAAAATTGAAGAAGCGTTGGACAAAGTGTATAGAGCTCAAGGGAGACTACGTTGAAAAATAAAATGAGTTAATTATCAAAAAATCTGTGTTTTATTCCAAAAGTCACGGACTTGTTGACCCGCCCTCGTACATACATATACGTCACGACTTTCTCCCGCAGGGGTAGGCAGAGATCACTTCTTTCCACTTGCCACGATCTTTACGTACTTCTTTCGCTTCATCCAATCTCATTATTCTCTTCATGCATGCCCGTAGGTTCCGGGTACTCTTGACATTTTTATTTGAACACAGGGTACAGCGATGAGAAGTTGGCAGCAGCGTTACTCTTTACCAGTTGAGCATGCTGCTAGTGCGAATAGGTCGCGCCTTTACTGGCTCCAGCTACTTGCACCGCATACTCTTTACCAGTTGAGCATGCTGCTAGTGCGAATAGGTCGCGCCTTTACTGGCTCCAGCTACTTGCACCGCATACTCTTTACCAGTTGAGCATGCTGCTAGTGCGAATAGGTCGCGCCTTTACTGGCTCCAGCTACTTGCACCGCATACTCTTTACCAGTTGAGCATGCTGCTAGTGCGAATAGGTCGCGCCTTTACTGGCTCCAGCTACTTGCACCGCATACTCTTTACCAGTTGAGCATGCTGCTAGTGCGAATAGGTCGCGCCTTTACTGGCACCAGCTAATTGCACCGCATACTCTTTACCAGTTGAGCATGCTGCTAGTGCGAATAGGTCGCGCCTTTACTGGCACCAGCTAATTGCACCGCATACTCTTTACCAGTTGAGCATGCTGCTAGTGCGAATAGGTCGCGCCTTTACTGGCTCCAGCTACTTGCACCGCATACTCTTTACCAGTTGAGCATGCTGCTAGTGCGAATAGGTCGCGCCTTTACTGGCTCCAGCTACTTGCACCGCATACTCTTTACCAGTTGAGCATGCTGCTAGTGCGAATAGGTCGCGCCTTTACTGGCTCCAGCTACTTGCACCGCATACTCTTTACCAGTTGAGCATGCTGCTAGTGCGAATAGGTCGCGCCTTTACTGGCACCAGCTAATTGCACCGCATACTCTTTACCAGTTGAGCATGCTGCTAGTGCGAATAGGTCGCGCCTTTACTGGCACCAGCTAATTGCACCGCATACTCTTTACCAGTTGAGCATGCTGCTAGTGCGAATAGGTCGCGCCTTTACTGGCTCCAGCTACTTGCACCGCATACTCTTTACCAGTTGAGCATGCTGCTAGTGCGAATAGGTCGCGCCTTTACTGGCTCCAGCTACTTGCACCGCATACTCTTTACCAGTTGAGCATGCTGCTAGTGCGAATAGGTCGCGCCTTTACTGGCTCCAGCTACTTGCACCGCATACTCTTTACCAGTTGAGCATGCTGCTAGTGCGAATAGGTCGCGCCTTTACTGGCACCAGCTAATTGCACCGCATACTCTTTACCAGTTGAGCATGCTGCTAGTGCGAATAGGTCGCGCCTTTACTGGCACCAGCTAATTGCACCGCATACTCTTTACCAGTTGAGCATGCTGCTAGTGCGAATAGGTCGCGCCTTTACTGGCTCCAGCTACTTGCACCGCATACTCTTTACCAGTTGAGCATGCTGCTAGTGCGAATAGGTCGCGCCTTTACTGGCACCAGCTAATTGCACCGCATACTCTTTACCAGTTGAGCATGCTGCTAGTGCGAATAGGTCGCGCCTTTACTGGCTCCAGCTAGTTGCACCGCACCGTGTAGATACACCACCGCAGTGACGTTACAATGACGGTCTGCCCGGCTAGCAAGACCACAAACACGATATGATATAGCCATTTATCGCGTTGATCTTACAAAAATCATTGGATTTTCGACAGTTCAAAGCGATAAATGGCTATATCTTTATGATATAGCCTCAGAGGCTTATTCAATTATTCAATTCAGTTTCGGTGGTCATGCTAGCCGGGCTGAGTTACAATAGGTACTGCATAGATAGCATTACCGTGCTTAACTGCCGCACTCAGAGACGTTAATTAACTTTAATGAGTACCTAATGTCAAAACATTTCATTTAAATCTAGAGTCGCTATTCTTGCCGGGTCTATGGTCTAGGTTCTAGACTAGTTTTGAATTGTCATTTTTGATATTAAGTAGATACTTATCAACGTTAATTGACGTCTCTGAGTGCGGCAGTAGGTAAGGCGCTAGCGTGACGCGGAAGTGCTAGAGAAGGGCGCAGCGCCGGGCTCCGCTCAGGCCGGCTGAGCGCCCGCCGCCATTGTCCGGGGCTTACGTTTGCAAATCCGATTTATATTTGAATATAATTGACTTTCGGCCCGCGCCAGGTACCGAGCTCATAGCTCATTGTCTGCGGCTGATCTCAATGGCATTTTTATCGAGTGAACATGATAAATGTGTTTGGGAGATTAGGTTCGGTGGGTGGGTGTGCTACGCTATTCAAGTATCTCGTGACTGTTTGTCGTCAGCAGCCCTTTAACGTGCCCACTGCTGGGCACAGACCTTCCCTAAGGATGGAAGAATATAGGGAGAATCGGCTGTACCTACTGTAATGTAACCCACCACGCTGACGCAGCGTGGGTTGGTGGGTATTGACGACTGCAGATGCAGCCGGGACCAACGGCTTAACTTGTCGTAATAGAGGAACTCGAGATAATAAAGTTTTGGTCACCCATCCAATGACCGACCAACCAACGCCATGATCGACCAACGCCTTAACGAACATACGCCTTGCTTACTATTTTGATTTTAATTTGAACATTATATTGATAAATTAGTACTTATAAGGAAGTCAAATATATTATTCGATATCTATCTTCGAATCAAAATAGTAATTACAAACCAACCCAAAGTTAACCGAAAACACTGTATTTGTAAAAATATCTGTTCTGGAATGTTAGAAATTTATTTCTACATTGCGAGGGTGTCGTTGGCTTACAACTTGAAGTGTTAATGTTAGACTTTTTTGGCAAGTTAATTAACGTCTTCGAACTTTTTTAACTACAATATTCTTTGAACATTGCTTATTTTAAGAAATCGCAGGCCGACTAGACTAGCGGGCTCCTCTACTCACGCCCCGCGTAGTTGCGCGCAATTTGCCCGTTTCCGGTCCGCATTACCATACCGACGGGCGTCTCGCCAATCCCGCCCGTTTCATATTCAAAAGGGGAAACAATTTTTGGGCCCGCACCCAGTGAAATCACGCGGAAATCTCGGGCGATTTATTCAAAATATTTGTCCAACAGCTCGGCGTCTGCCCGGCGATACTTCGGTGTTATTTGTTTTCCGTCGAAGCGCTTTGATCCGAGAGGGGATCAAAGTTTGCTTGGCGTTTTTTCATCGATCATCGCCAGTCAAAGGCGAGGTATGCGTTAAACCAATGCAACAAAAAATTGGATATAAATTATGTGTGTACGCCGTCTGCGCGATGCAGACAAAGCGACGCTGAGAATACCGCTCCGGGGGGCGCCGGCCGCAGCCCGCCTCCGCCTCCGCTCCGCCGCCCGCTCCGCTCGCACGCACGTGTCGAGGCTCTAAGGATCTCTTCGCGATTCGCGTCTCAGAATCAATGATCACGATCCAGTCAGCCGATCAAGTCAGTCTCCGGCCCCTTGTAAACGTCCGAATTTTTCACCGGACAATTGTTTTTTACCGGATTCGCCGTGGTGTATGGCTTTTATTGAATGTGTGTCTGTGTACATGCATCCGGCGAACAATTTGTCCGTTGTCCGGTGAAAAAAACGGACGGCTAAAAGCGGCCTCAAGATCGTTTTCAGGGCCGATATCCGGTGTTTCCGGTGGTTTACACACACATTCACTATAAGTCATACATAATCGCCAATCCGGTAAAAAACACGGTCCGTTGTCCGGTGAAAAAAAGACGTTTACAAGCGTACTTATTCATCCGTTTTTTTTTTGTTTAAACCTACAGGTTTTTATATTTCAGATCACGATCCAGATTGATTGTGTAAGAATGTGATTTGAGGTCCGTACAGTAAACAATATGGATCGTGATCTTTGATTTTGATCGCGGATCGCGACCGAGCTAGCCTGTTGGAGATCCCAAATCCTCGAAGCCTTTTGATTCCACGAAGACACCCACCGTCCCACCGCGCACCATCTATCATAACTTTCACTGTGACCTGACACTTTTTATGTAAAAATATCACGATAATGATACAATGATCTTTTTTGTCACTGTGCTACGTTTTTTGTTGCTTTCGCTTATAAGTATTCTTAAAGGAGATAATAATTATCTTATAAACGTGGATAAGAAAGCTTTATAGCTACACTTTGCTGTTTCATATTTCTCAATTGGGTAATCGTACGATTGTATTGTAAATGGCATATAATATAACTTAATTATCTACCTATATACAATTGTCGAAATTCGCTTATTCATAATCTAGTACGATTACAATATTTACAATACATTCGTCAAGAGATTTACACATCGACAGTTTTTATTGATTTTTTTATGGTTTCATCATAATTCATGATTTTGTGAGATGTACAGTGGTGAGCGTTGGATTTTAATGTTTTTTTTAATAAATTGCACAAAACAAGCTTATATATACAAAAAGTTTTTGTAGTCACTTCACTCTGATTATTATAGTTATTTTTTAATAAACTTTCGTGTAACACTATTTAAGATATTTAAGATACTTGCAGATATATAAGATAAGATACTTACATGCGGGTAAGAGAACTTACCCGCACGTAAATTTTGTGTACATTGCATCGTTAAGTTGTGTTGGAGTACATCTTGTTGTTGTTAATTAATATAGGTAAATAAATAATACATACCTATAAAGAGAAGTCGGTTAAGCAGAAAAAGGTGTAATATATTAATGTCTGTGTTGACTCGAGAACCACTGCTGCCTCAACACACAAAGCACAGCTTCCATTGTCATCGGTTTTTTAAAAGATTCTTATCGTTTATCTCCACTATTTTTATGCATCTTTTGTCTTTTGATAGATAGGTAGGTGGATGAAATGAAGCACTTTAAAGTAGCCAGCCACCCATATACTACCAGAGAACCTGTTTAAAATTGGCTACCTAATTTACAAAATAAATCCATATAGAGACTATCTTATAGATCTATAAAATAGACATTATCAATTTCTTTTCCTTATAGGTACATACATACATACATAAATCACGCCTAGAGCAGCAGTGAAGCTAGCAGAGGTGAAACTAGTACGACACCCAAGGGAGAGATTTGGGATGGTGACAATTGTATTCTACTCTGCCGTCACCACACAGCCACACAGCCTTATTATATACCTATAAGGCCGCCTTTTTATTTTAAGTTACTTTAAAAATAGAATGTGAAATAAATAATATACGTTAATTTAAGGTATTCAAGGTCTGTCCAGAAGGATCCCAAATCGCCAGAGATGACAGTAGGACCTACTCCGACAAATAACCGATTTAGCCAAATTATTTAAAAATAAAAAATCTTTTTAGACCTATTTATTTTAATGTGATGCTATGCCCCGCACTTCCTCTTAAAATTTAACGGACCAATATTTGTAAGAAACATCCTATCCCCAATCCCCCCTCTGAAATTCCAAAGGGTGCATTCTGAATTTGAATCGTAACGTCGGCGGTTGGAAGACGGCTGCACACCGTTCGACATTGCAACAGCACGACCAATCCGATTGATCAAATTATACTCTCGATGTCAGAGAATTATATTTTATTACTTTGGTCTTAAAAAACATCAAGTCTTATTCAATATTATGTACGCTAGTACCTATTATTTTTATTTATTTGCACATTATAATTAAAAACTAGAAAAATTGTTACAAAGAGGTCGGGACATTTTCGAAAAATTATTGTTCTGATGAGTTTCGAAACTTTTTTAAACTTCTTTTTCTTTTTATATCTTTTTTAATGTATCGTGACAGGAAATATTATCAATGCATTACATTTTAAATAGACGTCATATTATTATGTTTTTTTCCTACTTAAAAAATTAAACTAAATTAGGAGAACTTAAAAAAGGGTAATAAATAAAATTTTATTTTTTCTACCAAGATCAAGTGGGTATCACGAATAATATTATTAAATGACATGCCATACAGTAATTTCCTTTACCTCAAAACTTAGGTAGGTAGGCCATTGTGAAAAAATACCAAGAACAATTTCTTATTCGAGCAGTCGTATCTGTGACAAGGCTCTCAGCTTACAAAATGTTATTCTAAACATCGCAAGTAGTCAGTGAATTGATGGCGGCCGAGATGAAGGGTGCCAGCTCGTCGGATGGTATGCACGGCTGCGGGGCGGGCCCGGGGGGCGGGGCGGGGCGTGGCCACGCGCGCTGACGTCACCGCTGCACGAGCCACACTTCACTTCCACTCCAGTCAACTTCACAATGTGTGGATAACATGTACGAGCACCCACACAGTTCCGATAGCACATATTGTTATGTCCGGTCGAGTATGTCATCGGACGCTCTCAAAGAATATCACCCCTATGTCTGGTGGAGTTAGACTAAGATGTATTTTTTTTTTGGTAATATCTTTTCGTGACACTGAATAAATATCTGAGAGTGTTGTTAAATAGGTAGACAACAATAGCATAGAGGTATCTTAGCTGGATATTTTATATGTACATGCTGCTACATTTTCATCAGTTCTTTCCCTTCTGGTTTTAAATAGGTAGGATGTCAAATTTGTTAAATTAAAATAACAATTAAAAACATATAGAGGAAAGAGGGACTAGTTGAACTATCCACAAAATGTAACCTTAACTTATTATGGCTAGGTATACTTTAGGTACCTATTATACTTCCACTCCCTGAAATTAATTAACCATTATCAGTAAGTAGGTACCTACAATTAGTCAAATATTATTGCTGACAAAAATTCCTACTGCCTTTTTCAAGAAATTACTGCAGACTTTAACAATTAGGTAGATGTGAATAAAAGTGGGTCAATTTATCCCATAGGTATCTAACACTTTGCGTCAATTGTTTAGGTAGGTACCTACATTCTAATACATTCTCATTCTAGTATGTCTATCCATATTAATCATTAGGAAATTATATAAAATTGTTATGAGAGGAGTCATTTCAGCAAAAAATATGTGTGCATGAACAGATAATTGGGTTCTTATGTAGTGTACCGAAACATACTCATATTCCCCTCCGTTTCAGTTACGCGGGACATACTCACATATCTATAATTAATTAGGTATTTTCCTACCTAAATATATTTAACCCATTTCGCCGAAAAACACGTTAGCTCTTTGACAGTCGGAAAACGGCTTAATGTTCAAAGCTCATTCGCTTGGAAACGACGACCATCCGAATCCACTCAAGCATTCCCAGCCGTCCGGACGCGCGCCCGCCGCCGTCGGACAGTTATTTCCACAAAAAACTCCCCGATCCGAACTATCGTAACGTATTAAGCAATAAACAGTCCATAAAGACGAGCCCGCCGGCCTCATTACAAACAATTAGCGCCCCCCGCCGCCCGCGCCGCTATTTATTGCATATTGGAAACAAAACCGATCTCCTAATATTACCCTATTATTGTCTAAAGACGTCGCTGACACCGACAAAAAACACACCGTTTAATTGAGATGGAAATAGGGAATGGATTGCCGGCGGCTCGCTCTGTCTTCTCAGCGCCGGCGTCTGCCGAAAGTAGACACTTTTATTACGATTCTCTTCGTAAAATATCGACAGCCAGGTCGGATGTTAATCGATTATTTTCTATTTTACGACCCGCGTCGTAGGTGCTGCTCGGCCGTGCCAATCAAAAATAATGTAAAGTCGACTCACTGTGTTTTACAATATTTTCCCTCATCAGGGTTATAATTAAAAAATTGGCAATTATCATCCTTACCAAAATTACAAAATGCGATGACATTTTTCACGCCGTAAACATAGTTCAATTTTAATTACTTTTGGATATGTTGTAAATATAATATAAGTCTAGGTTTCTATTGATTTTATTTTTGAGAAATATTGCTTGCGGTAAAAGTTGTTTGCATCGAAATATTTTGTCATAAAAACTTCCTCGAGCATTAAAATTATTTTTTTTATTTAATTAAAACGAATTAATTAAAAAGAAAGAGATTAGGATGTACTGAATCTAAAAAGAGCAAATTTTCCTTATTTTGAAATGTTTCAGAGGAGTGAAAACGTTATCGCTCGAGGGTAGTATTAAAAAAGAAAATGTAGGGAAATGTATGCATTACTCGCGCCGCGTATCGGCACTTCACAATCCTCCTAAAGAGACTTTGACGCCGCGCTGTGCGCCGCAGCCTCACACCGCCTGCCTAGAAATTGCAAAAACAGTATGCGAATCGTTTAAAATTCTCCTCCGACGGTGAAGTCATCAATATTAACAAAACAAGGCCCTGTGAGAGTGTAAACTTTGTAGCGCTCGAGGTGTCGATGCGCGCCGGCGCGGGCGTCGCCGCCATCTTTTATTTTCGCTCCGACGCTGAGTTATTATCCAGAAATTAGCGAGATAAGCTGACAATGTATGAGATATTACGTACTCGACGATAATAAATGCCTGCAATTCGAGTTCTCTTGTGCTGCGCCCGCGCAAGAGCGGAACGCGAACGGTGAATGCGCGGGACCGGGTTCCGTTCCCGGCGCGAGCACCTGTCGTATAACTCACGGCTTAATAGGAGCGGCTCTCCTTGCGCCAACTATTAAATACCATTCAAGTTTTACGACCAACAAACTCTTATTGACATATAAATTCCGAGTTTTCTCCCAAACGGCCGTAGGCGCCTGTTGTTTCTCGATATAATAACGCGGCGCTAGTTCTGTTTCGGGGCTTAATTGCGCGGCCCGGCCGGGTGGAAAGTAGTAAATTAGAGGCCGAGGTCCCTTTTAATATTCATAACGTTCCCAAACAAAATTTAAACTAATTAGTTGCTTTAGAGTTGCGTTAACATTCGGCGCGACGACGGCGCCGCGGGCAGGCTGTCGTGTTCGTCATCCCGAAGTGTACAGCTGAAACCTGAGACCAGAGACGGCATTGGAAGTAGGTAGTAAGTTATTCCGTAACATTTTTCTAGCTTAAGCTATGCCTCGTCTTATGCCCGGTTTCTAAATACTTTGTTGGTGGGTTATCTGTTCCATAACATCAAAATCTCTATGAACTTTAGCGTTATTGAACTGATAAGTCACTGTCAAAATATATATTTAGAAACCGGTCATTAGTGTACTTGCATAGTTTAATTGAGAATATGAAACGAAAGTCCGTGCTTAAATGCCGGCCTGAGAGCTAAAAAAAAAAGTAGAATGTGCCAGTTTCGACTCACCCCAGGGGTGTCGTAAAATTAGCCTAAAAGAGATTTCCCGAATAGTGGATTTCAAACCACCAACAAAAGCATACCCATAGAGGGTTGGTGGCAGGGAGGCGGCCGGATGTAAAACCTAAGCCGAAACCTTGAGCAGTATAGATTCATCATCCACATCATCCATTCATCACTGGCACCTTTCCGGTGTGACGCATGATACGAATCAAAAGGGAGCGGATGGCTTGGTGACTGGTGACGTCTGAGCGATATGAATGGCAGAGGAAACATACTGCGCCGACCCCGGATATATGGCAGGGAGAAGAAGAACGTACATACAAACATACATAATTCACGCCTATATCCCCGAAGGGGTAGGCAGAGGTGAACTAGCACCCACTCTTCGCCAATTATGCTAGGTCCCATGTAATAGGTGGCGAGCCTATTGCCATTTATCGGGCACAAAAGTCGCAGTACATTGTCAGCACGGTAGTATAAGAGGAACGCTGCTGCCCATTCCTCATCACTGATTTATCCTTAGTCGCCTTGTACGACACCCACGGGAGAGATTTGGGGTGGTGACAATTGTATTCTACTGTGCCGTCACCACACGGCTAAGAAGAACGTATATTAAATAAATAGTTTTGCATGCAAATTTGCAAGACATGAGCACTGCATACTTGACTGTAACACTTTTATACCAAGTTCTTACGCAAATAAAGATTTATTTTTATTTTTATTAACCTATATAAGATCCCACTGCTGGGCAAAGGCCTCCCCCGCAGCCCTCCATCTCGAGCGATCCCGAGCCAATCCCGTCCATGTTTTACAATACGCCTCCAAATAAAGATTATTATTATTTATTTATTGAGTGTGTATTAATCTCGGTCTATGGCCGGTTTACTTAGTTTTTCGCTCCCAACCAGCTTGGAAGACGCACATGTACCTAGTTTATTTAAGAATATGAATTTCGGCAAGAAGTCCTCTAAGAAGGAATACGGATCGAATTTCTCAATTGGCATGCAAGTTCGGCTGCGCGGGCGCATGCCGGGCGCGGGCAGGTGCGCTCACCCACCATCTGGGCGCGGTGATCGATGGACCCGCGCTCGTCTCCATTAACACACTTTTTATCCGAACCGTCTCGTGCCCCAAGCACGAACTTGTCGAAGATTCGTCAGGTGATCGTATCGAGAAAGCAGTCTAAGACCGAAACAAAACACATTTTTAAATAGATAATTCTTAATGTTTCTTAGGTAATTAAATTAATATAAACATTATAAACACAAATTTAATATGTCATAAATTATTTTGACTATCATAAAATCAACTTCAATAGCTGATGAAAATAAATAAATATTTCTTGATAAAGTTTATTAAATATTTGTTTGGTTTAGTTTTCGTGATCTTTTGTTTTTGACGTTGGGCATCAAAACTAATGAAGACGATAAAAAATATAGAGGAATGCGAAAGTTTAGGAGGAATAACTTGAATAGGCACCTACTTAGATTAAATAAAAAAGAAAAACTGTCACTGTCAAACATGAAGATGATCATTGAAACCATTCATACATCGAGTGCTTTCTCGATACGATTACGATACGAATCTTCGAAAAGTTCGTGCTTGGGGCACCGTTCCCAAAGCATTCTCGCGGTGTGAACTCACGGCGCGCACTCCGAGCTATCACTCATTCAACCTCACCCTTTATAGCGTGGTCTGGACCGAAAGCGATATTGTGAATATGATTTTTTTGAACTGTCCAAAAAAGGTTATCACTATAAGGTTCAAAATTGCATGAACATGTATCCACACAATGAAAGAAATATTATTCATAGTGGTTATAATATTAATGTTTGCTTTTTATTCCAACCGCTTGTATATTTACATGGACAACATTGTTGTTAAATATTTATCCCAGCTTCTAAAGTGGCGTAGTCGTGGCCTCACAATCAAACAATAACATGCTTGTCTACATAACTTTATATTACAACATGTAGCAGAAATAGCGCACGTCTTGAACACTACCCATACTAACTTACTGCCACCCCCAGAGACTTCAATTAACTTTAATGAGTACCCAGCAAGAATAGCGACTAGCTTTGAATTGTCATTTTTTTGACATTAATTCCTCATTAACGTTAACTGAGTCGATTCAGTCAGTCAGTTAATCTCTAGATTTGTATTTACATACATACATAAATCACGCCTATAGCCCCAAAGGGGTAGGCAGAGGTGAATTATACACCCACTTTTCGCCCACTATCGGGCACATAAAATCTCAGTATATTGCTAGGTGGTTTATGAGGAATGCTGCTGCCCATTACTCATTGGTGTCTAAACACTTAGTCGCCTTTTACGACACCTGCGGGAGAGTTTTGGGGTGGTGCAAATTGTATTTTGCTCTTCCGTCCGTCACCACACGGCTAAGGACTTGGATTTCAGTTTTACTCATGCTCAGGACCAATAGACATCGTATACCACCCATGCATTTGAAACGGAGCTTGTTGACTATCGAACAATGAATAAAAGAGACCAAAGGCATAGCCTTCTTTTAGATTACGTCTGACAGACAAACAAAAATAAAGGGGAATCATTGCATCACTAAGAAAAAGAGAGGAACATCCCATCATTCATTAAAAAGTGAACAGTCACCGTAAAGCAGTTAATTGAACGGCACCTACGTAATTAATATTTACAAAATTTGGACTGACCACATCACAATAGGTTGATCTAAGAGTACCTACGGTACGGTATGAAAATTACGTATTACAGAAAAAACAGCATGGCGATTGTCGTGTCAAAAGTAAGTAAGTGAAGTTGTCAAAATCTGACAGTTTGTTTGTTCTATAGAAACGTTGTATAGTTTGACAATTGGCTAGGTCTCAAGAAGCTTGATTCCATCTTCGGCTCTTTTAGTCACTGACCTTCAGGTGATATGAAGGCCAAGAGCTTCAAAAAAAAGTTTAATTACCATATTTGTAGGTTACTCGTCATCATCATCCCCACTGCTGGAGCACAGGCCATAGGCAGGATCGAAGAATATGGGAAGAATGGGCCATAATCCACCACGCTGACCCATTGCTGAATGGTGGATCTATTAATGATGCAGTCGGGACCAACAGCTTACCGTGCCTTCCGAAGCACGGAGAAACTCGAAATATATTTTTTTTTGGTCACCCATCCCATGACTGGCCTTAGCGATCGCTGCTTAGTTTCCGCAATCGCAGGCCGCGCCATCGAGCTCCTCAGTAGGATCCTAAATCCAGTGTAATGTTCCTGACTGCATTATAACGTGTAAGCGCCGGTATGCGGCGCGTCGCCCACATCTGCCCTCCGGCGTTGTCCGCGACTAATACGAACATTCGCTGCTGATAGTAGAGGAGATGGTGTATCGACCTTCACCGATCTGATAATTCAATGAGACATATTTTTTATCAAATACTAGCTGTAGCTGACCATTGTTATGCCATATAAATTATCCCGTAGCCATTGTTACGATTAGGTTGCATGTTTGAGAGGAAAGCAAGTCTATATGGAAAAATGAATTAATTTTATTATTTTTATCTTCACGTACAAACACGTGTCATTAAGATAACAAACTACATACATTTCCGTTTGATTTTTCATGCTGTGTACACTAAATTTAGATTACTGTCTCGAATTGTATATGGTATACTTAATCTAGTAGTATATTGATGGTAATCTGTCTGTGTACCCATTATAAATAAATCAATATTTTTTCAATATTTTCTCACTTTTAATGCCTTGCCTGGCCCAAGACAATCATTTCAATATCAAAATCAGCTAAATCAGTCCAGCCGTTCTCAAATTTTAGAGAGACAAACGCACAACAATTCATTTTTATATATAAGATGGATAATTTATAAACAAATATGCCTATGATAACTTGCCAATCGAAAAGAGCGATCATAGCTATTTTTATTAATTTTCTTTCATCACCTTCGCTCTTGTCATAACCGAATGAGTTTTATCGCAATTTATAGTTTTAACACACAGAACACAGATATATAGATGCAATTCGTTTGTTTGGGCAACCCATGAAACGAAATATAGCCTCATGTTGGAGAAAATTCAAAACAAATTCATTAGATTTTTGTATTTAAGGCAATACGGGGTATACCCATTTTACCCTCTGCAATATCCGACATTATTTATTTTAGGAATGGTAGGATATATAATAAACTGGAGGTCAGAAGAAACGTTGGCTTAGTGATATATATTTTCAAAGTATTGAAAGGCAAACTTATTAACCAGGATTTGCTTCAAAAAATAAATTTAGAGTTCCGGATCGGTATGTGGAGCGCAGACGGCGGCCACAGTTGCTAACATTGCCACGAGCGCGCACTAACCTGCTGAGCGAAGCGCCACTCAGACATGCGATGCGGATTATTAACTTAATCAATGTAGAAGCAGACCCTTTTCACTGTTCTCTGAGTGAACTCACAAAGGTTGCTCTTTTTATCTGTAGTTATAGGTTATAATATTTTTGTCTTCACTGTCGCATTGGGTTATATAAATAAAGTGAAATAAATAAATATATCAATAGATATATCTGTGACACAGAATATGCCTAGGTAGGCTTGCCTATTTATTTCTGTGCATGGCTACCTGGATGGCAATTACCTATATTGACTTACCTGTTCACATTTACTTGACAGGTAGCCATGCACAAAAATAAGTAGGCAAGTCTACCTAGGCATATTCTGTGTATCATGTTCCACGGCTCTTAGACTATAATAGTACCCATCACGAAGTGAGTAACACTACCAAATGGCACGCACTTTATCTAGCGCTCCGAAGGGAACATTATAACACAGTTATGTGACTATACACCAGCAATTATTAACGAGATACAAAATGTAAACACTCTTGATATAGTCTTTTAATAGAAAATTCAAAAATAAAAATGTGTTATCATTATTATTTCAAAGTCGCTAATCGTTATGATTTTCTAAATGGGTAGTGCATTTTAAAAGGGACCTAAATAATTCGGCAAAAAGTGGGCGGGTAATTCACCTATGCCGATATAGGCGTGATATATGTATGTATGTAAGTACTCATTACCGTTAATTACCGTCTCTGAGTGCGGCAGTTAGACCCAAACAATTACAGACTAATCGATTGCACAACTAACAAAATCAAAATTGAATAATGGCTCACAATAAAAAATCCGTGTCCGTTTTGTATTTGTACTGACCTCTCCGACGGTACGCCAAAACAAAACAATGCTATTGACGATTTTATCATTATAATCTCTGTGATGCGATGAGCCGCCGCCGTCTGCGACTAATGTGTTTAGAACAACAAAGTTATACGTACACAAATGACTTGAGCAATGTTCATGCTTAGTATTAGATTGCACACGAGCTTACGATAAAAAATATATCTACGAAGCATTAAAGAATTACTTTAGTAAAACGGTGACGTCACTTTAAAATGTATGATGTTAATGAATAAATAAATCAATGTACGAACCATTATATTTAGCGTTATTAAAGAACCGATTAAGGAAATATTCAAACGCAAATGTTTAACAGATAATTCTCATCATCACCAGCCTTTTAATACTTATCTCCACTCCCTATAGCGAGAATTGGGTATAGGTAACCCACCACGCTGCTGGCCCAGTGCGGATTGGTGGGTCTTTGGAGATTTGATTTCTTTTAGTGCAAGGAGTAAGTACAATTCAACAAGCTTTTTTGTAGGCGCTTTTGTAACTAGAAAATGTATTTTGAAAACGCATATCCAGATAATTTGGTTGTCTGACGCGGCGTCGTAGTCCTCAGACATTGTAGCGTATTCTTTAATGTGAATTTTATACGCATTATACGGCAATTCTGTACATCGTTAGGAATCTTTTATAGTATAGTACACCCTGACCCATGAGCCTTCAATCCTTGAGCTACCTATAAAAGGAGTTAAGATGTTGCATTCAAAATATTTTTGTTTATTTCTGTCGAAAATAATAAACCATTAATATCACATATACGAAATATAATCAAACATGCGGTAAGTATAAAGTATTATCATCGTCAGAGGTGAGTGTTAGTTCTTTGAAAGAAAAACATTTAATGAGACTATTGTAGTGGTTTACTAGAAAACAAACTGTCAGGCTTGCTACAAAAAAACAATACAAGGTGACTTTATGACAACAGTGAGAGCATACGGGTTATGAATGTTAAGACTACACTTACTATTTAAAATTTTACTTTCAGTAGGTACCAAATAAACTGTGATTTTTATAATGAAACGTGATACGGTAGCGTTTTTCTATCTTAGCTATGAATATTTACAGTACAAGAATTTAGATAAATTCGATGATCGACTAATATAATGTATAACATTTCCCTGAAAAATATTGCTCACATAAAAAAAAATCTGATAAATTTTCTAATATTTTTCCAATTCCCTTTGTAAAGCCATTCCATTCCCTTGTAAAACCTACAAAATAAGATACTTAAAAAAAATTAAGATATATCTTTATCATTATTCAGTAAATTGTCATAAATCATTCGATTTATAATACATAAATGCTAATACAAATTTTAATTAGCTTAAGTTTAAGTACTAAGGTCAATCTTAATGATATTAAAAATAAACCATGAAATTTAGTAATATTATTATTTTCATCCCACCATCTCGGAAAAAGCGTTTTTGCTCTTCGATATCTGAGTGCAAAAGCCGTTTTTATCCTCTAGAGGTTAAAGTAAATTTGAATTTAGAACATCGTGTGCAATGAGTTTGTGAATTCAAAACATCATTATACATATTTATTTCTACCTCCATGGTGCCGAAATTGTCATGCAACCTATTTTAATTTGTTAAAAAATCAGACTCGGAACCTTCTTGGTGTACTTTTTTTGTAATTTGCTTTGCGCGCGCCATTTTCTTTTCACGTCACAAATTTGTTAAAACCTAGGAGTTCCGTGACGGTCAATCAGCTTGGCGTCAATCTTGCTTTAAACATTTTGATCGTCTACAACGCTTGCTGGATGCTTGAGTCAAGCATTTAAAAGCTTTTTAGGTCTGTTTGATTTGTTTACGCCAGCAACGGAACAAAAACATACAGAAAATCAACGTGCTTGACTCAAGCTGATTGACCGTCTCGGAACTCCATTAGGGACGGTAATTTTTATTAGGGACTTACAGGTGTGTCTGGATGAATGTTGCGGGTGTGGCTGGGTGGATGGGTGGCTGTTGGAGGTGTGTCTGGGTGAATGGGTGTTTTGAGGGTGTGTCTAGGTAAATGGGTGTTTTGTTGGTGTGTCTGGGTGAATGGGTTTTTGTGGGTGTTTCTGGGTGAATGGGTGTTTTTTGGGTGTTTCTGGGTAAATGGGTGTTTCTGGGTGAATGGGTGTTTTGTGGGTGTTTCTGGGTGAATGAGTGTTTTGTGTGTGTTTCTGGGTGAATGAGTGTTTTTTGGGTGTTTCTGGGTAAATGGGTGATTTGTGGGTGTTTCTGGGTGAATGGGTGTTTTGTGGGTTTTTCTGAGTGAATGGGTGTTTTGTGGGTGTTTTTGGGTGAATGGGTGTTTTTTGGGTGTGTCTGAGTGGATGGGTGTGAATGTTATGGGTGTTTCTGGGTGGGTGTTGAGAGTGTGTTTGGGTTAATGGGAAGTTTCTGGGTGAAAACAGAAACTGTTGTGATTGTATTTTTTTTTGTATTTTGCAATTTCCTCGTTGGGAGGGATGAAAAGTTACGTGTTGCACTCGAGTGCAAAGATTTTTCACCTTGTGCTCTTTTGATTCCCTCGCTGTCGCTTAGGATTCTAATTTTTGAATCACTCGCTACGCTCGTGATTCAATTTTAGAATCCTTCGCTAGCTCGGTCATCAAAATTGAGCACGCGGTTAAAAAACAACTTTGCACTCACGTACAACAAATAACTATTATTCCGCTGAAAGTGGACCAATAATAAGAATTATATTAGTTTTTCTTCTTTTTATAGACAAGTGCCTCTTTTCCTAATTAAATTCAATCCAGTTTATATTGAAGACATACATTTGCGGTAATGACACGTAAATATTTTTCGTCCAGGTGTTTTACAGTTCACGATCGTTCGATCGATTCGAAAGAGTTCACGATTAAGAGGATTGTGAACTGGCCTACATTTCCGATTTGAATACTTGTCTCGAGCGATAACGTTTTCACTCCCCTTAAACTTAACAAAATGATATAATTTTGATCTTTTTATATTCAATACACCCCAATCTAAGTCTGTACGTTATTCTAAAATAATTCAGTTCAGTGAAATAAAAAAAATGGTCAAGGAAATGTCAAAAATAAAGATATTTCGATGCTAACAACGTTTATCGTCAGCCATATTTCGTAAAAATAAAAACTTACGAACCTAATTTTGAATTATTTTTACAACACATCTAAAAATTATCAAATTAACTGCCGCACTCAGAGACGTCAAATAATGATAGTGAGTATTTAACGTCAAAAAATTACAATTCAAAACTAGTCGCTCTTTTGCCGGGTCTATGGTCTAGATTTGAAAGAAAAGTTTTGACATTAAACACTCATTAAAGTTAATTGACGTCTCTGAGTGCGGCAGTAAGACTATTTTTACGGGGTGAAAAATATTATCGCCTTTGGCAGGTACCAAAATTTACAGCTTCACAATCCTCTTAACAATTTTCCCAAATAGAATGAGACAAGACGCCACACAGTGGCATTCGCCTCCTATTGCCGTCCGCAAGCAATGCCGTGGCTTAAAACAAAGGTGTCGCAGTCGCCCACATGTGGCCGCGAGCGTGCGCGCGCGCATTGTTTGAAGCGCGCCGCCACCAGCCAGGCCTATTGTAGTCCGCGAATTTTCTGAATAGCGCCTGCGTGGTGTTTGCTTGCCGTAGCCCCATTCGGCGGCTCTACAATTGACACAAGTGACTCCGTGTAGAGCAAACACAGCACGAATGATCCCAATCTGAAATGTACGTCCAAACAGTAGAGCTCCAATTCCCTTGAAGCAGTCGAAACAATGTGCCTCTTTAGATCGGCACCCAAATGTAATTGTAATAAAGATGTCAGTTTGTATTTCACACGCCGACCTCGGCGGCGCCTCACCGAGACACTCGGGGTTATACAATACTTACTTAACACCTATTAATGACACAATTAAAGTCACAACTTACTAAGTAAGCCTCTGAAGAGTCCTCCTTCTTATTCCTTTAAATATAACTACCCATGCAGCCACCATAAAATAAACATTCCATTAATATTGTTTTAATCGATTTAATCGATCTTCTGTCGTCATCATCATCCCTTCAATATCCCCACTGCTGGGGCACAGGCCGTCCCTATGGATGGAAGAAGTTAAAATATTTGCCTAACTGATAGAAGGCTCTATTCATTTCTACATGTTCTCGCTGCCCTGTTCCCAGTCTATCTGGGGTCGGCGCAGATGATGACAACATTCCAATACATACTGCCATACTGCCCGAACCGCAGCCTGACACCAACTCTCTTTGCGTATGCGTTGTTGGTAGTTTTCCTGACACCATTCGGATGGATGTTCACCGGGCAATCTCCCTCAGTCGACACTTACAACACGACTGGGGTGAGAAGGAGCTGGCACATTCTACGTTATGTTTCGTCACCTGATGGTAACTGACGATAAGGGCTGAAGATGGAATCGAGCTTCACCTGGAACCCTCAACCACAGAGCGGCTATCAGATTGTCACAGATGTAACACAGATTGTCAGAACACAATAGTGCTGTTAATTAACATTACTATTACGGCGACAGATATTGATAAGGCCGCGGTAGCTAGCCAGGCGGACTTGAAAGAAATCCTAGCACCAACCAAACCGAGTACAAATTTCTACCCCCCTGGGGATCGAACTCGGGACCTCTGGATCTTCATTAGAGCACGGAGGCAGTCAGTGCGCGGACAATCCGCCTAACATAGTGCAGGCACTTGAGTAGATATTTATTCGTGTGGTCTACTGCCGAGGCGTATATTCCCCGCTGATCTCTGCGCGTGTGAACAAAGCGCCTCAACCGCACTGACAGGGCGCAGCGGCGGGACAGTATCGCATAATAAACCATGAGAAAGATTAATGGATGAGACAACGTTTTGGGAGCGTGAATTAAAGAAACTGTGCTCGTCTCTCAAGGTGTTCGATGCATATTTTATGAATTATAGGTACCTACCTAGTATATATGAACTGAGATGTGTAAACGTGGAATCCATTTTCATCGCGCAGACATTCTGTTTTATCTTTAAATAAATCAGATCCATCGGTTACAGACGCTTGTAGATCCGATGGTTATTGTAATAGAAAACTGAACATCATCAAAATAATCGTCATTGAGCAAATCTTTCAAAATAATTGAATCGACATTACATTTTACTTTTTTTGTGAAAAATCATGAAAGCATAATTGGACCAAAAACTGAGCAAAAAAACTATTGCAAATAATGTATTATGTATAATTATGTCGCAATATTAATAACAAATTAACACTGTTTGGGAGATTAAGACGTTACCTTCCAGTTTATCGTATAAAATAAGAATGAATATCTAGGTGCGAGGTAACTTTAGACCAACCTTCTTCGTATCTGTGGACTCTGAAAAGCCTGCTCCATAGCCAGAGCTATCTCGAGGGGGTCGTCCAGACCCCGTAGTACGGGTCGTGGACAAAATCTCCTCGGGGAAAAAAAAAAAGTTCTCGCTCTAAAGGTGGCTATACACATGCCTGTAGCAGCCACACTTTCATAAAAGCTCCTTAAACATGCCACCTACTATCACGTGTATACGCTAACCGGCATGCCTATATTGTATCTGCCACGCAAGTAGATAGCACAACAACTGATTTACTGGCATGCAACACGACGGAGGGACGTGGGCGGCTACGAAACTGGCATGTGTCAGTAGAACTGGTAAAAGTAGCGGTTAGCTTTGTTTACGTCTTGCAAATACAGCAAACGTATCCACATTGCGCCAGTAAGTTCTACATGCCATTATCAAGCATGCACGCTTCTGTTCCATTTTACAGGCATGTGTACCGCCACCTTAACTCCCACTAAATCCCGGGAGAAAACACTGTCACTGTCGGTGGAGAGAGATTTTGTCCACGTCCTGAGCTAGGCTTGCTGGTAATCGGTTGCGACACCCGCGACGATATTACGAATTGATAAATTACACGTGTTTGAACATGTTTAATCCCGCGGTAGTGGCCGGTTTAAACGACCGGTCCCGTCCGCCCGTCATTTTCTAACTGAGGTAGGGTTTAAAAGATGTTATTTGACAATATATTAATCTTGTTATTTTTCCTTCGGCTTCTTACAAAGCAAATTTTTCGACTAAACCGCAATGAAGAAACATTGACAAGTCTATTCAAAACTTTTGCATTGAGAGCTTATGTATTTTATGACGGCATACCTACATTAAAATTACCTTCTCCATTAATCATATATTTTAGAAAGTGTGCGTTGCCGCGTGGTGACGGCAGAGTAGAATACAATTGTCACCACCCCAAATCTCTCCCGTGGGTGTCGTACAAGGCGACTAAGGATAAATCAGTGATGGGGAATGGGCAGCAGCGTTCCTCTTATACCACCTAGCAATGTACTGCGACTTCTGTGCCCGATAAATGGCAATAGGCTCGCCACCTATTACATGGGACCTAGCATAATTGGCGAAGAGTGAGTGCTAGTTTACCTCTGCCTACCCCTTCGGGGATATAGGCGTGAACTATGTATGTATGTAATAAAGTATACATGCATACGTCTTTCTCCCACAGAGGCCACTTCTTTCCACTTGCTCTGATCCTTACATTTTATTTTTTATTTTATTTTTATTTATTTGGCACAGTGAGAACATACAAATTAACAGGTGATCATAGATTCTATGAATAATAACAAATTTAATTTGTACATCGATTATAACCGCGCAACGTTTAATTAAACTCATTGACAACTGTTGGAAAGATCTATTTATTTTACGGTTTTATTAATAAAGCACTTACCGCACTTTTAAATTGGGCAAGGCTGTAGTGGAATATGTCTAAATCTGTATTAAATTCATTAAATAATGTGCACATGCGTGGTATTGGGCTATGGAGTGTACATACATCTTTCGCTTCATCCAATCTCATTAATGTCTTCTCCTCATGCATGCCCTTCGGTTTCGGGTATCTTGACCGGGCCCTTTTTTATAAAATACACTAAACATTAGGCAGCTAATACTAAAAAATAAAATTTGCTTGTTTTAATAAGTTATTTGTTTAAAAATGGAGCCAAAACGTTATGAATGAATTAAATAACCATTGAGAAAAATAATAGGTAGTGTTTCATTACAGATTAAAAATATTGTAAATAACAAAATTGTATTCCTTCATTTAAAAATATTTAAATTAATTGTATTGAATTATTATTCTGATTACTCTGATTACTGTCCGATCCCCTATTGAAAGGTATTTATTACTGAACCTGTTTTAGTAATGAAAACACTAAATAAGGTAATTGTGTGTCGGTAAAAGAGTGGGGCGGGCGGCGCGCTCGCTGCCTTGATCTATCGCGCCTATTGTAAGCCGACCGACTCCAATTGTGCGCCAACTTGAAATATACTAGTTTTATGTAAGCCAGTAATAACTTTACAATGAAAAATGTTCTTACCATCTATCAGAGAGAATGGAATATATATTAGTGTATTACCGGCCTAATCTGTGGCCGTAAATCGTATGAGACCGCGGCCTCTTATGGACTGTGCTCACACAAGGCGGCTACAATAATAAATTGGATACTTGTACCAACAAAAGGGGCCGGAAAATGTCCAAAAATGCACCTACTTGGTGGTTAACTGTTAAGACAGCGTTTTGCGTGTGGAGTGTTCTAAGACCTATAGTTTGATAAACCAATTAAAAAGAGCAATTATACCAGGAATACCGGCTTAGTAGGCTTAACGTACGTTTCGAAGCACGGATAATGTTGGTACATCTAGAACTAGCCTCAAGAAGATTCATTTTCTTTTTGAATACTTGTCTCGAGCGATACGTTTTCACTCCCCTTAAACTTTACAAAATTCGGTCTTTTTATATTCAGTACGTCCTAAACGAAATATGTACGTTTTTCTTTTTAATTAATTATATAAATATCGAGGAAGTTTTTATGCCTGAAATAAAGATATTTCGATGCTAACAACTTTTATCGTAAGCAATTTATTTCGTAAAAATAAAAACGTACAAACTTAGTTTTATAATTAATTTACAACATATCCAAAAACGATTAAAATTGAACTATGTTTACGGGCTGAAAAATGATATCGCTTTTTGTACTGAAATTTACTGCTTTAATAATCATTTTAACTTTTTCCTTATTTTTTTATTCTATTTTCTTTACTTATAATATTTTTGTAACAACAATAATAATAATAATGTTCAAATAAAAATCATTATCGTTAGAGCACGCGGTTAGCCGAGCGGCAAGGTGGCCCGGATTGCGGTAGACGCGGGTTCGATTCCCACACCAGAACAAAAAAAAATTGAGAACTCTTTTTCTTTGGATTACATTTGAAAATTGCTAACCGTAACAGAATACCCGTTTCGGCAAACAAATAGTTTGTTAAGGACTTCTTTTTTACCATTGACAGGGCGAACGCTCAGCCAGGCTATAATCCACCGGCTGCCTCTAAATCATTGCGTTGTCATCTTTGTTATTAGGAATATTTATTATTATATATATTAATGGACTTACAGTATGTTTTTGTAGCGTTTACAAGAAATAAAAGCTGGACCACATTGGTAATATAAAATGTGATATCACCGATGGACATGCCTTGTGTTGAAATGTTACAGTATTTATTATAATCATTATCTTCTACGACATGGCATTGGACGCTAACCTGAATGCGCTAGCCCCACCTTATCCAGAAGATTGCTATTGTAAAGAAACTCAATAGACTTTTAGACTTAATTAAATGTACGGGAAATATCCCATTTGCGACATATTAAAATCCGCAAATCAAACTTATCACATACATAAATCACGCATATATCCCCGAAGGGGCATGCAGAGGTGACTAGCACCCACGTTTCGCCTATTGCCGTCTATCGGGCACATAATATCGCAGTATATTGCTAGGTGGTATAAGAGGAATGCTGCTGCTCATTACTCATTGCTGTCTTTACCCTTAGTCGCCTTGTACGACACCCACGGGAGAGAGAGGGGGTGGTGACAATTGTATTCTGCTCTGCCGTCACCACACATAAATTGATTCGTCAGTTAATGTCACTTGAGATTTTATAATAGAATTAAATAACTCAGATTCTGATTTATAAGAGGAGGGTGGAAAACAGGAAATGTTGAAAAATAACCCTAACTGCCGCACTCAGAGACGTCAATAAAGTTTAATGAGTACTCAATGCCAAAAAAAAATGAATTAAATCTAACAGGCAAGAATAGTTAGGTAGGTACTAGTTTTCAATTGTAATTTTTTATTTATTAAGTACTTAATAACTTTTATTGACGTCTCCGAGTGCGGCAGTTGGTACGTAAAAATACTAGTAAAATATAAACACGGCTACGCAATATCGAACAAAGAAATTGAATGCACGCGAAACTATTCTATATGACCACGCCATAAAGCTCGTAACTCCGACCAACCTGACTTGTGTACATAATAAATTTATCCGTTGACATTCTCCATTACGCTATTGGTGTTTGAACATGTTCTCATTAACTATAACTAGCGTTAGCCCGGAGCGTTTTCATTTAATACTGCGTTAAGTTTAAAAAGTCCCCACCCTTTTATCTTCTCACCTCGTCGCAGTCGCAACCAGTGCTTATTAAATTTCATTGCACAATGATCGCTATAACAAAAAACCGGATTAAAAAAACCGTGCCATAACATAAATATGCAGCCTCTCAACGTCACGTATCGGCAAGTTACGGCTTATAAGCAAAGCACTCTACGAAAAGGATTGATATTTTAAAGTCAAAATAAACACGGTTTTTTGTCGTGGACAGATCCGCGCCCGCGCAGGATCGGGTTGATGAAATATTAATAGCGTTGGATTCCTCGCTCTACAGGGCATAGAGCACGCACTCATCGTCCGAATATTAATCATTCACAACAGGGCTTTCGCTATCGATCGGATTGCGTGAGCCTTTTAGGGCACACTCGAAGTTAAAATTGTGATGACTACTACCGAAGTCTCTTTGTCAACGCAAAGATAATTATGTTTCGAACATTTTATTTAACACTAGGCTGCAAGGAAAACAAGGTAAGATCGAAATTTAAATTTAATTATAAAATTAAGAAGCTTCTCTTTTTTATTGAACATAACATTGCATAAGTCCTATTTAGGAGGAATGTGAATTTTAGTAAGTAGTACATGAAGCCATAACATTTTTCATTATCTTTTTTGGATATTATTATGTTTTAATAAAACAATGTAAAATATAATAAAACAAGGTTCGTATATTTTTACTTTTACGAAATATTGCTTTGTATAAAAGTAGATAGCGTCGAAACATAAATACTTTCTCGAGCATTTACTAAATTGAATTCATTAAAAAGAAAAACGTACAGACTTAGATTAGGATGTACTAAATTTAAAAAGCCAAAAACTCCCTCATTTTGTAAAGTTTTAAGGGAGGAAAAACGTTATCGCTCGAGACAAGTATTCAAGAAAGAAATGTAGGCAAATGCAGGCATCACTCGCGCCGGGTATCGGCACCTCACAATCCTCTTGATTTCTCGATGCAGTACGCAGTTAGTGCGTCTCTGACACGTTCCCGGGATGGCAACCCTGGTACCGTGGTGACCGCGGACATCTGTCAATGTCCATCAACAATGACTGACGGACCGCGCACCCACGCGACGGCGGGCAAAGGCTCGCATTCACACTGCCTTCAATAACAATAATATATGTTAATAAATAACGCTGCAACAGATATCGGGGAGCTCGCTAGCGCAGTGGCATGGCCTGCGATTGCGTTTAACTAAGCAGTGTTCGCTAAGGCCGGTCATTGGATGGGTGACCGAAAATTTATTGTCTTGAGTTCCTCCGTGCTTCGGAAGGAACGTTGATGCGTTGGTCCCGGCTGCATCTGCAGTCGTTAATACCCACCAACCCTGGGTTCTTCCATCCAAACCTATGCCCCAGCAGTGGGGCATAGGTCTGGATGGAAGAACCCAGGGTCGCGATAAATACATAAATCTCTCCTATTTTTCACCGAAGGGGTAGACAGAAGTATACCAACACCCACGTTTCGCCAATAAAGTTAGGTCGTCCCATGTAATAGGTGGCTCGCCTATTGCCATCTATCCGGCAAATCGCAGTAGCAAGGTGGTATAAAAGAAACGCTGCAGCCCATTGCTCATCGATATCTTAACCCTTAATCGCCTCGTACGACACCCGCGGGAGAGATAGGGGTGGTGACAAATGTATGCTGCTCTGCCGTCACCAGGCTTCAGGCGTCGTGATTCTGTTTTCCATTTTGTACAAAACTATCAACTCGACCAATCGATTAATTCCAAAATAGATCTCCTATAATCAATATTCTAAATACTGCTAAAAGATAATAAATTACACTCGCCGAAACCCATTTTAAATTGATACGGGAAAAAAATAACGATGTATTAACAAAACGAAAGGTTTATTCTAATCGTGATGATTCATTTTATGTTATATACATACTAGCTGATCGGGCAAACTTTGTTTTAAATTGCCCTTATCACATAGGGGCCTAAAAATAGCCTACGACCTACCTACTAAAAAATACCTACGAGAGATTTTTATTTAATAGATGGTCTTGGCAATCAATTAGGTTCGGTGGAGGCAGCCCTTATAGTCCCGACGCTCTTTACACTTCGGATAGTTTTTTTTTTCACCCCCACGTCCCAAGTCCCGAGGCCATGGAAAGTATATAAAGGATTGACACCGTAAAAAATGGGTGGAGACAGCCCTTATAGTCCCGGCGATCTTTACACGTCGCGTAGTTTTTTTTTCACCCCCACGCACGTCCCAAGGCCATGGGAAAAGCGTAAAGGTACCTTGACACCGTGAAAAAATTGGCGGAGGCGGCCCTTAGTCCCGGGGCTACACTTCGGGTACTTTTTTTTCACCCCTATATCCCAACTCCGCCATGTGAAGTGCGTAAATTACACTGCAAATACATTAACACCGTAAGCAATTTTTTTTAAGGACCTGGCCTGTTGGCCGGGAGCCCTTTACAGCATCTACCGGGTTCTTTTAGCCAAACGCGTCCTCAAGCATCGCAGTCGAGAGGACCGAAAAAGGCGCAGGCAGCCCTGCCCGCCGGCGCGAGCGAGGTGCTAAACGCGCGAGGCCGGACATCTGTCAGTGTCCGCGCCGCCCGCCGCTGAGACGGCGCATCCGTCAAACCGTCACTCCCGCACCGCTATATAGTCGTCAGCTTTTTGCCCGCGGCCAATAATAAATTACGCTGTGACGGACTAATTAAAACACGTTTCGGCTGTTTCTTGGCGTTGTTTGTTCGCCAACACAAACATGGTTAGACAAAGGCCGGCCCGGGGCGGACAATCTAATAATGTGGCCGATATTTACTGCGTCTTAAAAAATTACAGCCTCGTTCCGTAGCGGAACGCCGCCTGGCGCAGTATAATGGCGACTGTGTGAATTATTGACTCGATCTCGTTTTTTTGCCAAAACAATTCCACTCACTGGGGATTGTCAGTAATTGATCGGTGGATATCCACGATGTTTTACGTTACAATTTTGTTTATTGCATCATAACCACCCCTATAATATCCACTCTGCTTCCCTATGGATGGAAGAGGCAGGGAGATATAGGAAGAATGGGATATAACCCAACCACGCTGGAGGATTTTAGGGTATTAACGATAGCAGGTGGGACCAATGCAATGGCCTTCCAAAGCACGGAACCATGCCTTCCGAAGCACGGAGGAACTTGAGACAATACATTTTTAGTCACCCATGCAATGACCGGCCTTAGCGAACATCGCTTAGTTTACGCAAACGCATGCCGAGAGCAGTCCCACTGTGCTATAACCGCTCTTCCTCCGAGTATTATTTAGTAGAGCATCATTCTTACATGACGTTAATTTTACACGTAGCGCTATTGATCAAATTTTGAACCGTTTTGATATATTATTGGCAGTGTAATTGTTTTTTTTTGCGTTGATGTTTAGCAAATCCTTTTTGTTGGTGCTAGACGTTAATGTTTTTAACATTAAGCTTTTTTTTATATCGTCACGATCGTGGTTTCGGTTAGCGGACACCGCAGTATGTTGTTACATACATATGATAAATCACGCCTTCTATCCCCGAAGGGGTAGGCAGAGGTGTTATTAACACTCACGTTTCGCCAGTTAAGTTTTTTATCGGGCACGTAACATATATTGCTAGGTGGTATAAGAAGATGATGAAGCCGTGTGGTGACGGCAGAGTAGAATACAACTGTCACAACCCCAAATCTCTCCCGTGGGTGTCATACAAGGCGACTAAGGATAAATCAGTGATGAAGAATGGGCAGCAGCGTTCCTCTTATACCACCTAGCGATAGTACTGCGACTTTTGTGCCCGATAAATGGCAATAGGATCGCCACCTATTACATGGGACCCAACATAATTGGCGAAACGCGGGTGCTAGTTCACCTCTGCCTACCCCTTCGGGGATATAGGGGTATATATATATATATATATATAGAAACGATTGAGACGATACCGCACTCGAGTAAACGTCACAGCGCAGGTAATCGGATGTGTGTACTATTTTAAATCGATAAGTTTGTTATTAATTGAAAGAAAACAAAATTAGACAAAAAAAAGGTTGAGCATTTTACTGTCATTCTCAATAGTACGCAATCGAAAACCAAGCGTGCTATGCCAATGTGCTAGCGAGCTCCTCGGTCACCCATCCAATGGCCGGCCTGATATAATAAATACCAATAAACAGGCGAACCTTAACAAAATATCGGAACGCTGCCCATTGACATCGAGTGGTTAGGAATCCGTTTTGTTATATCACATGGAATGAATAATACGCGCATGGGCCGCGGCGCGATGCCAGCGAAGTATAAAGCTCACAACAATATGCCGGGCACAAAGAGGCCGGTGCTCGCCGCCGATAAAAAATTAAATATTTTACAAATCAACGGCCGGCTGCCTTTTTTTCCTCGCCCATAATGACCTCTGGAGGACAATTGATTAGTGAGCTGCGCGCCCATCAACGCATTGCTTATTAAAAAGTTCCCGTCAAGCCTGAGAGGGTGAGCGCGCAAAGGTTCCGTCTATGTGGAAATATATGCAATTTTTTCCATACCTTCTATCTCTTTTTAGAATTGCTGTTCGTTTGTCTCGCTAAAACTCGAGAACGGCTATGCCGATTTGCTTATTTTGGTTTTGAAATTATTGTCTTGGGCCAGGAAAGGCATAAAAGGTGAGAGAATATGGAAAAATTGCAAGGAAATAGTAAAAACTACAATTTCATTTTCCCATACAAACTGCTTTCCTGTCAATCATTTGAGGTAACCATGGCAACCAAATCGTAACCATGGCTACGGGATAATTTATATGGCATAACAACGTATGCCGGTCAGCTAGGCTATTAATAAAAAAATTCGTGTCAAAGAGTTTGTTGAAAAACTCCTCCGAAACGGCCTACGACCTATATTTGGTGGGTCTGAGAATAGGTCGTAATTTTTTTATACCTATGATACTGATAAGTTTAGTCTTCTATGCTGGCCTGGGAGCAAAAAAATAACGTAGAATAGGCCAGCCCCGACTCATCCCATAGGTGTCGTAAAAGTCGACTAAGGGAGATTGCCCGGTGTAGACCAATAAGCACCTCGGGGCACCCGAATGGTGGAGGGCAAACCACCAACAACAGCATACCCAAAGAGGGTTAGTGTCAGGCAGGCGGCCGGTTGTGAAACCTAAGCCAAAACCTTGATCAGTATGGATTGGAATGTTGTCATTACAATCACTCTCTCCGTTCATCGATCTCTCGACACGGTCCGTTCCGTCTCTTTTCTATACATTCATTCACTAGCACCTTTACGGTGTGATGGATGATATGAATCAAAAGGGAGTGGATGGCTTGATGACGTCTGACTGATATGAATGGAAGAGGAAACATACTGCGCCGACCCCAGATAGACTGGGAACAGGGCAGGGAGAAGCAGGGGAAGAAGAAGAACTGATAAGGGAAAAAATGTAACATTTACACTTCACGTTGTAAGCCAACGGATACCCTCGCAATGTAGAAATAAATTTCGAAGATCTGAAGCAGGATATTTTTTATGAAATGATTGCATTCGGTTAAGCTTAGGTTGGCTTTGTTATTGTCTTACAATGGCATTTCAATCTCTCTTCAATTGTAATCGATTCAATCGACTAAATGAAATGTGTGTTTGAGTAATAAGTTGAAATTTAACTAAACAATACCTATGCCGTTTTCCTGCCTATTGCGGTCTCCAGCCACATTATCAATAATTACATCAGTAATTGGCAAACATAATATTTGTAGGTAACTTCTTAGAAATAGCCATATGGTGACGCCAGAGCAAAATACGAATTTTACCACCCCCATCTCTCCCGCGAGTGTCGTACAAGGCGAAAGGGATGAGTGATGGGCAGCATCGTTCCACTTAGAAATACGCAATCACAATAATACAAAATATGCATCAATCACGCCTATATACCTAAAGGGGTAGGCAGAGGTGAATTTCACACCCAATACACTCAGGTTTCGCCAATTAGGTTAGGTCCCATGCAATAGGTGGCGACCCTGTTGCCATTTATCGGGCACGGAAAGGACCGCGGCTACCCATTACGCCTTAGTCGCCTTGAACGACACCCGCGGGAAAGATAGGGGGTAGTTACAATTGTATTCTACAAACCTATCAAATACACACAAAAAATTCATAAAAATCGGTCAAGCCGTTTTGGAGAATAGAAATAACAAACACTGTGACATTTTTATACACTTTAGAAGATTTTTTTTAAGAATCACAATATCGCACCCAAATCTCAGAGCCGTCATCGGCGGATGCGGAGGAGAGGCGGGAATGCTTCGCGTCATGACGATGACGGCACAAAGCTGTTTGCTCTCCAAACACGACCGTCGCCTGTCACCGGCGAGGCCGCGGTAGCCGGCGAGCCCATTGTCAGTTGTTACTCGCGACCGTTGGTTGATACGTTCAATTATTTGAGAAATCATGAATAACAAACGCCGAGATGGAAATTTCTTTAAGCTCGCCCGGCTTTGTCTGAGGTGGCTCGTTAGGACGTCGTCACGGCCAGCCCCGTCACTTTTTGTGGCACTTATAGAACGCAGTTGACACTCTTGGGCCCAAAAATACTTTGTAGCTCTCTCACCGCGCGTTATAGTCGTATGGTTAGTAGGCTAGTGAGCTAACTACGAAATTGATTCTCATTTAATACAACTTGATTTGGGTTGGGTTGGGATCCTACTTTGTCCAATTATTCTGCATCTAAACAAATAGCAAGAACAATTTTCAATCAACTCCAAGTGCAAAATCAATGTGATTCGGTAAAAAACATATTGTCCTACATTTTTTTATTTTTTTTATGTTAGACAGGGAAGCTCTCGCCCTTCATCTCACCTGATGGTAAGTGACGATAAGGGCTGAAGATGGAAACGAGCTTCACCTGAAACTAATCAGTCACCACCCTTATTCCACAAATCCCCTGAGAGGACTCTGCCCGGGGGATGTGTCGAATTATCTACACTAACCTCCGAATACACAAACGCCACTCAAAGTTTGTATCCTGCGTTGTATTTAGGTATTGTCAAAATTGTATAGTGACGTTTTTCCATACAAATTTTGATAGATATTGTCCACATAACTTTAGGTATAAGCAGGCTCAAAATTAGTAGCTTTTCTATATTCGGGGGGACCTAGTCTTAAAATCCCCCTTAGACGCAGTATGCGCTGCGGTAAGAAGACATTCGCCAGCCAGCTGAAGAGCGATGATACATTGGCCCATTAATCGCCACATTGGTCTGGTGGCATCGCCGCGGGGTCTCGCCGGCCCGCGCACCTCAAACAACATACATTAGCCTCCAAAGAACCCGCCGCCATATTTCTCGGTGCGTCGAATAAGTTTTCGGTAAATCGGAACGTAACGAATCGTCGCCGACGACAGCGGAGATTTATCGAGAGCACCCGATTCTGAGGTAATCGGATTTGGGGGCGCGCCGAGGATTAGGGCGCGCGGCCGCGAGACAGCGGTGCGCGCTCGCCCGGTGGCTGGCCGCCGTGCCGGTTGTAGGCGCGTCTACCTTCTCGTCGGGGCGCGATTATAAAAATAAACGATCTGTTTATTTAGCGCACTGTTTTTTTAATGAAAACCAGAAAACGGATTGCTTGCGGAAAATTCCGTTCTTATTACATTTACATAATAACATACAACTATGTCACGCCTCTCTCCCGCAAGGGTCAGAGATCACGTCAGTGAGTCACTTTGTGGCAGATAATCAACTAAATTAAAGTACATACAAACATAAATCACAACTAGGTATATCCCCGAAGAGGGAGGCTGAGGTGAATTAGGTTTGGCTAATTATTGTAGGTTCCATGTAATAGGTGGCGAGCCTATTACCATTTATCGGGCACGAAAGTCGCAGTACATTGCTAGGTGGTGTAAGAGGAACGTTGCTGCCCATTCCTCATCACTGCTTCAACCAGTAGTCGCCTTGTACGAGATTTGCTGTGGTGAAAATTGTATTCTGCTCTGCCGTCAGCACACGGCACATCTAAATATAAAACTATCTATATAATTGATTTGGTTCACAGTCATGTGGCGTGTACAATTTCTTGGAGGCACCGTTAAAAGCTCGCGAAACTCAGATATAACCATTTTCGCCGTGAGGCTGCCTACTGAAGTTCTATTGATTTCCGGGACGACACGTAATCACCGCCACCCAGTGTCGACGACACGCTTCCCTCACACCCCCCTGTCTACAAACGGATAAGCCACGTTACTCGACGTTCAATTCAGTTCAAATCATCTCTCCGAGTAACAATTGTTCAAGGTTATGTTGACCTGAAAAACGCATCAAACTGTAAACACAACAAATCAATTGTCAAGATTTTTTTTTTAATAATTCAAATATATTTTTAGGCCAATATTTTTTTGGAAATTTTCCCACCTTTTTTCTGTATTATAATTTTTCTAACATTATTATTATTGTTTAGATAAAAATTCGTATGTAATTTTTACTAACTGTATACATGGTGGTTTGGAATGTTGTCATTCCATTCCCTCTCTCCGTTCATCTCTCTTTTCTAACACTTTTCTATACATCAATCGCCGGGACCATTCCGGTGTGATGGATATTTGGATCGAAGGGGAGTGGATGGCTTGGTGACGTCTGACCGATATTAATGGTAATGGAAGAGGAAAACGGAGGAAACATATTGTGCCTGCCTCAACCCTAGATAAACTGGGAACAGGGGTAGGTATACGATGAAATTATTTCTTTTATTCATGAATGGATGTTTCTATGTTATTTTATTATATTTTTATTATAGTACTTAACATTTTTACATTGCACTATATTACATAAGTCAAAGTCAAAGTCAAAATTCATTTATTCATATTTGGTATGATTACAATACACTTATATGAATCGTCAAGACGCTAGATACCGAAAACCCGTGGGACCATTCCACCATAAAAATGTAAATCCCAATTATTCCTGTAAAAAACGAAATAATATGAGCATTTAATTTTCTTTTGTTTAAAAAATAACAATCGAAGACATTTCAAGTACGTAGTACATAATATAATGAAACATACACTGTTAATATTAGCATAGTTCTGGGTGACAAAGCGTGTATTCGATGTTGCAATAGTTACATAACTAGTTTATTTATTAAATAGACAATTTTATAACAGCCACTGTCGTTCATAAATTATGCGACTCTACCTACAGTTCCGTGGGATGACGTCAGAGAAAAATATACCTAACTGTGATTAACAGCTTTGTCTCTTAGATACAATGCAATATCTAGAATCTGATATTGTACATTATTGACTGTGTACAAACATGATTTTATATTAATATAAGTTATAAAATTAGTAAGTTAGATAAGATAAGTCACCTTTTTAATGTCTGACGTTTGAGCCGGGTAGCACTGACCGTGGTCACAGGCGGACTAACTGGTAACTAATCGCTTTAATAATTCACGTTTCAACATAAACTAATTTTGTGTTAAGGTCATATAAGTGTATGAATAATATCAATCTTGAAGATGGTCTGCCTCCGTAGTCTAGAAACCGTGTGCCTAAGGAGAGAAGTCGGGGTGGCGGGGGTGAGTGTTGACTAGTTGTCAAGGGATCCCTTAAACCTACACTTGGGTCACATAAGCCCCTTCTTCAGACACACTGTGGACCCGGCACCCACACGCTGAATCCATGAAATATTTAGGGTTATCGTATCTTTACAACATATCCAATAATTATTAAACTATGTTTGCTGGATGAGAGTGGCCGAAAATCGGGAGCAGTGGGAGAGACCTATAATAAATAATAATAATAATTATATAAATAAATTCATTTATTCCGACCAACAGCGATCACAATAAGCTTTAAATTAATTAATTACAAACATCAATACCTATGTCCAACATTGGATGAGCATGGGTTGATGATGATTATGGACTATGTTTACAGGATGAAAAATGCACATGAATTTCGCTTTTTGTACCGAAAATTAACAGCTTCACAATCCTCTTAAAAAATATCTCTTTTTCCTCCTCAAATCTTTTTTGCTGGAACACTTTTTCAGAATTTCTACATAATGTTCGACTAACAGACCAATAGGAATACTGCAAGAAAGGGTAAGGTAGGTTAATGAAGATCTCTTTATCGTACTCAAACCAAGCAGTTCGTAGAGCGCGCTTCTTATCATTTAAGTTTATGAATCGTTGTTTTAATTGGTCGTGAGCGCTTACTACGTTATCGATACTATATCCTGTTTGTCGCGAGCACCACTGCCCAATAACAGGTAAACCACATTCGGTGAGCGGTATCCAGAATATTTAATAATGTTCAATAAAAATAAAAGACACGCGAATCTTTCAAGGTCCTCTGAACGGAGCGATGAGGTGCATTTTCGTCCACCGCGCGCCTGACGTAAGCTATCCACACTGCTGGGGCGCAGGCCTTCCCTATGGATGGAAGAATATAGGAGAATGGGCCATAACCCACCACGCTGGATCAGTGCAGATAGGTGGGTTTAATCGCTGCAGATGCAGCCGGCTTAATGTGCCTTCCGGAGGAACTCCTGGTAGTAAAATTATATTCACTTACTTTATGGATAATCTCGTCAATAGTTTACGCGTGCTTACTAATTGCGAGACAAACAAAACTTTTGGCGGACGTTAACACTATGTAAAAGCAGGTAATTTCTTCTTCTTCCCTGTTCCCTGTTTATATGGGTTCGGCGCAGTATGTTGCCTCTTCCATTCACACAGGTCAGACATAATCAAGCCATCTTGTTACCCTTTTGATTCATATCATCCATCACAGCGGAAAGGCGCTTGTGGTGAATGAATGTAAAGAAAAGAGACGGAAAGGAGTGTCGAGATGTGCATTGTGCACCTATCTACTAACTAACTTCTATTTTTTTTATTTCTCTGTTGTCTCAATAAATGTTTATTTTTTTTAGCACAGAATTCCTAGTCACTCGTAGCGATTCAATACACATCGATAGATACCGCTATGTAACTATGATAAAACCACTTTGTAATATATGTAAAATGTAATAATATGTAATAAATTCATTAACATAAGATGTAACTGTTGTGGAGTGTCAAATGTCAAAGGGTAACAAGTTGTAAATATTTTATAGTAGTGGGTAATGATACGTGTGTCAATTAGTAATCACATCTGATGTTTATAACTAAACTTTAGTTATTTTATCAACGGGGAAAAATAAACGTACGTTATCGGCACTTTTGACTATACAAAACTGCCAAATTTCTACTACACTTTGAAATAATTTGATATTTAACAATCAAACTTGTTTATGCTGAGATATTAGGATTAAACAGACAGTTAAAAATAATATTTTACCCAGTGTTAACTAAATGTTAATCATAATAATATTCATGATGCTTAATTATAGCCTAAAATGTTTTTTTTTATGTTGATTGTTTCCTTTGTAAACCTCTTTGCTCTCATTAACATGCAGTAAAATCTTAGTACGGCGCTAATGTCCAACGAACAGATCAAAACTTTACTTAAGAGAGGGGAAATATATACGAAATTTCATATTGTAAACTCCTAAATTACTACAACTATTTGGGTTTTATGTCGGGAACCACTTAAGTTTTATTTCACTCTGGACTGAAGTGTTTGATCTGTCAAATGTCAAAATTTCAAATTAGCGCTTGCACAATGTTGCATTCAGCGATCCACTTAGGTTTTGAAGTCGTAAAGATTATATCATAATTATTTTGTTAACAAAATACACATTACCCTTTTTATTAAGGTTTAACAACGGTTATTGAATGAAATCGTTACGCCGTATGCAGTCTTTGTGATATTAAAACAATGTTTTTCTAATCATTATTTAAATAAAGTAATTTTACTAAAATTTAGCCATTTCCTTAATTGATATTCCGTAACGACTTGACTTGTACTAGGTATTTCTATTTAATAATAAAATAATTATGTAAGTAACGTTGTAATAAGGATGGTAATATAGAAAAGTGTTTTAAAGACATGTTTTGATTGAAGTGTTGTAATCATGCTTGTCACTGTCAAAAACTATTGACATAAGAGTGATAACAATAAATGTTTGTTGTTGTTAAACCAAAATACGTCCACTCTTTTGTAATAACATGCTAAATATCCATAGAGGTTAATGTCTCATTAACAAACATATTATTTACCTACCCAGTACAAAACATTTTTGTCTAAAATCTAAATCAAAAATGTCGCTTTGAGATAGCAGGTAATGTAAGTAAGAAACTTTCAAGTATTCCTTGTCGCTTATCAAGCAAAATAAATTATTATCCTTAAACTATCTCCTTACTTGGAAGAACTAAAGCTATAGAATACCTCAATAGTGAACCCGGTAAATCATTTATACTTAGACGGGGTTATTGTACCTACATTAACGATAACAGTAGGTACGTGAATTATTGAATACCTACTACAATGTTTGGTTTTCGTATGTAACATCTATAGTATTATTATCAACATAACAGCATTTTGCGTTGTTTCTAAATACATATTATAACCAGCTGATCGAGCAAATATTGTTTTCCTCTTATCACACAAGGGTATAAAAAATAGCCTACTACATAATCTCAGACCTACCAAACATAGGTAAGTATACCAAAATTTTCACAAAAATCGGTCACGCCGTCTCGGAGGTGTTTTCTAAAAAACACTGTGACACGACATTTTCATATACTACGATAAAATAAATCTGATTTCTAAACTTACCTGTAGACTGACATAAACAAACAAAATATGGGTGTTAATTCACCTCTGTTTACGGGAAAAGGCATGATTTTATCTGTGCAAGTCTTATAATTATTTGAGTTAAACCTTGTATACTCGTTATATTAATTGTATAAAACTATTTCTTATTATGAGACAAAAGTCGTAGCGCTAAGTAGCTCGTTGGTGTCTTTTATTAGCATCATGCGCAGGCGCACGTCTTGTAACAACTTACCTTCTTCTTATTACTTAGTTAAGTTTGATATTTATCTGCTGTATTGTATTTCAATAGAAATAATCGTTACTTAGTTATTACAGTCGACAAATAATTATATGAATAGGATAAAATCAATAAATACTTTGTCACTTCGTCGTATTTTAAAATTACCTTAAGTCACTTAAATTTGTTTGTATTTTCTTCGGTTTTTTCAATTGTGGGGCGAATCAGTCGAAGTAATAATATGTAATAATAATACGTAGAAGCAACCAAATAAAGTACCGAATCACAACATGGCTACGTAGCTCTGGAAAATATTTAAATGTTACCGCTTTGATAACACATTTCGGTGTTACTACCGTAGTGTTTATTACTTGCATTTTGAATAAACAAATTATTATTAGATTTGTGCAATTGAATTATAAGAATAAGTTGCTGGGTACGAAATCTCTTTAATATAAAAGAGTAAAGATAAACGGAAGCTATTTATACAGTCCCTATGTTGTTTTTGCATTAGTAAAAGTTGCACGGTTCCAATTGGTAAAATAAAAGAGAAATATCGATAAAGTTATATGGTTTTTGCATTGGTATCTAAGTGCTAAGTAGGTACGCAAATCACTCACCTTCATCTCAATCTTGACGCCCAACACCTTGGCGGCTACGTCGCTCTCTCGTCACAAACAAACCGACCGCAACATGCACTGGTAGTGTCCGTCACTCAATCGTCTACCATTGTCACTCGCCGGTCACTGGCCACCACACCAGACACAACTTCACAGCACGAGGGTCGACAGCCAACTGCGGAGGAGCGGGCGTGACGGCGCGGTCCGCCTCCGGGCAGGCGGCTGCCATTGGCTGAGGGGCGGTGCCGCCGCTATGTACGCGGCCCATCGCTCTGCCGCAGCCAGACCAGTCTCCTCGCGTCACTCGGCCACTATCAATTACATCCATCATTCACTACTACGGCTCGGTGTCAGCCAGCCGGCTGTAACACCTAAGCCAAAACCTTTTGAGCACAAAGCCTTGAGATGTGTGGATTGTTGTCATCTTAGTCGGTCTCTCCGTTCGTCGGTCTCTCGACATGGCCCTTTCTGTCTCTTTACTATACACTCATTCTTTTCTGTACCTGAACTCATTACTCACTTTCCGGTGTGATGAATTATGCAAACGGAGTGGAGTCAGACGCCATCAAGCCGATGACGTCTGACTGATAAAAATGGAAGAGGCAACATACTGTGCCGACCCCAGATAAACAAGGCAGGAAGAAGACGAATATTCACTACTATAACACTACCTAGGATTTCTGTCGTTTGCACACATTGACAAACTAAATAACACAACATTAGAACCGACTAGAATTCTAATCAGCAAAAGGTGTTATTTCCCCGTAAAGCAAAATAGAAAATGTACAAATAAAACTAAATGGTAAATCGTCATCTTTAGTAGTAGAGTACCTATCTGTGTAATAGATAGTTAGATATCTGAATGTGTGTATGAATGGTGCAATCTTTATCTACTAGTGTTTTTTCTCTTACAATCTTCTCAAAAAAGGGTGTTTTCATAGATACTCTAAGTCAATAAGCCAAAACTATCACGATAGTAATAATTTTCTGTCAACGTTCGGTAATGTGAACAACTTAGCCCATGAATAGACGAGGACGCAATCGGCCATAATGTCTGCAAAACAACTCTAGGTATTTGTGCCTAAGTAGGAAACTAGGTAATTTATTAGAAAAAAGGGTTTTCGTTTTGGCTCACGATTTTGCACACTGCCTAGGTACATACGTACGACTGTTTTTACCACCGCCTGTAAAATACACATACATTTATAAATCACGCCTCTATATAGAGCAGAGTAAGCAGAGGTGTATTAACATCCACGTTTCGCCAACTGTTTCAGTCCCATGTAATAGGGGCAAACCTATCACTTCTTTCCTCTTGCTACGATCCTTACATAGGTACCTACTTCTTTCGCTTCATCCAATCTGTCTTCATGCATGCTTATCGGTTTCGTGTACTCTTGGCCTTTTTAATAGACTTTCAAATTGATTAACTGCCGCACCCAGAGACGTCAAATAACGTTAATGAGTACTTTACGTCAAAAAATGACAATTCAAAACAAGTCTCTATTCTTTCCGGGTCTATTCTTGATTTGAATGAAAATTTTTGACATTAAATACTCATTTAAAGTTAATTGACGTCTCTGAGTGCGGCAGTAAGAGAGATCCGCATAGGCCCTAGGCCTTCCTATTCCCATTTCTCCTTTCTCCTTTCGCCATATAATATAAATCCTTTCTGTCATTATCCTTTCAATTTTATTCTTTCTAGCTTTTTTTTAAGTGCCTAATTGTCATCCTACGTTATTTACAGCGTGCTCGTTTTAAAGCCCTGTGAGACATAAGTTATGCGTTGTAATGAAAATAAATGTAGAATAGTTCCAGGCGTCATTAAATGTAACAAGAAAACAATTATGATGAAATGGTTTCCTCAGGCTCGGTTTACCGGCTGGACATTCTTAATCGCATCGCAATCAGACGCTTACAGATCGAATTGAAGCGTGTATCCATTTTCCAATCGATATCTTGCCGAAGAGCAAAACAACGAATTCTTACTGAAGATGGATTCCCATAATTCAGCCACACTGATGTTATAAATGAGAAAATAAATCTACCTTTTACATGTTTATGGGTACACTACTTAAGCAATTTTCTTTACAAGGCTGCCCATTATAGAACGTTAGTTCACGAATGCTTTAGTAGCAGATAAAAACAATTTTCAAAAAATCGCCCATGAAATCTCTATATTTTGTTCTAGACATAGTACAAAATATAGAGATTTTTGAGACAATTGTCACCACCCCAAATCTCTCCCGTGGGTGTCGTACAAGGCGACTAAGGATAAATCACTGATGAGGAATGGGCAGCAGCGTTCCTCTTACACCACCTAGCAATGTAGTGCGACTTTTGTAGCCGATAAATGGCAATAGGCTTGCCACTTATTACATGGGACCTAAATAATTGGCGAAACGTGGGTGCTAATTCACCTCTGCCTACCCCTTCGTGGATATAGGCGTGATTTATGTAAGTATGTATGTATGTAATAACTACAACGATTGTAAAGTTGCATTTTGTCCTAATATACGACTCAAAGTGATTCTTACCAAAAAGACTGTAAATATATAAAAATATTTGTAAAAGTATGAATTCACAATAAATTAGCGCTTCTCCAGGTTATGTTTTACTTTTATCTCGTCTGTTTCATTGTTTACTTACTGCCACACTCAGAGACGTCAATTAACTTTAATGAGTATTTAATGTCAAAAATGTTCATTCAAATCTAGACCATAGACGTGGCTAGAATAGCGACTAGTTTTGAATTGTCATTTTTTGACGTTAAGTACTCATTAACGATATTTGACGTCTCTGAGTGCGGCAGTTAGTGTATTGAATTGAAATATATACCTATATCTATTGAAAAGGCAATGAAACCCCCTCCCCTATTATGGTCACACAGATGTTCAATATCTAAATAAAATTTAAATATTTTAATAATTACACCAATCCAAACACCTTTTTCATTTAAATAGTTCTGGATTTTATAAATAACATTTTACCTTGAAATCTCAGTAAAAAAATACCTACATATTGTCTCCAGGAATTAGCTACCTTGTTAAATATTAACCGCGTAAAATATTGGAAAACTTTTTACAACGAAACGCAAGTTTCCAATGTAATGATTAAGCTACTTAATATTTTTGATGATTCCCTGAGTGTATGTAATTGTTCCACCATATATGAATAAACCGTACTATTTTTATTTATTTAATGAGAGCGTCGACGCATGTATGATAACGCAGCGGGGCGCAAATTGCGCTCCTTGGTTCCGTATCGCATTCGCGGCCTCCACGGCGTGTAATCTGGACCTATTTAAGTATTACGCATTCGGGGTCTTTTGAAAGGCAGAACTGTAATTACGGGCTTTGGAAGAGTGCGCTTCGAGCACTGTTTTCGGAGTCGCGCGATGGCTTGTCTAGGCCAGGGGCTGCAGTCTCGACATTGTCATGCACTTTATACGACGAAAAGCCACATCTCTTACAAAATCTGGGGCACACATAACGACCGCTTATAAATACCGATCGTTTCGGTTGATATATTCACAACGATAAAATATACCTATCGACTTTTCGTAGTCTCGACAGTACGAATGTCGATTTTTTCGCTATCGTATCGATTTTTAAATAACGATTTCTATTGCTAACTTATCGGAGTGCCCGAAAACAATCGATAAGCGGTCATTATGAATGTCATGTCGAGACCGCAGCCCCAGATTTTGCAAGGGATGAGGCTTTCCGTCGTATTCTAATTGTATTGTCTTTTAGTCAATAGAACGTCAGACTACCACAAAAATGTAAAAATTTCTCAATCGACTTTCTGCTGTACTACCAATAACTTGAGGTTGGCAATCGATTGAAGAATGCCGTCGACCGTACGCGTAGTCGTAGTAGGTAGGACGATGTCAAGTCGGTATACCCTTCTTCCTGCCCTGTTCCCAGTTTATCTGGGGTCGGCGCAGTATGTTTGCTCTTCTATTAATATCGGTCAAACTCCATAAAGCCATCCCTTCCCTTTTGATTTGTATCATACATCACACTGGAAAGGTGTTAGTGATGAATTGATGTATGATAAAGAGATGGAAACGGCCATATCCTGTGAAACGAGAGAGAGCAAAAGGCGAGCAGCCTAACACCAACCCTTTTGTGAGCAGTACAGATTGGAATGTTGTAATCCCAATCACTCTCTCCGTTCATCGGTCTCTCAACATGGTCCTTTCCATCTCTTTTCTACTCATCATTCATCACTAGCACCTATCCGGTGTGATGGATGACATGAATCAAGAGCGAATGAGAGGGCAGGCCGCGCAGCAGTTTTCACAGGCAGGCGTAATGGCCGCCGGTGTCTCAACTAGCGGCGCTTCCGACACTTCCGGTGGGCGCTCACACTTTTAATTCTACTTTTGAACGCTCTTCCGAGCACTCGTTAGGAATCGCCGGAAGGATCGATTCGTTTCGTTATTCCGAAGCGCAAATCAAAAATTTGCAATTCCGATTTGGAGGGAGCGGCCCCTTAATTTATACGGGCCAGTAGCTCGCTTTGTGAATTGAAATTATTATTCGTATCAGCGCAAACAGATAGCAATCTGCGAGGCTTGTAGGCATGTATATGGCGGGTGGAGACGCCTTGTATGTGGGTAGGTAATACATAGATTTCTCTCTGTAGTTATAATAATTGGTAGTAAGTACCTATTCTAGCATCCGGAAGCTGACATATTCTGAAATAATCTTTCCAAGTTCTTTACTTTCTTTGTTTACTATGCGTACATATATGTACATAGTTTAACTGCAAAAAGAAAATAATTCAATAATTTGGTTATTACCGTAATATTACCAAAGTAAAGCAATTACTTTTTCTAAAAATTGTATGTTCTAAACAAGTTTTCTAGCAAACATAAACAATTTTTTTGTTATAAAATATTGTAGTGAGAATTTTTGTCTGATAGAATAAAACTGCTATCAAAAAATCGGATTATACAAAACGGCAGTAAGCAATAGTTATTTGTTGTACGTGAGTGCAAAGTTGTTTTTTAACCGCGTGCTCAATTTTGATGACCGAGCTAGCGAAGGATTCTAAAATTGAATCACGAGCGTAGCGAGTGATTCAAAAATTAGAATCCTGAGCGATAGCGAGGGAATCAAAAGAGCACAAGGTGAAAAATCTTTGCACTCGAGTGCAACACGTAACTTTTCATCCCCCCCAACGAGGAAATTGCAAAATACAAAAAAAAATACAATCACAACAGTTTCTGTTTTCACCCAGAAATTTCCACAACACCCTCCCATTAACCCAAACACACTCTCAACACCCACCCAGAAACACCCACAACATTCACACCCGCAATACACACCCATCCACTCAGACACACCCAAAAAACACCCATTCACCCAGAAACACCCACAAAACACCCATTCACCCAGAAAAACCCACAAAACACCCATTCACCCAGAAACACCCATAAAACACCCATTTACCCAGAAACACCCAAAAAACACCCATTCACCCAGAAACACACACAAAACACCCATTCACCCATAAACACCCACAAAACACCCATTCACCGAGAAACACCCACAAAACACCGATTAATCCAGAAACACCCAAAAAACACCCATTCACCCAGAAACACCTACAAAACACCCAATCACACCCAAAAACACTCAATCACCCAGAAACACCCACAATTCTCACCCATCCATTCAGACACACCCACAAAAACCCATTCACCCAGACACACCCACAAAACACCCATTCACCTAGACACACCCTCAAAACACCCATTCACCCAGACACACCTCCAACAGCCACCCATCCACCCAGCCACACCCGCAACATTCATCCAGACACATCTGTAAGTACCTAATAAAAATTACTCCGAGACGGTCAATCAGCTTGAGTCAAGCACGTTGATTTTCTGTATGTTTTTGTTCCGTTGCAAGCGTAAACAAATCAAACAGACCTAAAAAGCTTTTAAATGCTTGACTCAAGCATCAAGCAAGCGTTGTAGACGATCAAAATGTTTAAAGCAAGATTGACGCCAAGCTGATTGACCGTCACGGAACTCCTAGGTTTTAACAAATTTATGACGTGAAAAGAAAATGGCGCGCGCAAAGCAAATTACAAAAAAAGTACACCAAGAAGGTTCCGAGTCTGAGTTTTTAACAAATTAAAATAGGTTGCATGAAAATTTCGGCACCATGGAGGTAGAAATAAATATGTATAATGATGTTTTGAATTCACAAACTCATTGCACACGATGTTCTAAATACAAATTTACTTTAACCTCTAGAGGATAAAAACGGCTTTTGCACTCAGATATCGAAGAGCAAAAACGCCTTTTCCGAGATGGTGGGATGAAATAGTAGATTTTCCATCAAGTGCACAAAACGAATCATTTTTGTCCGAGACTTTTAGCAGCCCGAGCCGAAGGCGAGGGCTGATAGTAATGTCGAGGATAAATGGTTTTGTGGACGAGGTAGAAACTCTGCTTTTCACTTCGATTGCGAGGAAATAATACAGTAGTTTATCATAACATTTCATAAAATTCAAACTAAAATTAGTACAATTTTGAATACTGAAGGAAATTGTTTTTCCTATTGGTTTGGTTTGGCTTTGGCTGCAGACCTATACAGCCAAGTATTAAATTAATTTTAAAATAATAATTTTCTTAAGTTAATTTAATAACCTACCGTACCTACTTAAATTAAAATTATGTCTTAAAAAACGCATTAGGCAAATAAATTTAAGTAAATAATAAAATAACAAATTGTATCTCTCAATTTCTTATTGTGTTTGGCTGCATTGCTCACTTTCTTTGCCTTAATAGAGACACATTTATGAGTAGATACGTTAATGCTCTAGAGCACAAAAATCGATTTTGTGCAGCCTATATCCTGCACAAATAAGCACTTTCAGAGCATGAGAAGTGAAAAATATTTTTTTTTTTATTACATGTTTTATTTATATACTTATGAAACACAACCGGTTACAGCTATATAATAAGTTTTAAATACAAATATGACTCTGGTTAAGGATCAAACTGTATTCCAACATGTAAATGTGTGCAACTTTTTTTTTTTAGATACTTATCAATCTATTACTAACTAGTAACTACCAAGTACATTAACTAAGTACAGTCAACGGCCCTTCAGACTACCCTAAACTGTCAAATTTCTACAATCGATTGTCAACCTTAATTTGGTACTAATAGAGCACAAAATCGATTGAGAAATTTTGATATTTTGTGGTAGTTTGACGTGCTGTTGACTGTACATTAATAAATTAAATTTTACATGAAAGGGAAAATACTTTTCTTTTCTCTTTCTTATGATTTTTATTCGACCAAAAAAATATTATTAAAGAAATTGTGGTCAGTAAAATCCCCCATCAAGACGTTTCATAACTTTTTCTAACCAGATTTTTTTGTTTACAAATAGGTACAATAATTATTGCGCCTGTGAAGGGTGACTTTCAGATCCACAATAAGCCAACACTTGTCGACTTTTCAATTCTACAAAAGGACTCAATTAAAAGTTGCAGATGAACATGACAAGATTGAGGACATCAAAACAAATTACCAAAACCGCGGACGACAATATTGTTTCCACATCAACTGCTTATTTGTGCGAGGTCGCGATGAAGCAGCGATAGCATCTCTGACGGGCGAAGTAATTGGACACGTCGCTACATGTGGACCACAGGTGGACTGTAAGTTGATTTATCTGCAAAACGACGCAGGTGAGCTGTCTATTGTGGCTCGGCTTGATTTGATAACACTTGCCAGATATGAAGCTCAATAATGCTACAAATTACGCTATACATTGAAGTATTTCATGCATAAACTACATCAATTAGCCTTTGGTTAGGGGAACGACGGGCAAAATTGATACAGTAGACAAAACGGATATGTATTATTAAATATCATCAACAAATGCGATAATTAACACCTTACCCGGTCCTTACCAGTCAGTCACGTAACGAAATTTATTTATTTATTAGATACAAGGATTTCAGAGGTTTTATAGAGAAAATATAGTAAGCATAAGAAATATAATTTTAACGACCTTGTGAGTTAGGCCGTTAAAATTATATTTTTTTTGTCTAGACTAGTAGCCAATCTATTCGAACGAATAGAAATAAAACTCGAATGTATGAAATTGACCAAGAAAACACCATGGCGACCGCCGTATCAAATGTCAGAACAGTAGCAGTCAAAAATCGCATCGAGGCTGTTGGCCTAGCACGGGACGTGGACAAAATCTCTCTCCACCATTAGACAGTGTTTTGTCCCGAAATTTAGTGGGAGTTGGAGCGAGAGGAACCCATTTCCTTTTCCCCGGGGGATTTATTCCACGTCCCCGTGCTACGGGGACCGAGTACTACCTCCCGGGACGGACAGCAAATTAGCAATCAGTGTGCCTTGTCCTGAACCACCGGGTATGACGCGCATGCGTGCTTCTTAGACAACAGTTTGGTAAATGTACGCGCTCATCACCAATGTCTAAGGATATTTTATGTACACCTAGGTACTTCTTATTGTATAAGACTCCATTCTTAAAATACTGAAAATCGAAGGGAATTTTGGCCTATGGAATTTTGTTTTGGGTGGTGGGTGGGTGCTAATTCACCTCTGCCTACCCCTTTGGGGATATAGGCGTGATTTATGTATGTATGTAATTTTGTTTTTAATTGTTAATTAACGGAAATGTTTTAACGACTAAAACATTTCCGTGCCACGATTGTTATATCAATACTCAAATCGTATCAAGCTTAAATTATTGCATGAAATTTAAATTTTTATACAAGTACTAGCTGAACCGGCTTCCAACGTTTTGCCCTTATCTCCTAGGGGTATATAAATAGCCTACGACATATTCAGAAACATATAAAAAATCGGTCGGATCGGATCGGTTCTGAAGAGTTCGATAACAAACACTGCGACACCAGATTTTTACATAATTTAATATCATGTAATTTTTGCTCTTTTTATTTGACTCTACATTGACTTATCAATTAATTTAGCAATTCGAGATTAGAAATAGACTAGATACGTTTTTAAAACATATTAGATCGCAAACTGTTACCTACAAAAAAAACTCGATAACATAACATGTGATTAATATCATATCCTGACTCCTAAGCGTTTCGTCAATGGAGTTAGACACAAAAAAAAATGTAAGTAGTCCACAATGCAACGAATATACACTTCAATTCATATTTAAACCGGGACTTAGTTTACAGTCAATTTGTGGACCAAAGCTAATATCACAAAAAAACACCATTGTACCGGCGTATTATGCGGTGCCGTCCCTATCTGGGGCTATCAGCGTCGCAGCCTCCGGCACAAAGGCGCAGGCGCCCCCGAACAGACCGTCACCACACCCGGACTCATACAAAAGTCAAGTAGCAACAATAACCGTGGGTTTGATAAGTGGAATTTAATAAACTCTCGTATTTACCACATTTGGCAGCGGGCCCCGCTAGGGTGACCACGGCGCTAGCGGACGCGTGGTGTAATTAGTAATTACAGTCGGCATCATAAGGAGATTAACACTTAAGTACCTTGTCACAGTAGTGACAAGCTTGTGGCGATTATTACTGCGCATTAGCTGTCTTTGGTATGACAGAGAGCCGAAGTAGTTATGATACTGACTCTATCACATGCAAGTGGCTTGATCCATAAATATCTGTCAGACTTGGGTAATTACTTAATTAATTAGTAAGTAATTACTACAAGTAATTACTTCAGTTTCAGAAAAACATAGGTATGGGTAGATGGCCAACAAACATTGCAAACCTGAACTTTCATCGGAAAACAATCTAACGTAAAAATCGAAAAACCTGGCCTAGAAAACTACCAATTTATTGTCATTTCGTCTGACTTTAGAGTTGCTTCAGTCAGCCAAAATACGACTGAGAAACAAGATTCCTTGTAAGCCATTAAGGAATGCTTTTCCTCTATGTATACCTATTAGGTAATATACTTCAACCTTCCCTTGTGGGTTGGTGCCACATTAAGACATAAATCTAATTAAAAAAAATCTCAGACCACAGTGCTTGTTAAACAACTCCTCTTAAACGGCTTGACCTATTGTTATGATTTGGTCAGTCTGAGAAATAAGCCGTACGCTATTTTTATACTCCTAGCTAGGTGAAAAGGTCAAAACAACGCTTGCGGTGTTATGTTTTAAAATAAAAGGTGATATTTCATTGGTATTTAGAAAAAAAAGACAAAATGTGTCAGGATTAAATAATTAAAAAGTAGAGACAGCTCTATACTCTGTCGATCGCTTGGTCGCCCCACGGGTGTCCCACAATGTGACAGCCGTGGGACCATTATAGCCCCCCGGGGGGCGACCGTTGTCACCCGGCTCGGAAATGTTGGCGAGGCGCTTTCTACGCGTCTCTCCGTCACAGACAATCAAAGCACTCGCAACTACGAATACTCCCAGTTTTAAGCCCACAATTTAATCTTTTAACTCAAGAGCGACTCCGCATTTGACTTCTCTTTATTTGCCCGTAAAATCATAGAGCTTAGAGGTACACAAATAACAACGTAAATGCTGCAATGCGATTTGGTGCGGCATGGCGGCGAAACATACAAGAATGAAATTGCAGGAATGCGCGATGCGAATCGATTCGCAAGTTCTTGCGATGCGTCGTGCGAGCTCCTAGATTTTTACGATGCGAAATTCGAATAGCCGTTTTGTGTTACAAGCTCATAGACTTGCGGGGTTATTATTGTAAGCCGATTGCTATGGCTGTCGTCTACATGTCTCTCTCACACTTTGCTATTATTCTCAATGAGTGAGAATGACGGACAGACGCAATTGCAATTGGATTACACAACAACCGCGCTATTTTAAATTTTAAAATCCTAATTTATATAAGAGTTACAACATTTATAATAGAATTCAAAAAATTTAAAGGTTCAACTAATATAAATTCTAATACCATCGCAATTTGTAGCGATCGTTATTGTAATGCTTAATCTGCTTACCCCCGGATACAAAAACGGTACTCAAAGAGCACTACTTATAAAGTTAAGTGGATAATACCTGTTAGAATTTGAATGAAAAAACGTAAATTTTGACAATACTTAAATGGATTATTCAATTCAAATAAATAATCAATTCAATTTTGAAAATGTTAAGCTGGACCGAAACTTTGAGTAGCCTTTCTGTGTTCGGGGGTTAGAATATTTTTTTATTATTTATATTTATTTATCTATAGACAACAACCGTCATAAGCCTCAGCAGTCCATGTTTGTATCACGGCGAAACCTTGCCGAATGCCGGGTTGAAATCACGTTGCACCAGCTACGACCTGATCAAACAAGGCCTCCCCTATCCGGGAACATGTCACAATCTCAGTGCCAATATGAACCTTGTGACGGCGACATGTGGCTCAACTTCCGGGAGTCGTTATTTACATTGTTCCTCTTTGATTGCAGCCTAGCACTGTTTACTGACACACACGCATGGGTTCAGTTTGATATTGTGAAGCTCGGAAACTTGCAATATGCTGTTAAATATTTAGGCTATGTCGGCTAGTGTGCTTTAGGTGTTTCCATAGTGTGATGTCATTTGGCATGTTGTTAATGCAAAAAATGTTAACCTCGAGTCGCCTTGTACGAGATTAGGATTTTATGTGTCGTTTTAGCAGCACACTTACTGCCGTACTCAGAGACGGCAATTAACGTTAATGAGTAGTACCTACCTACTTAATACATTGTATTTCCAAACTAGTCGCTATTCTTGCTGAGTCTATAGTCTAGTTTTGATTGTATTAAGTACTCGTTGAACTTAATTGACGTCTCTGAGTGCGGCAGTCGATTTCCGACGTGCAAACTGACGCTTTCCATCCGCGACATAGGGGCCAAGTCCGTATGTTGCCAATAGAAAAAGGACAAACTGTGACAGCGACGCACGCCAAGAGAGCCCGGCGACATTTGGCGTTTGAAATTGCTCGGTTTGATCAGCCCTTTGTGCCTTAAGACCATTACACCAACGCGATTACACGGGAGCGCGCGCGCAGTGGAGCGCGCAATGAGATTAGACACCCTCCCCCCCCGACCCCCGACCCCCGCCCCTCTGCCGCCGCCGTGTACCTACCCCATTTTTGTGAACAACTGTAACTGGATTTGGAGACTGGATGGTGCGGCGCTAAAATGCTGCTCCGCTGTTGCTTTCTTTCTAGGAATCGGCTTATATCATATGAATAACATTGGTTATGTTGGTTTGTTTAACACTTGTCATCGCCCGCGGCTTCGCTCTCGTTATTGTCAACAATTTTGTAGCCTATTATAGCCTTCGTCGATATGATGATGATGATGTAGTTCCTGAAATTGTTTAAAGAGTGCGATGAATAATGGGCAGCGGCATTCCTTTTATATCACCTACCAAATACTGCGATTTATGTATCCAATAGATGGCAATAGGCACGCTACTTATTACACCCTGTAATAACATAACTTATTTGGCAAAGAGTGGGTGTTTAATTCACCTCTGCTTAAATATTGTGACCTCATCAATCTTAATAAGTATGTATTTTCAATAGTTACTTTGAGAAAATTTTTAACTAGTCGCATCACATCTCATGGCGATTTGATCTCGATCTATCATTACCGACGACATTTAAATGAGTATTTTATCGCAACGCAAAACGCAGCAACATTTTAGCGCCGCTACAAGCCTCGTATTTCGTAAACAATAAAGTCTTCATTCGCTGAGCAATTCAAACATTGTATCAATGATAATGAGTCAAATGCGCCAGTCCCCGGAGGCTTGTTATCCCGTTTGTCCCCCGGGACGAGGAACAATCTGTCGGCTTGTGGGAAACTTGACACCTACATGGCGTTGCTGCTCTATTACTGCAAATAAAGGGTCAAACGGACCAATTGTATCCTGTAATGGGCTTTGTACAAGCTCTCTGTCGTATTGGTAATGAGATCTTCAAAGATATTTTTATTAGTTTGTAAAATGTAAAATGTGAAATCATATTAATTTTATTTGAATATTATAAAATTTATATTCTTTCTATCTTTTTAATTTGAATATTTATAAAGTTAGAAAAAATATTACAATGAAAGTGAAGTTGGAAAAATTTCAAAAAAAAATTAGTGCATTACATCAAAAAAAAAATGACATTTTTTCTTTGTAACAGTCTCACACTCTCATAGGTACAACCCAAACATTATCCTATTACTGTGAAAAGAAAAATGTTGCATCTACTCGTGGCTACAATAAAAGAAATTGCACAAAAGGTTCAATAGGCAGCACACGCCTCGCATTAAGCAATTAGGGAAATAAAGAGACCTATCCAAATGTGTCCTGTCGACAGCCGTCTGGAGCATGGGAAGAGTCAGTGAGGTGGGATGAGTTTAGCCGCCGGCACTTCCCTTAGTAATCCCCATTCGGGGCAAGTGAACGTCATTCAGTCAGCATTGAGTGAATGATGGCCGAGCGAATGGTTTGCGTGGGAGAGGGCTCTGGCGCCACTTGACTAAGCATAGTTTGCCCTCGCATTGTCGGCGACAAAGCGAGCCACGTGCCACCGCGACTACATACTAATCACCCCAATTACTCCCTCGATAATGTTACGACGGCACTAGGCGGCATTGTGACAAATGGTGAATTGAAATGTACATCTTAACACATGGAAATAATTATTGACAACATTACATTTTTTATTTTTAGGATGGAAAATAGACATTAAAGACTCGACACATATTTTTTTATATTCTATATGTATTTTAGTTTTTAATTTCAAAACTTAGTTATTCTATAACGACGTAAGAGAAACTGTAGGACTTTTTTAGGTTAAACCCATAGAAATTTTAAAAAAAATGAGATTACAACTGTCAAATCCCACCCTGACCTTGTGTCGGGGCTGGCACATTGTTCGTTATTTTTCTGCTCCCAGACCTACGAAGGAAACTTATGAATTTGGCTGGTACCGAGTCTCGCCCCCACTTGTTAACCGTCTACAACAGCGGACAAACACGAAAAGACAGCTCCCACAATATCTTTGATTGCCATTTAAAACTTTTAAAGCTGTGTAAGTATCGGTCGCTCGGGGATTCCCGTCACGTGCGGTCCAGCTTCGATACTCGAATAAACAGCGGTAAAAATGGGGCTGGATTGAGGGGGCGAGCGGGCCTAGGGGGGCCGGCGGGCCTGATTAGATTACCTGCCCCCGTGGGCTGCAAACAGTTCGTTACGCTCACAAGACGCGTAACTAAGTCGGCAGTCTCACTTGCCACGATTTTATCAGCGGCAGTAATAAATTTAGACTCCGCGTCCAGAATTGGATAGTTCGCGTATTCCGGTCCGCGTGTCCGAATGAAAAGATGTATTCGAATCCGCTAATTTACTCGCGTTTCGCATACAATGTAACGTTACCGCGTCGAGCGAGATGTAGAAAGCGCTTAGAACTGGAGCTGCTTATGTATTTTTTACTTTGACGAGACTTTTATTCTCTTTTGTTAGGGCGAGACAACACGCCCTCATTACGCTCCCAATGTCCCATGTAGTATTCTATTAAAAAAGACAATATGGCTTTACGAAAAGTAAACGGAAACGCCTCGGCATAAGCTGAGCGGGGACCTATTTGGCCTAATAATAATATTTAAATTTGTGTTTATTATTGTTAATTTCTTTTTTGCCAAATAAACTTTATTTCATTCATTCATTCATTCAATTTAGAAAACTACCAATCAGCGCCATCTATTAACATAAAACATAACTATTTACAAACTATAACATGTAATTGATATAATTTGAATGTTTAATTTTAAATTTGTATATATTAATAATTTTAATGTGAATTCTGTAGGTATAGATAACACGTGGCTTCTAGTAGAAAATAATACTGTGTAACATCGTAAACATGCAGTATTCCAATAAAAGTTTAATATTGAAAATAAAAGTCTTATTATCGGTTATGTAGACAAAATTGCTCACCCAGAAGGCTCTGCTGTTATACTCAGAGGTGCTCAAACGGTCGATCTCAAGAGAAAATTCCGATATAGCACTAATTTTACAGGTTGATTTTTTAGTACGGTCAGTATAAGTAAGAGGTTTTTCCTTGATATTTTAGAGCAGACCTACACTTACCTACCTTGACTAAAATGCATGCTTATTGTGCGGTAAACTGATAATTATCTATACCACAGAAAGGTCGCGCAAGAAGTTGTCGGACGTTTCGTTACGTCTTTAGACGTCTTTATTCGTAAACTCAACTATAATTCAAAGTCAACTAATCTCACGGCCAAGGGTGATAGAACGTTAAACATACATAAACCTCGCCTATGTATCCCCGAAGAAATAGGCAGAGGTTTATTTATACCCACGTTACGTCAATTATGTTAGGTCCCATGTAAAAGTTGACGAGCCTATTGCCATTTATCGGAGACGTAAATCGCACTCATTGCTGTCTTAACAGTCGCCTTGTACGACACACGCGTGAGAGATGGGGGTGGTGACAATTGTATTCTGCTCAGCCGTCACCACACGGCGGATGTGCACAGCTGTGCTATTTTTTTATTTATATTTTATTTATTTCATAAAACAATGAAGACATCGCCTGTAATACGTAACACAAAAAGCTTCTATGAGCGCCTGGATTTCTTAACGGCGTTTGAAGACTTTCTAGTAGGCCTAGCACGGGACTTGGACAATATCTCTCGCCACAGTGCATCGTCTCGGGATTTAGCTGAAGTTAGAGCCAGAGGAAAACATGTTCTTTTCCCCGAGGAGATTATGTCCACGCCCCGCGCTACGGGGGCAGGTGGCGTTTAGCAACTGTCCATTGCCGCCTTTTGTAGAGCCGCGAACGTAACTTGTACACTTTACTATTCCGCTCGCGAGCCCCGCGTTAATGTGGCCCAAACACGCACCTAAGTACCGCTTTCCTCAGCCCGAGAAGCGTGTAAAAGAATTGCAGTAGCGAAAACTAATTAAGATCGTGTCAAATTAAAATGTACGACTGTTTATTTATTGGGCATCCGTTGTTTATTTTTACGCTCTCTCTGCAGACATTGTTTTTTTAGTACCAATTTTTTTTTTATACGGTGTGTATCGAAGGGACTTTAACTATATTAGTATCTACAGATATACGTTGTAGACAGATATAGGTTTTTTGAAAAAAGGGCAAAAGACCTTGTCCTCGAGCCTCACAAATGAACATTCCCTATGATGAGGGATATACTGCCGCTGAGACCCTCACAGCGCGCTACGAGTCTTGAAAGAAAAATTGAGCGTGACTCTATACTCATCAACAATGTCCAGGGAAATTGTATGTACGCCACTTCATGTTTTATCAGCCTCTATTCTTATAATACTAACATATTCTTTGCGACTAACTTAACTAAGGTCTTCCGTCGTAACACTGAATAAATTGCACAGAAATCTGTACTTTGTACTATGTACTTCGAGAATGATCTCCGATACAACATAAAAAGTAAAGTCAATAAAATATCCTTAATAAAGTTGATGAGTCAAATTAACAGCAATCGCAAATTATTGAAGCGTATAATTTTTATATTGTTTGATCTGTATCTACCTCAATTTCGCAACGGGAGCCGACGGCGCATGCAGCCGAAAAGTGAATAAATCCATTTGAATAACACAGGGCGTAATGAGGCGCAGGGCGGCGGGCGGCCTCGTCGGGGGCGGACTTGGATTCGGAAATTAATGATGAGCCGATTGTCCTCCTTTCGCCGCCCGATGTTTGTCGCAAACGGTACACGGAAATATTAAATACTTTGTGGTTTTTTTTTCTGCATTAATTATAACTTCTTTAAATTTCCTGACGAAAGGCCTCAATCGGGAAATTATTCGCGTCTATTGCGTTTCAATCACGAGCTTTTCTTGTAGATTTGCACGTAACTTTTTTAATTCACTTTTCTGAAAGATATTCATCGCTAGCTGTTCTGATTAATATAGATACACATTGCACATAATCATCTTCTTCGTTCTGCCCTGTTCCCAATTTATCTGGTAACGGCGCAGTAATGTTTCCTCTTCCATTAAATCGGTCAGACGTCTTCAACCTACCTATCAACTTCTTTTTTAACCGACAAATAAACGGAGGAGGTTACTCGATTCGTACCCGTACGTATTTTTTTATTCATATTTATTCATCACACCGGAAAGGTGCTAGCGATGAATGAATGTATAGAAAAGAGACGGAAAGGACAGCATTCCAATTCATACTGCTCAAGGTTTTGGCTCAGGTTTGACAGCCGGCCGCCTGCCTGACACCAACCATCTTTGGGTGGCTGTTGTTGGTGGTTTGCTCCCCCTCCACCATTATAGGCTTACACGTAATCCTTTTGTAAAATAAAAATAAAGTCCTCACCGTCCACCGCACTCCCCGCACCCAATCACGCAGGATGCAGTGAGTTAATTACAACAGCTCCTCTTATTCAAAGATTGTTAATATTATTGTCATGTCGCAAACACTTGAAACTATAAACATTACTCCTAGATTTACACGTGGCTTCAGGCATTTTTGTTTAGTGGCTGCCTTTAAACAGGATATTATAATGAACACAGAGCTAAAATGATTTCAGTTCATGTTAGAGTTTATTATAAATATTCTATGGTCACCGTTTTATTGATTATGTAAAACATTACCTGAGGGGTTATTGGTTAGCGATAATCAGCTTTCTTGGACGTACGGACACAGTTGAGCATGCTGCCATAACTTTTTAAATATTTTACGGAACGCAAGTGGGTAAGCATATAAAATAATTCTTGATAGAGTGCAATAGGCTCAACACCTATTACCCAACATGATTAACATGGTTAACTTAATTCACTTCTGCCTACCCGGCGTGATTTATGTATCTATCTATGTACTAGTTTTTAAGTAAGACGTTACTGAATGGAGATTTTATATAACTAAATAATTAAGATTGTCTTCGATATCGCTAATTTTTATAATTAGTACAGGATGCACGTCCATTTCCGTTCCTAACTGCCGCACTCAGACACGTCAATTAACTTTAATAAGTACTTAATGTCAAAAAAAACATTTAAATCTAGACCACAGGCCCATTGCCCCGGCAAGAACAGCGACTAGTTTGAAATTGTCATTTTTTGTCATTATGTACTCATTATCGGTAATAATTGACTTCTCTGAGTGCGACAGTAAAGGTCTGAGCATTCGTAACGGGAAAACACTCCCGACGGGACGTGGACGGAGTTTTTTGGACGAGAGAAGCCCCCCGTCCCCGTCCCGTCCAGGGTGTTTTCCCGTTACGTAAGTTCAGACCTTAACACTGTAAGCACCACATTTTTTCCAACGCCTAAACCAGCTCGGCATCAGCACCTAAAGAAAAACTTAATCACCTGCCAAAATTAGGATCGCGATCAGGCCCCGAGTGGCGGACGCGGCCTGCGCCTGCGCACTCGACTGTTTACACACCGCGCGATTTATTCCCCCGCGCCGTAAATAACGCGCCGACAGATATATGGACGCGCATATTTATTGCTATTTGTTCGCGCTGAGACGGTACGCGCTGAGACGGTGCGATGCGCATGCGTGGACCCGTCGTCAATCAAGATACGGACCCGTAGCTTTTTTGTGCTAGACACAGAAGCTTGAAGAAGGCCTTCATCTTCATCACGATATTTATTTTTGACTTAAAAACTTCCTCGAGCATTTTATATTTAGTACAAAGATTTTGGTGGTAGGAAAAAGAATTTCGAAAAATTATGATCTTGAGGCGGGAACCGAACCCGCGTCCGCTGCTATCCGGGCAGGTGCCTGACAGCTCGGCCACCCAAGACACTAATTGACTTGCCGAAATTCTTCTAACCTTAACACTTTACGTTGTAAGCCAACGGGTACCCTCGCAATGTAGAAATAAATTTCAAACATTCCAAAGCAGATATTTTTACAAATACTGTGCGTTCGGTTATGCTTGGGTTTACTTTATAAACTATTCGATTTTTATTGATTTCTAACATTTATATAATGTTAAAATTAAACACGAATATTTTATATTTATTTTTAATTTAACACAATTAATCAAAAGAAAAACGTACAGACTTAGATTAGGATGTGTACTGAATCTAACAGGACCTAAATTTTCTCATTTTGTATAGTTTTAGAGGAGTGAAAACGTTATCGCTCGAGACAAATATTCAAAAAGTGAAACAGAAACAAAAACTAATAACAGTGTCGTGTTTTTGTCATCAAACTAGTGTCCTTAATCTTCGTTTCCACTTACTACATCTTAATGTTTTCCATAGCTGAAGAACTTATTAAAGGAAAATTAATATAAAATAGACCAATTGAGTACTATAAAACCCGCTGCGGCATTGTAATTCCAATAAAGGAGCCAATCAGTTAATTGAACATTATGTTTTCATTACTGCATCATGGTTTAAATACAAACCTACTGGCTTTCTCCGCTGATCTAAAACTCATTAAGCTTCATCTGTGACGTTGAGAGCCTGTTCAATATGCTAATGATTTTCCAATGGACTGCGCGATGGTAACGCGGCTCGTTTCGGAGTCTTAAACCAATCCTCTGTTACTTTATGGATGGATCTGTAAGTCTTTATCATAAGCAGATTAATTTTATTGCTTCATTATTTTAAGGTTGGAGTCTCTACCAGAGGGACTCTGCGTGTAGACTTGCGTCATTTCAGTGTCAATGAAATAGAAAATGGATAAAACCGGGATGGTTGGGTTGACGGTTCATTCTATTCGAATGTCATTTGACACGACGGTCGCCATGTTGTTTTTCTGTCGTCTCTGTGTCATACATTTGTATTCTATTCGTTTTAATAGTTTAGAGCCACTTTTCTAGAGGTATGTCTTTGTATAGGTCCTTACTTGGGCCTAGATGGGCTATATTGGGGTATGAGCCTAGAAATAGTTTTTTTTGGGCAATCGCGTCGGCTGCCGTCCTGTCGGTACCCGGCCACGCGTGGTCCGCGCGCGCCTCTCCATTGTAACACTTAGATATTTAGTAGTGCTCGTATAAATTACATCGCGTATAATTTTTTCGGCAACATCCGACAACATTTTAAGCCGTTATCACGGCGGCTGAGTTACGACCCACCGCTTTTTGCCCTAATCAAAATTTGATTTAAGACGTAGGTTTTGGTCGGGATTTTTTGGCTGGCCGGCGTCCGTCACAATGTAAGGTAATTGAAAAACAGTTTCTCGCGCGGCTATCTGTAAATCTGGGGCTTACGGGTTGTAAATCGAGCGCGGGTGTGATAATGGGCGCGCGCCGCGTGTCTGATCGCGCTCCAAGTAAATCATGCTTATTGGTAACGAACCGTGGCGAGTGCCGGCCCAATCACATCTGTTCCACTGGACCTACCGACCGCGGCGATCTTGTGTCGCCTGCTTGTTCTTGTGTCAACAAATAAAATACTAAGCAGAGCAGAACACAATTGCCAGCACCCCCATCTCCCCCGTGGGTGTCATACAAAGCGACTGGGTAAATCTTCATCACCAGCCCTTTATTGTCCCCACTGCTGGGGCACGGGCCTACCCTATGGCTGGAAAAATATAAGGGAGAACGGATACGGTTTACGTGCCTTCCGAAGCGCGGAGGAACTCGAGGTAGTAAATTTTTGATCATCCTTCCAATGCACAATTTTCAAAGATTGATTAAGATCGACCTTATTGACTGCTTCCTTGTGAGAACATGTTAACACACAAAACTAAAATTTCCGTCCGACTTCTATGCTGTATATGGTAAATATTACATAGGTACTAAATCACGCATTTATCACCGAAGGCAGAGGTAAGTAAAACATCCACTTTTCGCCAATTAAATTAAGTCCCATTTAATAGATGGCGAGCCTATTGCCATCTATCATGTGATATTAGAAAAATGCTGCTGCCCATTACTCATCGCTGTCTTTACCCTTAGTCGCCTTGTACGACACCCACGGGAGAGATGGGTCCATTCGCCTTTATGCCTTATTATTATCTTTAATTATGGTATATCTTTCAATGATCACATTTTAATTTAACAATATCTGACTACTGGAATGGTAGAACATAATTTCGCGTTCCGAGCTCGCATTCGGATGACAACCATTCCTAGTCCCAGAGCAATGCAGTTACGCCATGGTGACAACACAATGGGCCATCTACATCCATCGTCGATAGTCATCCGGCTTCTTGTTATTATACGATTACGTAATAAATCGTAAAACGTTCATAGCGGTATTAGTATAGAAATACATACATACATACATCACGCCTATATCCCCGAAGGGGTAGGCAGAGGTGAACTAGCACCCACATTTCGACAATTATATTAGGTCCCATGTAATAGGTGGCGAGCCTATTGCCATTTATCGGGCACAAAAGTCGCAGTACATTGCTAGGTAACGCTGCTGCCCATTCCTCATCACTGATTTATCCTTAGTCGCCTTGTACGACACCCACGGGAGAGATTTGGGGTGGTGACAATTGTATTCTACTCTGCCGTCACCACACGGCAAAGTATAGAAATACTAATATTATAAAGCTTTGTTTGTTTGTTTGTTCAGAGTTAATCTCCGGAAGTACTGATTAAAAAATTTAAAATTTATTTTTGTGTTCGGTAGTTCTTTATTAAGGAAGGCTCTAAGCTAATAACCGCCAAAATTAGACCTGGCAAGAATAGTGACTAGTTTTGAATTGCCCTGTTCTCTTCTTCTTCCCCTTCTTCTCCCTGCCCTGTCCCCAGTCTATCTGGGGTCGGCGCAGTATGTTTCCTCTTCCATTCATATCGGTCAGACGTCATCACGCCATCCACTCCCCTTTAATTCATATCATCCATCACACCGTAAAGGTGACAGTGATGTATGAATATATAGAAAAGCGACGGAACGGACCATTTCGAGAGACCGATGAACGGAGAGATTTATTGGAACGACAACATTCCAATCATACTGCTCAAAGTTTTGGCTTAGGTTTTACAGCTGGCAGCCTGCCTGACACTAACCCTCTTTGGGTATATATACTGTTGTCGGTGGTTTGCCCTCCACCGTTCGGGAGCCCCAAGGTGCATATTGGTCTACAGCGGGCAATCTCCCTTAGTCGACTTTTACGACACCCATGGGATGAGTCAGGCCAGCACAGAAGACAGGTTTTATTAAGTTCTCATTAATGTTAATTGACGTCTCCGAGTGCGTCAGCTACCCGTTTCTTTACTCATATGTGGCAGAGCTAGTTTAAAATAAGCCGCACTCGAACTTTGAGTAGCGTTTCAGTATTCGGGGGTTAATGCCACCTAAGCGGAGTCCGTCCGCTTCGAGACCGAAGTTCCTGGCCGTGCCAACCGAGAGGCAGCTATAGTCCCAACAAGCGCAGATAAAAAGACGCAGCGTCAGTATCACAAGCGCAGCAATCAGGGAGCGGATTCTGTTGGCTCCGCTCCGCCGGGGGAGGCCTATTTATCGGATTACGCGCCTGTAATCACCGCTCATGGCCCCACCATGCAATTGTCCGGTACAAGGCGACTGATATGCATTGATACTTTAGGTTTATTAAACCTGTTAACGTTAAGCTCCTCTAGACATGTCGCCAATCAAAACTAAATAGAATACTGGCTTATTACAGGAAAAACTATATAGAAACCGTCGTGTCAATACGAGATGTTCATATTGAAAGTTTACATTTTTATAAAAACAGCTTACTGATAGAAGAAATGGTCAATACAAAAAGCTAATTAATTAAATGAACGCACGCAGATAGAGGCACTAACAAAAAAAGGCGTTGACAAAAAAGTCAAACGTCCAGTAGCGTATAGCGAGTCAAGTAAATTTAAAAATTGCAGCTATTTTGGTTCTTAACTACAAATACACCGAATAAAATTGCCCGCCCGTAGTCACCCTAATATAGTCAACGCAATACTTGCCTTTGGAATGCATGAATCCACGAGTATTATTCTACCTTAGCCTAGAAAGCTAATAATTACTATACAATGTTTCTGTCTCAAAGGTTCCCGTTAATTCAAAACTACAACTAGCCACCATACACTAATCTGACATATTGAACGCATTACGTATGCATATGAACGGGGTTAAACATTTTTTAGCATAAAATGCAAAGTATCGACATTACTTAACCGCTGTGAACGGCGGGGGTTTCGTTCGCGTGAAGTGACGCGTGCAACATAATAGACCTGCAGCAGTCGCAGGCACTTCTCAGTTCGAGAACACCTAGTCTTCCCAAATTATTTAGGTATAAGGTCCCTTTTCCAATTTTTCCATACACACTTATCAACAATGTCTAAAAATTTTTGTGTGCATCTACTTCATGTTCCATCAGCCTCCATACTTATAATAATGATATATTCTTTGCATTGCATAAATTGCATATTGCATAGAAATCGCCGGTATTTTTAGAATGATCACCGATTCAACATTACCTAAATCACGCATTTTTATTTATCATAAGGTAGGTAACATACATACATAATTCACGCCAATATCCCCGAAGGGGTAGGCAGAGGTGAACTAGCACCCACGCTTCGCCAATTAGGCTAGGTCCCATGTAATAGGTGGCGAGCCTATTGCCATTTATCGGGCACAAAAGTCGCAGTACTTTGCTAGGTGGTAGGTATAAGAGGAATGCTGCTGCCCATTCCTCATCACTGATTTATCCTTAGTCGCCTTCTACGACACCCACGGGAGAGGTTTGGGGTGGTGACAATTGTATTCTACTCTGCCGTCACCACGCGGCGGTAGGTAACACCAGCGTTATATTGTGTCCCATGTAATAGGGGGCGAGCCTATTGCCATCTGTCGGGCACATTACTCGCAGTATATTGCTAGCTATAATAGGAGCGCTGCAGCCCGTTGCTAATTACTATCTAAACACTCAGTCGCCTTGTACGACACCCGCGAGGGAGAATGGGTGTGGTGACAATAGTTTTCTGCTTCATCACGCTATCTGAGGCCAGTCATTAGATGAGTGACCAAAAATGTATTACCCCGCTTTCCTCCGTGCTTCGGAAGGCACATTAAGGCCGTTGGTCCCGCTGTCCAGCAGTGGTGACACTAAATGGCCAGTGATGATGATGATTTTATTATTTTATTTATTTATTCATTAGTCAAAGTCAAAGTCAAAATTCATTTATTCATATCTGGTATGATTACAATACACTTATGAATCGTCAAGACGCTAGATACCGAAAACCCGTGTGTCCAAGAAAAAAAAAAATAGTAGAAAAAAAACAGTGGAGTGCGCAGCATGCCTCAGTCTGTAATGATAGGTCTCCCAAACCCGCCCACGCCCCGGTCCGCAACGAAGCGCCGACCCTGCCGCGTTCAATACCAAGATGGTACTAAACGCATCAGGGCCCAACGCTCCGCTAGCAGAACGGCACGCAAGTAGGCTGTAGAGAAACCCACCATTGTCAACGAGTTATGACATTGCAGGTACATTGTAAATTATGCACCAAATACAATCCCACAACTCGCCAATCACATAAACCGAAACATGCCGCGCACTACCAATCAACAAAATTGGGAAACATACAATTATTATCACACTTAAAATTACAATATAAAATTTGTACATAAATCAGCAAAGTTTCCACAGTTATAAATTACAGACATATCATATTAAATAAAAATGAAATTCAAATTAAATTAACTAAAAACACACAAAACAAATTAAATCTGAAATTAAATTAAAATTAAAATAATAACTAGCAATTTCAATGGGGATTAAAAATAAAATTAAACTAACAATTTCAATTGGGATAATTTGAATAGATAAATAATATTAAAGCATAAAATGTCAATTAAAATAAATTAAATGTCCTATTTGTTTTTTAAAAGATATTAAATTACAATTAAACAAGTCTATGCTATTAAATTTCAAATCATAATTACTACATACTCTGAATAAAAATGTGTTTGCTACGTAGTTTGTATTAGCCAAAGGTACACAAAATAGTTTGGGAGAACGAGGAGTTCTCCGGGGACATTTAAAGTATATATTGTAGGGAGTTATCAACACAATTATTAATTATTTTATATAAAAATGTTTGATCTCTCTCAGTACGACGGTCTAACAAGGAAAGGATGCAAAGAATTGGTAACATAACACTGATCATGTTACCATACGGTTAGTAGAAATCTGCTGATAGAAAAGCAACATTTATTGTACCAATATACAAATTCAGGCAGGCAATGTAACGCAATGTAACTCATAAACATGCGGAACTGTAGACGAAATATATTAGGGTAAATCCAATCGTAGTGGAGGGGACGTAACTAACATATTCATTAGGCGGTCCCCTGAGACCCGAAACAAGTATTGGATTTTTTTTTGTGTAGTTGCCACTATTTTTGTTTATGTAGGTGTTTTCTGATAAGTAATAAGTATGTTTTATTTGTTGTACAGGATCGAATCTGCTTTTGGCCAAGAAGATGAAGAAGGGTTATGTTACTCAATATTTATTGATTTACAATTAGATAGTACCCCATCCATAAAAATGTGACATATTTTCTGTACGCATAGCACAAGTTAATAGGAGAGGAAGAGTTTCAAATCCTGGCTGGGGCAAACGTTTGTGTCAAGTCATGACTACGGACTATTTGATAATTGATTCATTTATGTAGTAGGTACTGTTGTAATATTTATATATAAAAAATATATATACTTATGTATATCTGTCCGTCATTGTTCAATGTAAGGTTTTACAGGTTCACCTGATCAGTACATATAATAATACCTATAACTCACAATTATTATGGACTTTGACAAGTACATTGATCAGTGAGCGCATGTGATTGTATGTTATGGCATTTACTTGGGGTGTGAGTATTCCGTACAATGGCTTTGACCAGACACCGACAGGTAATTTGGCGTAATCAGGAGATCACTAATGACGTCATTCACCGCCCAGCGACTGCCCGCCCTACGCCCCGCCACCATCAACTACCTATCTATACTCAGACCCCGTTCAAAGTACGCGTTGCGCTATACATTGCTCGCTATCAAATAGCATTGGTAAAATAGTGTAGCACACTACCGGCGTTGTATACGGAAACGCAGAAGAATTCACGCGTAAATCGCCCTATCAGAACAGACTCTTGTTGTGACTGCAAACATGTCGATGCGGGCGCTCCACTCCGAACACGCAAAAAAACTGTTCTCAATTGTAACTATAGAGCGTTTGGAGGGTTCCTTACCTCAGTTGTCAAATAAAGGTCATCAGTACGCATATTTTTATAAGATGTACCAACATGACAAGGAATCTATGACTATGATCTTATGACTTACTGCCACACTCAGAGACGTCAAATAACGTTAATGATTACTTAACGTCAAAAAATGAGAATTCAAAACTAGTCGCTATTCTTGCCGAGTCTATGGTCTAGATTTGAATGAAAATTTTTGACATTAAATACTCATTAAAGTTAATTGACGTCTCTGAGTGCGGCAGTTAATGTGTTAAAGACGGTAAAATCACAATAAAACAAAAAAATGTGAAATTCTGTGAACTTAATAAATGTAGTATATGAATGAAAATACATACGGAATTTTATAAAATCTTTTAATTTCAGAATAGAACAACTCTTTTCTCATATTTTACTTTTAGCAGAGGCGGCACAACATGTCCTTCTCTTGCACTCTCCTCTATTAGACGTGAGCTCAGCAACTCCTCTCCTTCCTCATCTCATCTTTGACATAATCTATTCACCGTTTCTTCAGCCTTCCTCTCATTCTAGGTCCATTCATGTGGATCGATACTTAACATACCTCTAGTTATGTAACATTCACCCCTTCTCATCGAAAATGCCCGTACCACGCTAACCTAACCGAATGAATACCTCCGTGAAAATATAAAAACACATTTACTATTAAATTTTTACCCCTTAATAAAATAAATATAATAATATTCAAACATATTCAGTAGAAGAACAGTCCTTAGACTTTCATTCAAAACTATTCCTACTTAGGAGTCGTAAATGTATTATAAGGGCTCCTGTAGCGCGATGTCGGTTTACGGAACCCCAAAACAGAAAATCCCTTTCAGTTTATGCTGACACTTGGGGTGCTTTGATGTCAGCAGCGAGTGTCTGACCACCGACGGGACTGCTAGCGGCCAGCTTCTATAAATATATTATTTACAATGTGACATGACAATGTCAAGAATTACACAAATATTTTTGAAACGATTTGCTCATTTTAAGCATTATAAAGTGCGTTGATGGCTTATCTGTGAGGCTCGTTTCTTGCTTTAAAACTATCTCTTGGCTTGCTTAAAATGTCTCTTTATTTGCTTAAAACGATAAGAATATTAGTTTGTATGGGTTACCTGGGTGTGGCAAAAATATGGCACACCTACAGAGATAATTATACAAAGTTAGATTCAAACAAAGTAGAGTAACGTAATTTTTAAATATTGAAATGTAATTGGTGTCTAAGTAATAAAATCAAGTGTAAAACGTATTATTTTATTGTGCAATATGATGCTAAACGCGTGAAACGCTGTCAAAATATGAGGCGTGTGGCGAGCACGCTCGCACCCCCAGTGCAGCGCGTTTGAAGGGAAACATTTAACAATTTGATTATTCTTTGACAATCAACTCAAGTGTACTGGCTTGTTTATGTAATAGCGGTGGTGGAACGAGCCGGGCGTCTGCATTGCATTGTCGCCCCCTCACACGAGTAATCGGCTTACTCTGCGTTTTAACATTTCAAAAGACGATCTCTGCGTCGGGTTGGGTCGTGCACGCGTCTCCGAAGTGTGATGATTGTGGTACGTCGCCATCGCGACTAAAAATGGAGATGTATGTGCGGTTTCTAATAGTGGTTGGCGGATCAATCAGCTTGACGTCAAGTACGTTGATTTTCTGTGTGTTTCTGTTCTGTTGCTAAGTAAAATAACTCAACAAGGCATAAAAAGCTCCGTCTTGACGACAAGCTTATTGACCGTCTCGAAACCCCATAACCCTCCTGCCACTGCAATAAGCTGGCACTGACTAGTTTTCAAATAAAATGTTCGATGTAGAGCCGATTACAATAGGAATGATGACACTAACGAAGAATCAATGAAATAATGGTTTATAAATCAATGAAATAATGATTTATAATCAAATGAAGTACACAAAATATTGTGGTTTGTAAAAGTTCCAAATTTCGCGGGAATTCCCGCATCAATACTATAATTTTGCATTACGGTTATTGCGTTAGTGTAGACGTACACATAACTGTGGCAATCAATGAGTTTTATTTTAAGTTTAATTGATCACAAAGTTGATGACCACTTCAAGTGTGCCCAGTGCCGGAGTGGACGTGGGAATTCGAGAATGCCAGATCTGGTGCCCACCGCACAGTGACCATAAACGACCACAGTGTCGGACGAACTTTGGCCTGGCACACTCGGGAAAAGACGGTTACGCTACCCAGACTTAGGTACTTTAACTAGATGCGGCATCACTTCAAAAAGTTTTTTTTTTTCTTACATACAAATAATAGTAGATTTTCCATCAAGTGCACAAAACGTATCATTTTTAACCGAGACTTTTAGCAGCCTAAGCCGAAGGCGAGGGCTGATAGTAATGTCGAGGATAATTAGTTTTGTGGACGAGTTAGAAACTCTGCTTTTCACTTCGATTGCGAGGAAATTAAACAGTAGTTTATCATAACTTTTCTTACAATTCAAAACTAAAATAAGTGCAGTTTTGAATACTAAAGGAAATTGTTTTTCCCATTGATATAAGGCTTGGGCTGCAGACCTATACAGCCAAGTATTAAATTAATTTTGTAATAATAATTTTCTTACATTAATTTAATAACCTACCGTACCTACTTGAATTAAAATTTTAATTTCTTTTATTACTTAAAAAACACATAAGGCAAATAAATATAAGTAAATATTATAAAATAAGAAATTCTATCTCTGAATTTCTTAATGTGTTTGGCTGCATGGCTCATTTTCTTTGCCTTAATATAGACACATTATAAGTAGATACGTTAATGCTCTAGAGCACTAAATTCGATTTTGTGCAGCCTGCAACCTGCACAAATAAGCACTTTCTGAGCATGAGAAGTGAAAATAACTTTTTCTGAAGGGGAAGCAAAAAAATTGCAGAGTCGTTTGCTCGAGATTTCCTTCACTCGACCTTAGTCGAGATCACCTTAAAGTAATCTCAAAAACACCCTTAAAATCGGTATGTTCAGTTACGGCTTCACCCTCCAGTAAGAAACCTCCAAGCAACAAGCAAATTCAAGTTGAAGTTGAGTGAAGAAACGACGTCATTAAATTTCATAATAATAAGTAGGCAAACTGTAGAGTTATGTTTATGGTTCACAGTTTTCTTCTATGGGTAGTCCTCACTGACCTCTATTAAACATGTAAATAGAGGTTGTCCTCCTCTGATATTGTTTTTAACTTCTGTGGGGTCATCTTTCAAGTATAATTATGTTATCATTTCAACGTGGGTGCTAGTTCACCTCTGCCTATCCCTTCGGGGATATAGGCGTGATTTATGTATGTATGTAATAATTTCATTGTCATTTAACTCAACTGTCAACCTCACAGGCTTTTCTTTGTAATATTTTTAGAATGTTCATTTAAAAATGAACATGCTAAGTTCTGGCAGTAAGGCCTCTTCCAGCGCCCGGTGGAATGACACCTCGTGTCCACTCGACCCACTAACAGGCCCGGCCGGGCATCAAACTCGCACGTCACAGCCTCTCCATATATCATTTCGATCGCGCACACTCCGGCCTTTCATGTCGCCATCGCGCCCGTCGCACAGACCACTCCTGGGCACAGAACTTATTAAAATTCATTTGAAACATGCAATGAAGATTAAGGCAGCACCATTCGAAATAATACAAAACCTTTTCACCCCATAAACATTGTTTTATTTTAATATTTTTTGGATATGTTGTAAATATTATACTACAAAACTAGGTTCGTACGTTTTTATTTTTACGACATATTGCTTACGATAACAACTCTAAATATCTTTGTTTTTGTCATAAAAACTTCCTCAAGCATTACTTTATTATTATTTTTTTATTTAACTGAACTGAATTAATTTAAAAGAGACGTACAGGCTTAGATTACGATGTACTGAATCTAAAAAGACGAAAGAAAATGTTCTCCTTCTGTAAAGTTTTAGGGGAGTGACAAAGACCACAAGACACGTATTCAAAAGGAAATGTACGCGCAAATGTAACGGCACTTCACAATCCTCTTAAGAACCGTGCCTGTATATAGTCGTTCTCTGTTCACGATACACTGCTCTGTGACGGAGTATCGTGTCTAGTGGCCGGTGATTGCGCCGAGGACCACCGCGCCTTTGCAAGTCACTCCGCCTCCGGCAGCCCACGAGCCATTCCTAACCCTATCACCTAAGGCGGACAGTCCAAAGTGGTGGAACACCCACCAGCAGTATTCAAGATAGGTTTCAACAAAACAATAAAGGAGTATCGATATCTGTCAATTTTGATTTCGGTAATCGTTTGATGGCACCAGGCGCGGGCCCTGCTATGTTCCATAAACAAGTACGCAGTTAAATATTTACTTGGATTACAATGGGCTCGGACCATCGACGAAGTGACCATTAGGCCCGTTTGTGCTATTATGATGAGGAAAATGCTATTGGCGTGACGATGGAGGAGTTTGCCCGACTCATTGTAGAAATTCAAGAAGGTAATAAAGACGGAATACTTACGGAATATAATTGTGACACATTCTCATTTCACAACTTAAGTAGGAAATTGCAGCTTTATTGGAAGTCTTTCGACCGGTGACACCACGGTTTCTCTGTTCTATGGGTGACACCGACACTGCACGCGTTCCCTATGCATGGATAAATACCTATAAGATGAATCGGCCATAACCCGTGGCTCAGTGCAGATTGGTGGCGGGTATTAATGCGCCTTCTGAATCACGGAAAAACTCTAGATAATGTTGTATAAAGACTGCCCGTACAGAATCTTACCCATAAGATTTCACTATATAATATACCCCTTTGGATATAAGTGTAATTTATGAACCTCTGCCTACCAAATAAAATAAAAAATTTTATGATCTTAGTTTCAGTTAATATGCTAGGTTATTTAGGAAAAAATAATGCTTATGAGTAGCCCTATTAAACGCTATTATAAAATACAAGTATTTTTTCTATCACATTTGGCGGGTTCGACTCCCGGTTGAGGTAGGCGATTTTTTAAAAATCTGTGAATGCAGTTCTACTTATTATTAAAAATAAAACGATGTCTTCTTTTACTAAAATATCCTACGTTCAATATTTAATATACTTTCCCTCCGTGTGGCATGGCCGTGGGACGCCCTGTATATATATGTTCACTGCTGCTGGTGTTAGCGCCGTAGAACGGTACAATTATCGATATTGCCACTGTCGAACTCGACAATGCGGCAAGGCGTGGTGGTCGATCGCCCGCACCCGCGCTATTTGCATAGCTAACGAGCAGCCCGCCCTCCAGCCGCCCCCACAGCCGGCTCGCGAGGGTTGTGATGCGAGATATATTACTCTGTCCACACGGACATTTAAATGCGCAATTGCCACTAGCTACACCGACAGGTATCTGAAATAGTAGCATTATAATACATACCTCCATACAAATCAATGTCCCCGACCGTAGGGGTAGGCAGAGGTGAATTAATACCCACGTTTCACCAATTACTTAGGTTAGGTTAGACGACTGTCTTCTATGCTGGCCTGGGAGCGAACAAATAACGTGGAATGACTCATCCCATGGGTGTCGTAAAAGTCGACTTACGGCCCCTGCACACCAAACGCAGGTCAGTAGCAGCGCAGTTTGAATGCGGGCCCGCACAAGTTGTATTACAAGTAACTCTTTGAACTGCGTTACACCAAATTTTAACGCAGGCCCGCACTCAAACTGCTCCGCGCCGCGCCGCACTGCTGTATCACTATGGCGGTCATGTTAGCACGGCTCACCGGGGCAGTGCAGCGCCGCGCGTCGTCACCTATATCCTTTCCGTCCCATGATATGAATCAAAAGGGAATGGATGGCTTGATGACATCTAACCGATATGAATGGAAGAGGAAACATACTGCGCCGACCCCAGATGCACTGGGAGCAGGGCAAAGAGAAGAAGATGAAGAATGTTTATGCAGTATAGATACTAATGTCATCTAACAGTTTCCCATACCTAACGTCAACAATTCAACATGCTAAATATTGAGAACATTTGATTTTTTTTTTTACAGGTAGGTACCTACTATTCGATTTTAATTTTAACATTTTAATATAAATGTTATAAAAATTAGTACAAAGATTTTGGTGGTTAGCCGAGCGGTCAGGCACCTGCCCGGATAGCAGCGGACGCGGGTTCGATTCCCGCCTCAAGATCATAATAGGTAGGTACTTTTATTATGTTATATTAAGAAATTACACAGAAAATGAAGACACATATTTTTTTTCTGTATTCCGCTGTTTTCATAAAAAAATCATGATTAAATTTCTGGTCATTCCAAACAGACGTAAGCGCCAAATGACGACACAGCAACGAAGAAATAAAAGAAAACCATTTCTTCGTTGATACAAAATTGACAATCTGGCGTTTCCGGATGAAGATATAAAAACATGTCTTATTTAAAATAAATTTTCAAGTAAAATACGTTTAAATTAGTTAAAATTAAAGACCCCCAAGGATTTCAAATTATAGGATTATTTTCGAGGATGACAATAATTAATGAAAATGGATTTAATGCCGCGTGGTGACGGCAGAGTAGAATACAATTGTCACCACCCCAAATCTCCCGTGGGTGTCGTACAAGGCGACTAAGGATAAATCAGTGATGAGGAATGGGCAGCAGCGTTCCTCTTATATCACCTTGAAATTTACTGCGACTTTTGTGCCCGATAAATGGCAATAGGCTCGCCACCTATTACATGGGACCTAGCATAATTGGCGAGACGTGGGTGATAGTTCACCTCTGCCTATCCCTTCGGGGATATAGGCGTGATTTATGTATGTATGTATGTACCTATGTAATTTAATAGCCATGATAATTTTTTTCACTCCGTGGCTGAGACGTCCTCGCATGTGTTTTATTTTTATTTTTTTCTCTGTAATTAAGTAGAATTAAGTAGGTATTAAAAAAATCTAAAAATATATTTTCGAAGTCAGGATTGGAAATTAAAGAAAATTATTTACATTTTCATCATAATACAACCGATAAAGAATGTATACATCATTTTAAACAAATTCATCAATCGGAATTGATTTTGTTGAAATTCCAACTGAGCATAATAATTTTAAAGAGCAAAGAATCATAGAACTCAACAGCAATGAGTGTAAAAGCTACTTCTGGACAGGAATAGGCACATTTGAGTTGAGCTCTCGGAGTAAATTAGTAACCTCACCCCCCGCAAAAAATGGCAGAAAAATATGTACGAGAAATTGACTAATGGCTACTCCAGTTCTATTTACTCTGAGGTTGAGCTAGATCACGCCTATAATATCCCTGAACTTTAATACCTATATTACCTACTTTTAAACTATTTAGTTTTAAAATGCTACATGTAAAAACTACTATAACAAAATAAAAAAGTAGTTTGTACCATTTCTTAGCTAGCAATACTCCGTTTCTTTTTCTCTTGTGGCAATACCATCAGTGTAACAGTAGCATAAATAATATTTTCCCTATATTTCGCAAAAAAAAATATTTTTTAAAATAAAAAAAACTTGAAAAGAGTTTAGTTTTTAATTCCTTCCTTTCCTTCTTCCACAATTCAGGGAGCAACCGATGCCACTAGAATAACTATTTTTTTATGTTAAACGCCTCTGTGGTCTAGTTGTTCTCCCACCAAAATTAACATCCAGAGGTCCCGGGTTCGATCCCCAGGGGGGTACAAATTTGTGCTCAGTTTGGTTGGTGGTAGGACTTTTTTGAAGTCCGCCTGACTAGCTCCCACCATCTTATCAAAATCAGTCGCCATAATAATAATGGTAACAGTATTATTGTGCTAAGGATAAATCAGTGATGAGGAATGGACAGCAGCGTTTCTCTTTTACCATCTAGCAATACTACGACTTTTGTGCCCGATAAATGGCAATAGGTTCGCCACCTAAAAACATGGGACCTGACATAATTGGCGAAACGTGGGTGCTAGTTCACCCTACTGCTACCCCTTCGGGGATATAGGCGTGATTTATGTATGTATGTATGTGTATTATTGTGTTCCGACAATGTGTGATAAGATAGCCAGCCTCTCTGTGGTTGAGGGTTCCAGGTGAAGCTCAATTCCATCTTCAGCCCTTATCGTCACTTATCATCAGGTGAGATGAAGGATAGGAGCTTCCCTGTCTCGATTAAAATAAAAATTTTAAAACATTGAATAACTATGACATTCTGGTGCTAAGTTTTTGAGGGCAAGTTTCCAAGTATGTTATAATAATTAATAAATACATGTATAAATATGTAATAATAAATAATAAATATTAATTAATCAATACTTCTGGATTCCTTAGATTTCTCTTTTATCTTCATTCTCCTATCAATACAAATCTACAAAATTTTGTCCCTTTAGTTTATAAAACTGGTCCTATTTATTGAGTAGGCATACTAACGACCGACTAAAATATTTGATGTGTTCTTGTGTGGTTGAACATCGCATTTCAGAAGTGAGTCAATACCTAACTCTTCAGTCAATACCCATAAGTAATACAAGCTCTGGAACATTCCATAATAGGTTGAGCTAAAATTGCAAATGTCGCTCCATTTTATTGGTAATTAGTAATTATTCATATAAATGCATCATCATTATCATGTCAGTCGTCAGACGCCCACTGTTGGATAGGACTCCCCCAAGTAGCTATTTGAAATATACACTAACGGCAAATTGTAAGCCACGAGCCCCTGTGTCGCGCCGTCAAAATGTATTTTTATATAGATTTAATTTACTATCGTAAAACAAATAAATAAATATAACTTATATTTATAGTCAGTGGGAAAATATCACAGCTATGCTAGCAACACTGATTTCGTCTGTCTATTGAAATGTCAAAGTCAAATTCACTTCCTTAATTGCTTGCATGAGCCTCCTGTCTGTCTCTAATGTCAAAATAACAAGTCTTCAACAACGCCCGCCGTACACGCCCAACGGAGAAATAATCAAAACAATAACTATGAAATCAAACTGAATTAGCTTGGCAATTACTTTTATACTGTTTGTTTGTGTGATCAAGAGGTCCTGGGTGAACATACAAGATGTCTGTCAGCGCTAGTGCCGAGAACCTGTCTACTGACGCACAGGTGAGTCGTAGCAACTGAATCATAACGAATTTTATTGTTTGATACCTTAACACACAAGCGCATTGCTCTTCTGGATTATGTACTTGTAATGTAATATATTTTGTGCGGCAATGAATCACCGCATTGATGTGAGCGGTAACACGGAAATTGTGACCTATTATAAATGATTCGTCCGCCTTACATGGGTCACGACTCGCGCCCCGTTCTACATAATTTAACCTAGTACCTATAGTACTGTTTCACTCGCTCTTTTATCTAGTAGCAAGCTATTTCCATATGAGTTTAAGATGATACATTTTCAATTAATTGTAACTGTAATCAGCCTTAAATATTTATACTTTTTATTTAATTACTACACCTACTAAAGAGCTTTACTATTGAAATGTAATATATACATCTTAAATATTATCTTGAAGGCCGCCTTATCATAGAATGAAATGATAAATTGTTAACCTTCTGTAATTTTTGAACTGTTTTTATTTTATCATGGATATTTATATAAATTTCGCTGACATAATCATTTTCTTAACATCACTCAGTATGAACTGACCAACACCAATTTACGGAATTCTTATATTTTAAAAAGTAAATCCTAAATATTCACTAATATGTTGGTGTGAATTGCCTTTATTTAATAAGTGTCTAGTAAAAATGAGCATTAAATATTGCACAATTGTAGAACTGGTACTCAGACTGGTCGATAAATTTTGTAACTCACTTAGCAGAGTTGTTGTGAATAACTATGCATATTGACATGATTACTTAGTTGGCCACCATTATTTATTCATAACCATTCTGGAACAAACTACCTATAAATATCAAGACTATTGTGTTTGAGTATTTAACAAGAGTATTTTTATAAAGCAGTATAAATTATCTTATTGTGTTTATTATGATAAAGTAATAATTATGTCATTTTAAATTAAATTTCTACCTCCACAGGGCCCAACTATTTTTTATATAGTCATATACTAAGGGCCTGTTTCACAATCGACAAGTAAGTTCGAAGTAGCTTACTACGCAGTTCAATTGACATATATTTCATATTACAACTGTCAAATGATCTGCGAAGTAACCTACTTCGAACTTACTTATCGATTGTGAAACAGGCTCTTAATCGATCAATAATAATATATTTTAAATGTATTATGTTTTAACATTATGTTATTCCGTGCATGACCATTGGTGGGCAACAGATATAAATCATGCAATATCACTTTACTGTTATGTTTATAAACTCAGATAAAGTAAACTAAAAAATGTTTATATCCAAGAAATATCTTCTATTCTTCTATAAATTGTTTCTCTATTCTAAAAGTGTTTTGTGCATTGTGTTGTTCTATGTGCAAGGGCCCATATGATAGCTTTCCTTCTTACTTTTAATTTCTTACTATGTAGGCTTACTATATTATTATGACTTTTTATCATCTATAAGCCACCATGAAGTTTTCTGTATAATATAATGGTATGTATAGTAAAATTCTATCTTTTTCTATTGCCACAGAGCTGTGATGGAGGATCTATGTGCTTGGAACTGGCATTGGAAGGTGAACGGCTCTGCAAGGCAGGTGATTGCCGTGCCGGAGTGGCATTCTTCCAGGCCGCAATTCAAGCTGGTACTGATGACCTACGAACTCTCAGCGCCATTTACAGCCAGCTAGGGAATGCTTATTTCTACCTCGGCGATTATAACAAGGCGATGCAGTATCATAAACATGACCTTACCTTAGCTAGGTATGTATGACATTTGTTTTATAAACTCCAATGTTACCCAACACATTATGACACTACTTTTTTAATAATAACCAAAGACAAATAAATTAAAGCAGATAAATAAAATCATCGTAAGTTATTCTGTGAAGTTTCATTGAGTGTTATTGGCTGTAGGGTCTAAGAATCTTTGCCTAAAAGAAAATTATACTGTATGCACTATAGAACATAAGAAGCCATTTTATGCAGCCTATAAACAACATAAAAACCAACTATGTGAGCATGAGAAATGAAAAATTACTTTACAGACATGTTGCTAAGATCTCCACCCTTATTTACATTTCACTATGTTTCCTTTTAGGACAATGAATGATAAGCTAGGGGAAGCAAAGGCTTCAGGTAACCTGGGCAACACTCTGAAAGTGATGGGGAAGTTCACCGAGGCAATTCAGTGCTGCAAAAGACACTTGGAGATATCACGCCTGCTCGGAGACAAGCTGAGCGAAGGCCGTGCCCTGTACAACCTGGGCAATGTGTACCATGCGCAGGGCAAGCAGCTGGGGCGAGTTGGCCAGAACGATCCTGGACACTTTCCACAGGAAGTGAGGGACTGCTTGGTGCAAGCGGTCGACTACTATGAGTGAGTTTTATGATTTTTACATTTGTGCACATTACATACATAGTACTTATTCATGCTTAATTACAGAAGGTATTGTAAACAACCACCCTTATCCCCCATCAACAACTCCTTTAATATTTGACTGCTGGGGCACATTCTTCTAATGGGTCATATCATCAAGCCGACTCAGTGCATATTAATGTGTAATAATTACTACAGATTACGGGAATAACGGCTTAACGTGCTCTCCGCAGCACAGAGGGCACCCAAGATATATTTTTGGTCACCCATCCAATGACTGGTCTTAGCAAGCTTCCTTATTACATCAACATCACTGACATACATACATAAATCACGCGTACATACCCGAAGGGATAGGCAGAGGTAAATTAAACACCCACTTTTCGTCAATTAAGTTAGGTTCCAATTCCCATGCAATAGGTGGCGCGTCTATCGCCATGTATCGGGCACATAAATTGCAGTATGTTGCTGCTAAAAGGAATGCTGCTGCTCATTACTCATTGCTGTCAGTACCCTGGTCGTCTAGTACAACACCCACGGGAGAAATGGGGGTGGTGTTATATTGACATGGTTTCTTAATATTAATTTCAGAGAGAACCTCGAGCTAATGCGGTCTCTAGGCGATCGCCAGGCCATGGGGCGAGCCTGTGGCAACCTGGGCAACACCTGCTACCTGTTAGGCGACTTCTCCCGCGCCATCCGGTACCACACGGAGAGGCTTCAGATCGCGCGCGAGTTCGGCGACAGGCCGGCGGAGAGGCGGGCCAACAGCAATCTCGGCAACTCGCACATATTCCTCGGACAGTTTGAGAATGCGGCGGAACATTACAAGTGAGGAGATTTTGTGTACCTAAATACATTACTTTAATGCACTCTTCCGTCTAACTGTTGCGACAGTCAGAGACGCCAAATAACTTTAATGAGTACTTGATGTCAAAAACTTTCATTTAAAATATCTAGACCAGGAACCGTGGTTGTGTAGAACCGTGGTCGAGTAGCCAGCTAGGCCCGTTGACCACTCGACCATGTAATCGTCAACGTAAAAGGTCTCTGACCGTTCCGTCACCGGTCAAGCTCGGAGCGTATCCGCACCGGCAAAATATTCGACTCGAATTCAATGCCGGTGACGGAACGGTCTAGTGGGCGTTGGTTCATCTTATAAATTGTATGAAAGAATATTTTATTGCATGTGTTGGTGCGGATACACACTGTGCAGTGCAGTAGACCGCACTATTAAGGTCTCTTCTCACTAGAGTGAGACCTTAATAGCCGATATACACTCTTCAACAATGTCTAAGGATGTTTTATGTACACCTATATCATGTTCTATCAGCCTCCATTCTTACAATACTGACTTACTGCCGCACTCAGAGACGCCAATTAACTTTAATGAGTATTTAATGTCAAAATTTTTCATTCAAATCTAGACCATAGACGCGCAAGAATAGCGACTAGTTTTGAATTGTCATTTTTTGACGTTAAGTACTCATTTACGTTACTTGACGTCTCTGAGTGCGGCAGTTAATCTTTGCAGCTTTTCAATGACTTACCCCCGAATACAGAAACGCTAATTAAATACTGCTTAAAAAGTTCAGTGGAAATGTCCACTGAACCTGTCAGAACTTGTATGGAAAACGTCAATTTTGACAATATTTAAATGTTATGCAAGACTCAAACTTTGATTAGCGCTTTTGTATTCGGGGGTTATATAATTATGGTCATCCGTCATAAAATTGAATATATTGCATAGAAATCGTCAGTAGTATTAGAATGATCGCCAATACAACATAAAGTGAAGCCAATAAAACATCCTTAGATAGAGTTGATAAGTGTTATTCTGTTGTTATAACAGGTCTGATTAGCATTGCGAATGCGGCGTGCGAATTTATGCCGATCGCCCATGTTTTCTGCTCGCGAGTGAATATTGAGTGCAACTGCGACCGCAGTAACCGAAATCTACCTTCGTGTATTACTTTGCATCACTTTGAATGACAATGTGCATAACCAGTTAGCGGAGCCCTGTTGTTTTGTTGTGCAAGCTGCGTTTGCTATTCTAATATTTGTTATTCTTGTCTTTTTGTTATTGGAGCTTATGAAATACGAAACATTGAAATTCCAAATGGCTATTTTCGTTCTCCAATGTTTTTATTTCACGCCGAATACTGCATCGCTCTGATTGATGTATTGGTATCTTAAGATAAGGATCTTTGACTGTGTGTGTCCTCATGGGTATCTGAACAAAATTATATTTTGAAAAAGTAATGTTCTAATTTGTAAGCCTCAGTAATGGAATAATTTTTCGCCAATATAAATTTACGCTAGCAAAAACTTTGAGTAGTTAAAGTTAACAAATATCTACTGTTTACATTTACCGGTGTCGAACGAGGTTATTAAAGAGTATAAAAAGACGAATGAACTGAAGCGTTTCTGGTAAACTACCTTGTAGTAACTGCGTTTAACAAGCCCGGTGGATAGGCTGGCTCACTAGTTAACTGTGACTTAGCCTAGAATATCGCGGGATGCAGTTTGGAAAACCTTGCAAGAGATCTATGCCCAACAGTGGGCGTCTCCTGGCTGAAATGGCGATGATAGCTTGCGAAATTTGGGTTTTAATACTCCTCTGTCTACCCTTCGGAAAGTTAACTATGTTACTGTAATATGTAAATAATGTACAGAAGTTTAAAGAAAGCAAAGCAATTTTAGACACCAGCTATAGTAGCTGGTGTCTAAAATTGCTTTGCTTTCTTTCTGTTCCATAACGCTAATATATTTTTGTTATATTTTCGTCATATGTATTGCACAATTTTTTTTATTAACTGTGATTTATTTATTGTTGCCAAATTATTTCATACAAAATGGTGTTGGTCTCACAGTCTACAGTCCTAATTGTATAGTCGTAATGACAGACATTGCATGGCTTATATGAGAGATATAAATGGCAAACGAGTAGATGATTTTATGACTGCAGAGGTCTGCTGTAACAGTACATAAAATGAATTGGGGTGACTATCCATAATAAATATAAATGTTGCGGGGTAGAGAGGAAGAAATGACATTAATGTGACTGGAGGAAATAAAGAGATGACAGCTAACAGAGTGGATGGAAGAAGAAAACATACTGCGCTGACCCCAAATGAAAATGGATAAGGGCATGAGGGTGATGATGATCCATATTTTGTATGTTGGAGGTTTAAGCTACATACAAAAAATTGAAGGGGTTGGCAGAGGTGATACAACACCCACGCTTCGCCAATCAGGCTGCTACACATTACTCATCACTGTCTTTACCCTTGGTAGGCTTGTACATTACGACACATGCCCTCACCCCCTCCAAGCGCCTACACTTACTCTTGGCCTGGTCCTTTTTTAAATAGACTTTCAAGTTGATTACAAAAGATCCGCCTAGGCCTTCCCCTTCCTATTTCTTCCTTCATACATAAATCACGCCTATATCCCCGAAGGGGTAGGCAGCCACGTTTCGCCAACTATGTCAAGTTCAAAGGTAAAAAAAAATAACTATAAAAAAAACTTAAAACTTAATTCTGTCGCAGGCGCACCCTAGCCCTGGCCGAAGAGCTGGGCGACGCGGCGGTGGAGGCCCAAGCGTGCTACTCCTTAGGCAACACGTACACCCTGTTGCGCGAGTACCGCGTGGCGGAGGAATACCACGTGCGACATCTGGCCGGAGCCCGGAGGCTGAGGGACCGCGTGGGCGAAGGCCGGGCCTGCTGGTCGCTGGGGAATGCCCATGCTGCGCTCGGCAACCACGAGAAGGCGCTGTATTATGCGACGGAGCACTACAACATATCGAAGGAGGTTGGTGGCGTATAGGAGATTATTTATACCGTGGGCGATGAATCAAAGAATTCCTCAGATCGCATGTATTTGTAGAATTTTCCTTACGCGTAGCGGGCGGAAAAGTCCACTTTATGGTCAGCCCGGCTAGCATGACCAATGAGACACGAAATTAATTATACCCATTTATCGCTTTGAACTATCAAAAATCTATCTCAACAAGATAAATGGCTCTATCATATCGAATATTTATCGCCCTCGTCTTCAGCTCCGGCGTCAATTTACAACATTTCATTTTTGAACATACTTATATTATGATCTGCCGTGTGGTGACGGCAGAGTAGAATACAATTGTCACCACCCCAAATCTCTTCCGTGGGTGTCGTACAAGGCGACTAAGGATAAATCAGTGATGAGGAATGGACAGCAGCGTTCCTCTTATACCTACCACCTAGCAAAGTACTGCGACTTTTGTGCCCGATTAATGGCAATAGGCTCGCCACCTATTACATGGGACCTAACATAATTGGCGAAACGCGAGTGCTAGTTCGCCTCTGCCTACCCCTTCGGGGATGTGGGCGTGATTTATGTATGTATGTTATATTATGATGTTCTAGAAAAATAAACAGAAAATGAAGACACCCACATTTTTAATTTTTTCTGAATTCCGTCGTTTTTATACAAAAAATCATGATTAAAATTCCGGTCATTTTAAACAGTCGTAAGCGCCAATTGACGTCACAGTCACACAAAAATGGCGAAATGACAATCTGGCGTTTCCCGTGGCAAAAATAAAAACATATTATTTGAAATTAACTTTCAAGTAAAATACATTTAAATTAGTTAAAATTAAAGTCTCGGAAGGATTTTAAATTTATTGTTACTTTATTATTGTTAATTTTGACGATGACAATTAATGACAATGTATTTGATTAATGACCGACAGACATGATGATATTGATTAACCCCGTGACTGTGACGTCATCGCATGTTTTTTACATGTTTTATACATTTTATTTTTTTTCTCTGTAATTAAGTAATAAAAAAAATTAAAAAATATTTTCGAAGTCAGGATTGGGAAATAAAGAAACGGTATTTTTATTTTGGTGGTTATAATTTTTGAAATGTTGTCAATAACTTGGGATCTGAGACATTCTTTGTTTTATCTACATAATCTACTATCTACATAATATCTACATAATATCTATTTATATATAATCTACTATTGTTTATTGAGAATAATATAACAAGGTAGTAAAATAGGCTTTACATCGCCGGATTCGCCGGGCTCAACCATCCACTCATACATACATAAATCACGCCCATATCCCCGAAGGGGTAGGCAGAGGTGAATTCTCACCCGCGTCTCACCAACCATCCACTCGTGTGTGAAATATCGGCCATGCTCAAAACTAGAGCGGTAAATTAAGAACTCCCCACTAAATATATTTGAAGGTATTACAAAGAAAATAATGTCAATAATTATTTGGCCTGATGCGGGAATCGAACCTATACCACTCGACCAACCAGGCTATTGGGTAACTTGTCGAAATTACTCTAACAATTCAACTTCACGTTATAAGCCAATGGCTCCCTTTGCAATGTAGAAATGCCTTCAAAGGTAGCACAAGTAGATACCTCTTATTCGATTTTTAATTTTAACATTATATAAATGTTAGAAAAATTAGTATAAAGATTTTGGTGGTCGCCACACAAGTGTCTTGGGTGGCCGAGCGGTCAGGCACCTGCCCGGATAGCAGCGGACGCGGGTTCGATTCCCGCCTCAAAATCATAATTTTTCGAAATTCTTTTTCTAACCACCAAAATCTTTGTATATACCTCTAATTTTTATTGTGATATTAATATTGTAGGCTTTGTGACCTTGTACCGAAATTGGAAAGCAAATGTTCTATATTTATATAATTCACACTACGCCATTACAACAGTTTTTATCTACGTTATCAGTTAGAAATCATACATAAACAATGGGCTGAAGAGTCCACTCGAAACCAATGCTTACCTACTTATTCGAATCACTCATAGAAGTATTGTGATTGATGTATTTATTTAACATTAGTTATATAAATACATTACACACTTGGGATATATTTTTGAAATACAGGGTTATTTGTAAGACACCAACAACTGTAAAAAAAAAGAAAAAAGTTTTTGTTGTACTGTCGAGACATTTGTAACTATGTTTCATTCATAAACGAAAGGATGACACTGCGCTTTTAAATAATATAGAGTTATTAACATTGGAGACGTGTATTAAATTAATACTTATTTTTGGTATCATCATGTAATGCTGGGGCACAGGCCTTCCCTACGATGGAAGCAGAATACCATTGTCACCACCTCTCCCGTGAATGTGGTAACGACAGCGATAAGTAATGAGGCATCAACAGCATTCCTCTTATACCACCTAGCAAGATGAATTACGTGCCTGATACATGGCAATACTCTCGCCACCTATTACATGGGACCTAATATTTGGCGTGAGTGTTATTTCGTCTGTGCGTACACCTTCGGGGATTCAGTGATTTTTTTAATGTTTTATTAGTCTGATAGATCCCACTGCTGGGCAACGGCCTCCCCCGCAACCCCCCATATCGAACCAACTCCGTACATGTTTTGCAGTATGCCTCCAGATCGTCTCTCCACCTTTTTCTAGGTCGACCTCGACGCCTTTGCCCAGCGATCTGGATTTATGTATGTATAATAACTTGGTTTATGTGGTACCAGCTGGGTGACGTGCTGGGCATGGCGACCGCCCAGATGAACACGAGCGATCTGCGGAAGGTGCTCGGTCTGCCGGAGGGCGACCCGCCCCCTCCGCTGCCGGCGCCGGCCGCCGACGACACGCCGCGCACGCCGTTCAACGCGCTGCGCGTGCGCAGACAGAGCATGGAGCAGCTGTCGCTCATACAGGTATGTTCGCAACGTTAATGACAAGAATATGAAGCATGCCGAGAAACTTCACAAGGTTGGAATGAAATATTCAGAAGCAAAAAGTCTCTTACTAATATCCGCCTTTGTGACAACAAACGTATAAACAAAAAGACTAAGGGCCTGTTTCACAATCGATAAGTAAGTTCGAAGTAGCTTACTTTGCTTTTCAATTGACTTAAATTTCATATTACAACTGTCAAATTATCTGCGAAGTAAGCTACTTACAACTTCCACGTCGATTGTGAAACAGGCCTTTACATAAAAAAGTGATAGAAACATGAGTTTTAATTTGTAAGAAAGAGCTCAAAGAGATTAGTTTCCCTGGCTAAAAAAGTGAAAATGGTCTGATGTCGACGTAGGCCCTTATGCTTCTCAGTTCGAGAATTGAGAAAGGGATACTCGCATGGTTTGGTCACGTCGAAAGAATGAATGACAAAAAGGATTTACATGGCGGTGAATGGAGAAATGGGACGGGAACCCTAGGCCGATCTTTCATAATCAAATTGAAAGTCTATTAAAATGGGCCAGGTCAAGAATAGATACCCGAAACCGACGGGCATGCATAAAGACACACTAACGTATGTAAGGATCGTAGCAAGTAGAAAGAAGCGATCTCTGCCCAGCCCTGTGGGAAGCAAGGCGCGACTTTTGTCTGTACCTATGTATATGAATGTTCGAATCAAAGGGGACTGGATGGCTTGATGACGTCTGGCCGATGTACATGGAAGAGGAAACATACTGCGCCGACCCCAGGTAGACTGGGAACAGGGCAGGGAGAAGAAGGTAATACCATTACCAACGAATGACTTTATATCAGCAATTTGAAACTCACTATCTTTTACAAAGTGTGTGTTTGTTGTATATATATGATTTTCACCTGGTAAACATCTCCGCATCTAAGAATAATTCAAATTCACATTGGAATTCTAACCTTGTGATTACAATTCCAATGTGTCACAACATTGCTTAAAGTCATCCATTATCCATCTCTCGTACTCGTTATAATAATGAAAGTTTTACATTCATGGTGTTTATGATTACAATATATTTAGTCGATAAGCTTTAAACAAGATAAATATCGAAAAAAGGAAGAGGTATTTCTTGTTGTTTATTTCACCAATTAAAGTACTTAACAGTATTTCTATTAAAAATACTTAATGGCAAAAAATATTTGTTATTTTCAAATAGCCATGTGGTTATTTTGACAAAAAGTGTACATCTCTAAATGGCAATTTAATATAAGGAACGTTACTTGAAATTTAATCTATTTATATGGAATGCGTACTCACTGGTTGTTTACTCTGATTTTATCTCATCTACACAATTTTATCTTAAGATAATAGTTTTTTCTCGTGTAAAGGTAGGTAGTAATAGATTTTGTGAGACCTACACTGATACATTGAAATTTCTGTCGTAGGAAAATATACTCATTCCATTCTTTCAAACAATACTCATTGACTCACCAGTCAAAATTAAATCCCAACAATCCTCAGTTTTACATAAAAGGCGAGCATTTACGATATTAATATAATGCCATAAATTCCCATAGATGTCACTATTGCTAGATTGAAATCCATAAATCTATTTGAAATAGTTAATTACAGAAATAATTGTAGGCTGTAGTGGAAAGAGAACATTTTTTATCTCGAGTTCCGCCGTGCTTCGGAAGCTGTTGGTCCCGGCTGCATCTGCAGTCGTTTATACCCGCCAAGTCGCACTGATTACAGGCCAATCTTCCTATATTCTTCCATCCATAGGGAAGGCCCATGCCCCAGCAGTGGGGACATTAGTCGGTGTGATGAATGGTATCTAATATCTGTGCGATTGTTGACCCAGATAACGCCGGACAGCAAAAAGAAAGAAGAGGAGGCGGCGGACAAGAAGCAGGTGGTCCGAACAGAGTCAGAGGAGAACCCGGTGGAGTCGTTCTTTGACCTGCTCAGCCGCTGCCAGTCGGAGCGGATGGACGAGCAGCGCGCGACCCTCAACGCGAACAAGGAGAACAGGCCCAAGCCCAAGCCGGCCGCCAAGCTGCAGCGCTCTGCCAGCAGTGGGAATAAGACTGCCAGGTCAGTGTCCTAATTCCACAGGCTCATCTCAATTGGCAGACCAGCTAACTCATATGGGCAAAGCTATCTATAGTAAAATGTAGTTTTTAATTCTTCCTTATTTCGGCTTCTAGGTTTTAGGTTCAAGCCAAGCAAGGGTTCTAGAGTTCTAGCCCATACAGACTTGTTCGATCCCCAGGGGAGCACAAATTTGTACTCGGTTTTGGTTGGTAATAGGATTTTTTCAAGTCCGCCTGGCTAGCTACCACCATCTTATCAAAATCTGTCGCCATAATAATAATGTTAACGGTTGTTATGTTTCGACAATTTGTGATAAAGCCAGCCCCTCTGTGGCTGAGGGTTCCAGGTGGAGCTTGATTCATCGGCCCTTATCGTCACTTACCATCAGGTGAGATGAAGTCCAATAAGTTCCCTGTCTAGCATAAAAAATCTGAATTAATTAATTTTACAACATTTCATTTATTTTCTACATAATTATGCAGGTATCTAAGAAAGAAGCTATAAGAAATTAGTCCGAAACTCAAGACACGTGTCTTTTAATTCCGTCGTTTTAATAAAAAAATCATGATCAAAATTACAGTCATTCTAAACAGACTTAAGCGTCAATTAAGAAGATTACTTGTCAAAACTAGCAATATGGCGTTTCAGGATATAGGAAAATAAAGAAATGGTATTTTTGTTTTTGGGGTTATATAGTTATGAAACGTTATGAATTGACAAACTAGCTAAATCCATATAGAATTTTTTTTCAGAAGGGAAAAAATGTGTGACGGATGTTAGGCGAGTGAATGATAGATTAATAGTTGTGAAACTACTAGTGGGTGAATGTGTTTTAAACTTTGTAAGTGCTTATGCACCTCAGACAGGATGTGATGAAGTAGAGAAAGATAAGTTTTGGGAGGATTTTGATGCAGTGATGATGAATGTACCCGATAGTGAGAATTTGTATGTTGGTGGAGATTTTAATGGGCACGTGGGAAGAATAAATGGAGGATATGAGAGGGTGCACGGAGGTTTTGGTTTTGGCAACAGAAATCAGGAAGGCGAATGTCTGTTACAGGCTGCCTTGGCTTTAGACCTCGCAATAGCAAACACACTTTACCAAAAACACGATCAACATCTTATAACTTACCATAGTGGAAACCACAAAACGCAAATTGACTTTTTCCTTATCAGGCGATGTAATATCAGGGCAGTAAAAGATTGTAAAGTGATACCCGGGGATCCCTTAGTCTCCCAACACCGGTTGTTGCTATTGGAGGTAAAAATCAAACAGAATCTTGTGGCTAAAAAACTTAAACCTCCGGCAAAGATTAAATGGAATTGGCTAGAAAAGAAGGATTTGACTGAAAAATTTAGGAAGAAAGTGGTTGACAAAATGATTGAAATGAAAGACTTGACTGGGAAAACTGTGAATGAATTTTGGATGGAAATGGCGACGTGCATGCGAAGTGTGGCGAAAAGAGTATTTGGAGAAACAAAAGGGAAAGGGAGAATGGATAAGGATACATGGTGGTGGAATGAAGAAGTGAAAAAAAGAAGTTTGACAGAAAAGAAGAAAGCGTTTAGGGAGTGGAAGACTGTAGATGATCAAGATAGCGTGGAAAAAGAGAACAAAAGGGCAGTATATGTGGAGTATAAAAGGAATGCCAAGCGGGCGGTTGCTAGAGCAAGGGGCGGGGTACAGGAAAAACTGTACAAGTCGCTGGAGAGCCCCCAGGGGATGAATGACGTATTGAAATAGCGAGAGCAAGAGCAAAGAATGCTAGCGATATTGTGTATATAAAATGTATAAAAGATGAGAGAGGAATGGTTTTGACGAATGACGAAAAATAAAACATCGCTGGAAGGAGTATTGATAGATGTGTGGTGTGACACGGAGAGATAAGATAAGGAATGAGTATATCAGGGGAAGTTTAAAAGTAGCACCAGTGACAGAGAGCCTGCTGAGTAATAGACTGGGATGGTTTGGTCATGTTATGCGAAGAGATGAAAGCTATGTTGGCAGAAGAATGTTAGGCATGAACGTGGAAGGACGTAAAAGGAGAGGAAGACCAAAGAAGAGATGGATGGACTGTGTAAGGAGGACATGATAGCGAGAGGAGTGGATGAGAAATTGGTGAAAGATCGAAAGGAGTGGAAGAAGAAGACATGTTGTGCCGACCCCGCCTAGAGCGGGATAGGGGCAGGAAGAAGAAGGGAAGGCTTGTGCCCCAGCAGTAGGGATGATGCTGATGATGATAATCGTTCCACAAGTAGCAAATGAAATAAGTGGTATCTTAATGGGTCAGTAGGTATGTCTCCAGTACACTATGTGGGTTATTTTAATATTATCGCAAGTGTCGATTGTTCTACGAGTACTATCATAGATCGGTGTCTTTGGCTGGCCACCTTAAAAAGTTATATCGACATAGATCTGGCAGTTTTGCAACAATAACCTATTATTACGTAGCTACCTTTGCGGGAAGCAATAAATTGCGAGTACAATATATGAATTCTGGAATAGTGTCTGGTTAAAAATACACTTTGTTGAATCTTTTTCTGCCTGACATGATCGATCTCACACGGAGCGGGGTCGACACGAGCCAGGCCCCATACAAGTGGCCAATCTTTTCGAAGGAATATAATACAAATTTCAATTTTTGACAACTGCTCTTATATTTGACACGACGGCCGCCATATTGTTTTCTCTGTAATACGTCAGTTTCTTACATTTGTATACTATTCGTCCGGATAGGATGTACTGCTTCCTTTTCCAATACCAGTGACATCTTTCACACATCTAGCTTCATCGGTTTTATTTTCATTCTAGGTCCATTCACATCCATATCTCTTGTTATATCATATTCAGCCTTCCTCGTAACATTTAAATTAAAAATAATATTGGTCATCCAATCAATGACCGGCCTTAGCGAACATTGCTTACTTTACGCAACCGCCGCCTATCGCGCCTGGCTACTGCGCTATCGACCTCCACAGACAAAAATAATCTACTTAATTTTTTTGCACTATGAAACTCACAGTAGTGCATTTAATTTCTCGGGTTCCATCAGCTTACAAAGTGTTGTCAGTTCTATAGCTCTTAATCCGAATAAATCCTTTGAGCTCTCAATCGGCCCGCGGCTTATTGACCAATCAGAATCATGACTTCACAAATAAAAACTGAAAACTGACCGTCCTATTTGCAGCTATAAATGGCAATAAAACCTATCTGACAATATAGGGCTGCACAGTTTAATTTGGCTTTTGAAAATGAGCATGCAATCCAGGGTTGCCACACTTTGGTTCAATTTGGTTTTTGAGAATTAGTATGCAATCCAAATGGGACGCACAAAGAGATAGGGACCAGAATCGCTGTACGCTCTGCTAAAGAGATTATGCTTAGAGTATACCAGAGCATGTTCAAGGCGGCACTGGCGGAATCTTGTAAATTAAAACCGACGAAGGGAATGGAGCTGGGGACGTAGGTGCATACATAAATACATAGATACTCACGCCTTTCTCCCCTAAGCAGTAGCCAGAGGTGTTTTGAGGCCCCGTTTCGCTAGCTTATTTCAGGTTCCAGGTAAAAGGGGCGAGCCTATTGCCATTCATCGAGAACTTTAATTGATAGCAGCAATTTGCTAGACGCTACAACAGGAACGCTGCTACATTATTCGTTAGATTATACGCCGTAGTAACTTTCATAGCCAAACCTCTGCTAGGTGCGTATTTTGTATCTAAAATATATTTTTTTTTTAGTAAAAAATTAGGCGAGGCACACACAGTATTTCTTTAATTACTCACACCTCTATAGTATCGCCAAAATTTAGGTAAAGGTTTCATAGCACGTTGATCCATAGTTAGTTTCGATCTTACGTGCTAAACAGGACACAAAGGGTATTAATTAATGGCTTTAAATTGGAGAGCATTTTGGCAACGTCAGGTGTGCCCCAAGGATCCATATTAGGAACTCTATTATTTTTACTTTTTATAATTGACATAGAACAATGTTTCAATTTTCTGTTATATGCGGATGATCTAAAAATCTTTAGACAAATAACCCAGACATCTGACTGTCTACTATAGGTGGCTATTTTGATTGGCAAATAAAATGTCAAAACGGGGCTAGTCCTGACGTCACGCAGCTTTTGACCAATTATGGTGGATTGCTAAGTTTTGTATTTTTATAAAATAAAATTAAATATCAATCACAAGCATAATCTGAGAACCAGTGATTTTGAACGAATCTCCTTGTCCTGAATTATTATTATAAATCATTATTTCAGTGATTCTTTGTAAGTGTCATCATCCCTATTCTGCGGAGGCATTAAGGTTGTAAATAGTATATGTTTGAATACAAATTCATATGAAAACTTATTATCACAACGACACCGAACCATAAGTGTAAAAGAGTTAATTAGCGATTCTAATTGACAAGCTGAAACAAAATAGGAACGAGTGTCGTTAAATTAAGGATTAGCGACTTTATTGATGCGCTATTATCGAGCCCGCCCACGTTGGATGTGAATAAGTTTGTCAACAATCCTAATGAGTTTTCGCGGAGTATTCGTTTAATTGAAGCCGTTTCCTCTCAGGCACTTGAAAATCACAGAATTCTAGGATATAATATAAAGCCGACTTTGGCTTTGGGCGTCTTGTACTCGATTTTTTATAGTATATTCGGTATTCGGTATACACACACACATACAAAAATCTTGCCTATATCTCCGAAGGTAGGCAGAGCTTAGGTCCATTAACAGCAATTTTTCGCCAATCACATTAGGGTCCTATGTAATAGGTGGCGAGCCTATTGCCATCTATTGGGCACATAAATCGCAGTACATTGCTAGGTGGAATGCTGCTGCCCATTACTCATCGTTGTATTTACCCTGTCGTAAAAAAATGTTAAACTAACCCAAGTAAGCAGTGTGACGAACACGGCCATTTTTTATAGAATCATGTTGCTTATCACGATTTCAGTCGAGAAACGCCCACTGTTGGGCATAGGCCTCCCCTAAGGTACTCCAAACAGATTTGGTACTCCGTTACCCGCAAAATTTATTTATAGGTATTGTTATATGTCAACAATGTTAGAAATTTTACAATGAAAATGTCAGAATAATATTTCCTCCCCTTTTCTTTGTAATATTTCTAACATAAAGGATTTATTTGTCGGAAGTGAATGGAGAAAACGGCAGTGGAAGGCTTCGGCGGATCTTTGAATATGAAATTGAAAGTATTTTAGAAAAGGCGCAGGACAAGAGTACTCTTAATCGATGGGCATGCATGACGACATTAATGAGATTGAAAGAAGTATTTGAGGATCGTAGCAACGGGAAAGAAGTGATCTCTGCCTATATATGACCTGCCGATATTACTAGTCAGATTGCAATTAATAATGAAACGTTTGAATGTGTCAATTGTACAGTATTCTTAGGAATAAAGTTGGATTCCAGATTGCAATGGAATCCTCATATTTTAACTTTATCCGAGAGGCTAAGTTCAGCAGTAATTATGGTAATGGGCTCGTCACCTTTTACATGGGACCCAACTTAACTGGCGTAAAGTTAATTCACCCCCTTCGGGATATTGGCGTGATTTATGCATGTATGTACACTGTTGCATCCATATTAAACGCAAATTAAGTTACGGACGGCCAGTACCGTGACAGAACCTGTAAAAATTCAGTCTATGTAAAAATCGTTTGATGTCGCAGCTCACAACCGTGGACCGTGTTGACGGAGTCCTTTACTGTTTTTAGGGTTTCGTAGCGAAAGGGTTAAACGGGACGCTACTACTAAGACTCCGCTGTCAGTCTGTCTGCCAGGCTGTATCACATGAACCGTGATAGTTAGACAGTTGAAATGTCACATATGATATATTTTTGTTGCCGCTGTAACAACAAATACGAATAAACAGAATAACATTTATAAATAATTTAAGGGACTCCAAACCGTGATTTTTTGGCGTTTTTTTTATATAGATGGTATTCTGTAGCTACGGAATTGTGCGCGGGTCCGACTCGAACTTGACTTTTTTTTTCGGACGGCAGCTTCTTTGAACTACGTGAACGCTAGTGAATTTGAAAATACTGCTTTTGCTACTGAAATTGTCAACAATTCGGTTGGATGCACCGGCGCGTATATCTTTTGTAACGTAAATATGCAGGTTTCAGTCAGTCTGTGTACATTCCTCTTTGGTTTTAGCTGTGGTTTTAGTTTTTTCTAAATAAACAATAACATTCCAGTTGGAAATGCGGCGTGATGCGAGCATCGACAGAGAATGTTACACTTGACAGTGATAGAATGCTATTATAATTTTTTGATCTCGAAAATATCTAGGAGGATAAAATTAATTACACATACTTACATAAATCACGTCTATTTGTCCCGGAAGTGGTAGGCAGATGTGATTAATCACCCACGTTTCGTCAATTACGTCCGATGTAGGAGGCGAGCCTATTGAAGTCGCCTTGTACAGTCAACGGCTCTTCAGACTACTCTTCAGACTACCCAAAACTGTCAAATTCCTTCAATCGATTGTCAACTTTATCCTGTTGCCAGTAGAACCAAAAATCGGCTGAGATTATTTAACATTTTGTGGTATTCTGACGTGCTGTTGTCTGTACAACACCCGCGGGAGAGATTGGGGACGGCAGAGCAGAATACCTAGGTACTATAAAAACACAACTTACGTAATTTTCTATTTCTATGTCATCGTTATGTAAATGCTTAAAATTTTTCAAAAAAATTGTCCGGAATTATAGAAAAGTTAAAAGTTAATTTTATGCCACCGCCTGACCAGAAAGTGGGATTTTTCGCACGCATAGCTGGCGGAAAAGTCAACTTTATGGTCAGTGGCCCTGGCCAATCTATTCGAACGCATAGAAAACAAATGTATGGAACTGACGTATTACAGAGAAAACAACACGTCAGTTTCGTACTTTTCTATTCTATGCGTTCGAAAAGAAAAGCCCAGATCACACAAGATGTGATATTAACGTGTTATCGTAGCTCACCGGAAGGAGGCAACCCGGGAAATGTTTACTGCAACTCCCGAGATGTCATCACCGACGTATGTGGTGGGCATATTTAGTCGAATTTCTATCTGTGTCCAAGGCCGCGGTGAGATGACTCGGTGACGCGCTCGTCGTGTCGAGCGCTCGCCTCTTATCGGCGCTATCTATCGCTTTCGGCGCTGGGAGCCAATTCTCGCACAATCGAAATAATTTAGAATTCGAGATAAAGTTCCAATACGATTTTTTTTTCAATTTTCAAGCTATTCTGGACAAATCGAGAACAATTTATTTAGAAGGAAAACCGTTCGAATTACTTCGAGTGGTCAACTTCGAGATTTAGTAATCTAAATAAGGGTTCGAAGTATAAACTCGAATTTTAATAATCTCGTATATGGCGAGAATTGGCCCCCGGGCCCTCGCAGCCACCTGTTGGGTGGACGTGCGGGACGGACCGCGGCATTCGCGACGCGACACCGCACCGAGGCGACACGGCCCGTGCCCGGGAGACGCCCTCATCACTACTCCGGTCCAGACGAGATACGTCCTTACTGATACGGTCATCCTGAGTGCCCCTGCGACAATGTTCCCGAACAAAAAACCCTCCAAAGCCAAACAGTGCGTACATAACATAATAATGTGCAGTATTTAATAGAAATGGACGCACTGCATACGTGCTAACTTACACCCGAATATTGAAACTTTACTCAAATTAAGCCAAACAGTGCGTACTTAACTTATGCAGAATTCGTTAGAAATTACGCACATGTTAACTTACCCCGATACGGAAATGTTGCTCAAATTTTGAACACTGCCTACAGAGTTAAGTGTGAAATATCTGTCGGGATTTGCATGAATGGACGTCAATTTTGTCAATACCTTAAATTACTTATTTAGATTTTAATTTGAACATAAATAAATGCTAGAAAAATTAGTACAATAAAGTTTGTGCCGAGTGGTATAGGCGGATCGCAGACAATGCGGGTTCGTTTCCCGCAACTATGGTGATGTCAAAAATTGTAAATTATAAAATTATTATAATTTACAATTATACATTATAGGTAGAAATAAAGTCCGCTTTTGCAAACTCTACATAGTTTGCAAACATAGTAGGTATTTTATTGTGTGTGCATTTATGATGTGACAATTTGAAAGGTGGAAAAATTAACAATTTTTCAATAACACCGTAGTATTAGCGTGGGTAGTGTTCAGGGTGTGCGTTATTTCTGTCACGTGTTGTATACCAAGTCTTATTTCTACGTATTTGTCGTTTCTAAATTTTTCAGTTGAGTAATTCGACAGCCGATTATTTATACATTTGTTTTTGCTGACTTAATTGTTAAAACACGAAAGACTTTCAGGAATTGTTTCTGGTTTAGGTGCACTTTATTCTATACAAACTTCTAAATTTGAAATATTTAATAGTGATTTTAATGAAACTTCGTATAGGCACTCAACAAAACACGTATTTCTAATAGTTATCAGACCACACTGTCTATCTATTATTTATATTTTAATGGACTGCATGGAAAGTAGGTCTAACGTCCTATTTTTTTTATATTGTATGTGTTTTGGTCATACACACAAAGTGAAAACTCCTGAATAACGTAATGGTCCATCCATCTAAACTTGAGTGAAAAAGATCTTTGCTATTAAGATGTGTTTAATTTTTTTCGTTTAAAATAATTTGATCATTATAAGTGTCCTATATTAACACAGCCTTAAGTATTTCTAGTTACAATCTGCGTATTAAATCAAACCAAATCTCAGCCGTACCGTCTCCATATTTCGCAGCGTATCGCGTTATCTTGATCAAGTACTCGCTTTTTCAGTAATGACGATAATGATCTGTTATTTTTTCCTGCGGGCCGACCCTAATTCGTGTACACAAAACCACTTGATTGCACGACAATTGCGTTTTCGTCGCTGAATTAAAGGCCTGTCCTCGCTTTCCTTCCTGATTTTCCGTAATTTTGTCTGCTCGTGCTAATCTTGTTCCCAGTCTATCTGGGGTCGGCGCAGTATGTTTCCCCATCCATTCATATCGGCAATAAACGGAGAGAGTGATTGGGATGAAAACATTCCAATCCGTGCTGCTCAAGGTTTTGGCTCAGGTTTTACAGCCGACCACTTGCCTGACACCAACCCTCTTGGGGTATGCTGCTGTTGATGGTTTGCCCTCCACCATTCGGCTGCTTAAAGGTCTACACTGGGCAATCTCCCTTAGTCGAATTTTACATCACCCTTGGGTTGATTCGGGACTGGGCACACACATTTAGACTGGTGTATTGCCTCGGCAGATCCCAGACTCTCCCCACTTAAAGGGCTTGGGAAACACCGGAGTGGTTTAGGTCATGAGTCGCGCGAGTCCATGGTGCGTAATGTATTAATTACACACCCCCAAAAAAAAGGAGCTTTCACATTCTTCGTTATTTTTTCGCTTCCAGTAGGCCAGCGTGGAAGAGCTAATATGTTTATATGTTTAGAGGTGTTCGTTATCATTATGCTCGGCACAGAACTGCAAATGAGTACAGTGCGGTTATTAATACTGTGGCTTCCAAAGGGGTTTTGTGGCCGATGGCCCAGTTCTTCGGGGGTGACGTGTCTACTATTGAGACGCTCCTTTGTGACACACAACACCGAGTTATCTGGGCGCGCGCTGCATCTGCAACAACGTTACAAAATGTAACCAAATTAATGCTGGCCTTAAGCGGGGAATTCACTGCACGGACTTAACTACAGCATGCCTGCTGATATGCCCGCCGGACCTCGCTTCTGTTAGCTCTGTGCGATGGTTGCCCAGTGTAGGGCTGTCAGTCAGTCTGGCCTATACAAACGAGGTCCGCGCGTGCATGTCTGGCGGGTATGCCCGTCTAGTGAATTCCCCGCTTTACTGATGTCGCGATAGACTCACAAAGGACACGCATTGTTCTGCTCTCAACGCGACAACGCGAACTGCGTGCGTATTGGATATTGAGATGCGAAACATTTTAACCCACTGGCCTAGTGGTTTGGCCACGGGATTAAGATTCACAGATCCCGAAATCGTTCCCCAAAAATTTGCATTCGGTTATGCCTTTTTTTAAATCTGCCTGGCTAGCTACCACCATCTTATCAAAATCTGTCGCCATGACAATAATGTGAAGAGCATTATTGTGTTCTGTCAATTTGTGATGATGAGATAGTTCCTCTGTGGTTGAGGGTTCCAGGTGAAGTTCGATTCCATCTTCAGCCCTTATCGTCACCTACTGAGATTTGTTAGATATTACATATTTTCTTAACTAAAATTCTAGAGGACGTCTTAGATTGCCCCCAGTTATTAGCACTTATAAAATTCCTTGCACCAGCCAGATTTCCACTTAAGCGGATTACACAGCTTCGTCCCCTGATGAATAGAGTTCGTAGTTCCTATTCATCTGTATCGAACACCAAATAATTAAAGCGTTATTTCTGATGCATACCACGATTCCCATAGAGTAAGAGGATTGTGTGAAGCTGTAACATTTTAGTTCGAAAAGCGGTAACATTTTTCAACCCTGTAAACATAGTCCAGTTTTAATAATTTTTGGATATGTTGTTAATTTTTATTTTTACGAAATATTGCTTAGGAGAAAAGTTTCGCATCGAAATATTTTTTTTGACATAAAGACATCCTCGAGCATTATATTTTTTTAAAAACTGAATTAATTAAAAAAGCAATACGTACTTACTTTTTGCTTAGGATGTACTGAATCTAAAAAAGAAGAAAATAAATCATTTTGTAAAGATTTAGGGGTAACGTTATCGCTCGAGACAAGAATTCAAAAGGAAATGTAGGCATTACTCGCGCCGCGTATCTGCACTTCACAATCCTCTTAAGATTTTTCCTTCAATCCGAGTCGACACGGTCAAACGGTAACTATTATAGCTTACTTCATTTCTCGAGGTATTATACTTTGTTATTTAATGGTAATATTTATTGAAATATGATAATAAGCCTTTACGAGATCCATCCGCGAATCGAGATGCATTTCATATTCAATTATTTTACCGTGAGTACCTACGCCGAGAGCTGAGCGGGAGGGGTTATGTTAAAAATTTAAAAACGCTTGGTCGACAATAAATTACTGAATTTCACAATAAAGTAGATAAACCTATGAAAAAACAACGGTGTAGTTTTTCAAATTTAGCCATCAACATTTGGCTTCATTTGCTTGACGACGACACTAACAACAACAAATCATTTATTACCATAATATCGACCAAAGGTATTTTAAATGTCTCCTGAAAAATGTGCCCATGTGGAGTTAACTGGTTTGCCAATTGATGTATCGATATGCTTTATTTTTGACATAATTTCCTAGTCTGTTTTAGATCTGTAATAAAATAAACCACCTCGTATGTTATGCAGGGATCCATTTAGCCGGGGCCGATTGAAATCATCAGCCGCTTCGACGGATGTAACCTAGGCTGTATGTGTATGGTTGTCGTTAATAATTCAGCTACACGTTAGTTAGTTGTATAGCGGACTGCAATTTTCCATGTGCACGTTCGGGGCCAGCACTAATAGCGTATTACTATGGCATTTAACGTCGCGGTTCTCGTGTTCAATCCGGATTAAAGGGCTTTTTAACCACGAGTAATAACCGCTGTGTCTCCGGGCCTTTGTAACTGTGTCGTGTCGTCTTGTGCGCTATTGTAATGGGTGCTTGATGAAACCACATGGTGGTGCGAAGAGAGTGAGTATCGCACGGTGCCGCCCCGTCAGAATTTGTTTGGAAAAATGTCAATTTTGACAATACTTCAATGTTAAGCACGACTCTTAACTTTTTAAATTTAGAAATTAATTTATGATTTTTTTGCATAGTACCTTTTGATTATAATATTAGATTGTTTAATTTAATGTTACAAAGGAGTATTCTTGACGCGTCGTGTTTGGGTGTTGTACAAAAACAATCTGCTGTGTTCTACCATAATGTGTCAATATTTTCAAATGGCTACCCCATGTGATTTCGGACATTTTTGATTATTACATTAACTGCCGCACTCAGAGACGTCAATTAACTTTAATGAGTATTTAATGTCAAAAATTTTCATTCAAATCTAGACCATAGACCCGGCGAGAATAGCGACTAGTTTTGAATTGTAATTTTTTGACGTTAAGTACTCATTAACGTTATTTGACGTCTCTGAGTGCGGTAGTAAAAGTTTTATGCTGATGAGTCTCTTTATCCACCCTATGAACAAATCTATACTAATATAGAAAATTAGTTTTGCCTATTGATATATTAAACAGCAACTAATGAAAACGTTCTATGTATGCCTTATTTTCAAGTCGATACATGTATAGTATAAATATCTACCTACATCTACTACGGCACACTACGGCCTGAAGACCGCCCCAAGTTAAAAATAGGCGGTTTAATAAAACTTTCATTTCCCTGTAGTTACTGCGACAGGCATATCAGTGCGGCCACTAATACTGTTAGTACTAAGCGACTCGGAATAGCTATCTCCGTGAATAATTAAGCCGTAGGGGTTAGCGCACCAGTGGGCCTAGTACGTTATGTGGACAAACTCTCCCCCGGGAAAACAGAATGTTTTCCTCTCGCTCCGACTCCGACTAAATTACGAGACAAAACACTGTCTAGTGGTGGAGGGAGATTTTGTCCACGTCCCGTGCTTGACTTACACGCGGGCGCTCCTCTGTCGGAAGCCGGCCTTTGTGAGCGTCGCCCGCCACGCAGCATCATGTGTCAACTCGGATTGTCGGAATTGTTCAAATATTTATTCCTCTGGTCTCTTACTTGCTACATTTTTCTAAGTAATCACCGGAATAGTGTGATAGATGATAGCTACTGAGCGTGCACTGTGTTAGGAACAATGACATAAACACGATTTTTTTTAAATGTTAATAAAATATGGTCTTTTAAATAAGATATGGTCCTTCTACACGGTGCAAGTAGCTGGAGCAAGTAAACGCGCAAGCTATTTGCGCAAACAGTATGCACAAGTTTTAAATTTCAAACAATACAATATAACCCATAGTAATAGTAGTTCAATGATATAACCCTTTTTAAATGTGTGATCAACGATTGACTAAGCAAAAATAAGAAAATGTATTTTTAAGTCAACATATCCCGCTGGATCAGTTGATTAAACAGCCAATTTTGCTGTCATAATTTTCTTAACTGTAACAGATTTTAAAAACAACATTCCAAATATTATCTGACTTAAATTTTTTTTGTAAAGGTCTCTCTGCATACTGAATGGAACGGGATGAGAAGTTTTAGAATTATCGTTTCATACAAAATGTACTTGAATGACGGACGGGACGCGAAAGTAGCACTCACGGGACGTTTCGAGCGAGGCAGTCACGTCCCCGTCTCGTTCGAGGTATTATCTCGTCACAGACACCCTTAACTGATTTCGGTGTCTTGGAAACCATTTCTTTTGCAGGACAATGAATTCGTTATTATTATTAGTGTTTAAATTGTGCGTTTCTTGTTTCTTGTTCCGATGTGAAGAGTGTTCTGTTCGTCAAACAGTCCCAACGAGGCGATGCTGGACATGATAACCGACCTGCAGTCGGAGCGGATGGATGCGCAGCGCGCCGAGCTCGGCGGCCGGCCCAAGAAGCCGGCGCCGGAGGCCAAGGGTGCCTCGCTACCGGGGCTCCGCCCCCAGAACACGGGCGCCGCCAAGCCGGAGGACGACTTTTTGGATATGATCGCCCGCGTACAGGTAAAGTGTGCTAGTTTTCTGGTTATTACAATAATATTTGACCGCCTCCGTGGTCTGGTGGTCCCCACTGGAAGTAAGGCGGGCGATATCCAGGAATTGCAAATTTGTACTTGGTTTGGTGATTGGACTTTTTCGAAACCACCTGGCTATGAATTCGGGGGAATGTGCATCAAAAATTCCCAGATTCCCCCGAGGGAAAGCATTCTGGCGAAACTGGGAATACACCCCATCTTAGCATTATCAGTCGACGTAATAATAATGTTAACAGCATTATTATAGTGTTCCGACAATTTGTGATAGTCAGCTCCTCAAAACCAAAAAATCACAACCGCTCGGGTGAATGCGCGGTGAAGCAACTAAGAGAACAAGAGAGAGGTCCAACCAGAGTTGCCATAAACAAAAAAAAATAATAGACAAATCTTTATTTTGATTTTAATTTGAACATTATATAATTGTTAGAAAAATGTCATAATAATTTAGTATACTATAACGTATTGGTTGGCCGAGTGGTTCAGGCACCTCGAAGGCAGTGAACGCGGGTTATATTCCCGCATCAACACTATGTAACTTTTCGAACTTTTCTATCTTTCCATCGCTTGCCGCTCGCCAGGGCTCCCGGCTGGAGGACCAGCGCTCCGAGCTGCCGCGGCCGAAGCCCGAGGAGCCGCGCCCCAAGACGGTGCCCGACGACGACTTCTTCGCGCTGCTCATGAGGGCGCAGGCCGGCCGCATGGAGGACCAGAGGGCCACGGTGAGTCTTATATTATATCATCATCATCATCACCATCACCAGCCTTCTTAGGCTCGAGTTCACCAACACGTAAACAGCACTGGCCTCTATTATACTAGTACGCTGGACTGTAGGTTGTCAACCAATATACTTCCCAACAAAAAAAATGATCAAAATCGGTCAATAAACGACGGAGTTCCGCGGAACATATAAAAAAACATACGAGTACGAATTGAGTAATCTCCTCCGTTTTATCGTCGGTTAAAAAATGAAGCAAATTTGATTATCGCCATCTTGGCTCTGATGGCACTGGTATGTGAAAGTGAACGTCCACGGAACTATTATTAGAGATGCATTTGTAATGTCAAATACAAGCAACAAACGTCAAATTTAGTACCCATGCCGCTCGATAGGACGCTTCCAATCGCCACGAGAAACATTTGTAATTTTAGTAGACGTATTCAGTCCAGCGTATTTATTTATTAGAGGTCAGTGGTAAACAGACGATTATTATTTAACCGACAGTTTAAGACGTTTTACCGTATGGAAGAACGGTCAAAAACTGACGGTTATCTTTTAATCGCTTGTTTTATGTGTTGGCGAACTCGAGCCTTAATGTCCGAATTTCAACCGCGGTCTAATTGTTCGCACACCGGAATTAAGACTCCCAAAGTCCCGGGTTCGATCCCCAGGGGATTCGTGGTGGGACTGTTTTCAAGTCCGTCCGGCTGGCTGCTATTATCTTTGAAAAAAATTATCGCCATAATACGTAAACAGCATTATTACGTTGCGACAATTTGTGATGAGATGGCCAGCCCCTGTATGGTTATGGCATTTATCACCATCAGGTGAGATGAAGACCAAGAGCTGTCTCTGTCTAGCGTCTTGACCATTCATTAGTCTATTGTAGTCATACCAGGAGATCTACTATAATTCTCCGAACGAAACTTGCCAATCGAACGAGAATAAAACGAAACTTTGGAACTGACCCTACTCTAATACATGTTCGGATGCTCAAATGGATAATTTTAAGCGTACTGTAATGCTACGATTACCTATACGCGTTACCTTAATCAACGTAAAATAACCGTATCGTACCAATATTTATTGGTGGTTGTCAACCAACAAAAATGATTTTTCGTATTTTCAAGTAGATATACAAACTTTTTGTTGGTTTCGGTCCGATAAAGAATAATATCAATAAATATCAACAGTAGTTTCCATTTTCGTTGAATTATAGTAGATATAAATAAGCGAATTTTGACTTTGACTTTGTGTGGTTTCAGATCCCTCTGCAGGAGAACCGCCTGAACAAGGGCTCCACCTCCAAGAAGTAGGCGGCTGGCCCCTCAGCGCTTTACTATACTCGTTGCACGACCGACTTTCCTCGCGACATACGACGCACCACGACTGTTTTCAATTATACAGGTTACTATCGTCTATTGTAGTGTTGTACTCTGACGTCTTTTTGTAAATTACTTACTTAGATATTTCTCCCGATCACTCTCTCGACTTTCTGTCTCTTTTCTGGGCATTCATTCTTCACTGACACCTTTCCGGTGTGATGGGTGGTGTGAATCTAAAGGGAGTGGATGGCTTGATCACGTCTGACCCGATGGAAGAGGAAATCCCATATAAACTGGGAAGAGGGAGAAGAAGAGTACCGCTAGGCTATTTGTAAAATGTCGGCCTCTTACTGGGACAGGTTTAACGGTACTAGAGTGTCTTTGGAAAGTTCGCACAATTTAAATGTATAGAGGAACCCCACGTGAGGCCTGGAACGGTGGTATTTTGGAACCATTGTATTGAAATAAATTAAACTTAATTTCTTTTTGTTGGACATCTTGCGACTGGCCCCGTGCCGCTCGCTTACGAGGCTCCGACTCTTGTACATCCCAGCATTCCGTTCAATTATATGTCGATTCTAGATTAAAATTAAATAATGTCGTCAATATACTCGTGAATTTATATTGTAACCGATGAAAAAAAAATGTAAAAAAATATTTTTCTTGTTAAGCGCCTAGATTAAGTTAAACATTACTTATGATTATTTATACACGGATTTAATATATAAGTTAGTTTGTATAATTTTCTCGGCGAGTTTGTGTGTTAACCTACCCGCTGTGAGCATATCAAGTTTGGAGCTTTTTATGATTATTTACCTGTGTCTACTTGGCTCTGTATTTGGCAATAATTTTGCACGTTATTTTTTTGTATACAAGTTTAATACTGCTAGGAACTAAGTGATGGCTAAGTGCCGCTCAAGTTACGGTGTGAAATGGCTTTCGCCAATTCTATTACATTGTAATTTACATTGTCCATTCTTTATGCCTCATATTTCATCAATCCGAGAGCTATTCATATTAACATGGGTTTAACGTGCTGGCGAGTGAGTAATTTCAGTGTAATAATCTGTATCTGTTGGTTTCCTACGTAGCGTAGGCAAGGCGGACGCGGGCGGACTTATGACTCTGACATTTTGACTGACTTTTTTATAAATTTCTTTGGAATCACTCATTGACGTTTAGTTGAAGCTTCGAATATAATATTCTTCTTCTATGCTTTATGATTGTAGATCTATGCAATCTTGTTTTGGATAGCCTCTTGGTAACTGTTCCCCAAAAGATGTTACATTGATGAGCCGCCCGCTTTCGCAGCCACTTAAAAGCACTACCACTACATTACTGGCACAATTTTATTGATCCACAAATGAGTAAAGTTATTTATAACTTCATGCACCATCTATGGTCTGGCTGAAACTTTTAATGTATAATTAGATCTATTTTTGTACATAGTGTCATCGATTATGTACAGCTAATAGTTGAATTGTGAGATAAATTGTTCAGTTTTATCTTGATACCGTATCTGTGCGATAGTGGAGCCTATATTATTGTGTCAACCAATGTGGGTACCGAGATAAACAGCCAATACACTGCATACACTTTAGATTGGCATAATTACAAAGATATTGTAATTGTGACAACAAACGAGGCGCGAATGTATGGGTTCCCTGTTAGCAATGTGCACAAAATATTGTTTTAATTTTGGTTGGTGGTAGGCCTTTTTTCGAGTCCGCCTAGCTGGCTACCAGCATCTTAACAAATTCTGTCGCCATAATAACAATGTTTACATCAATATTGTGTTCCGACAATTTGTGATAAGATGGCCAGCCCTTTGTGGTAGAGGCAGGTGAAGCTCGATACCATCTTTGGCTCTTATGGCCTCTTACCATCAGGTGAGATGAAGGTCAAGAGCTTCCCTGTCTAGCACCATTTCCTCGTTAGAAGCATTCCACACATGCATTTAGTAGAATCGTAACGACTGGCGTAGTTGATAGGGTTTAGGCGTGTTCACTGATGGAATTGACTAACTTTTAACGTGATGAGTAGCAGTGGACAGGCGACCGTTCACTTCTAGGGATAGTTCTACTATATTGTTGATACTTTGTAAACCCCCGAATGGTAAATCGAATGCAATCAAAATCTCAATTAGTGTTTAATTTTGTATGTTAATTTTTAATCGTCTTTTTGATATTAGGATATGGAAGTTTTGGATAAGTGTTTAAAGGTAAGGTTGGGAGGAGGGCGCGGTTAAAACTATGAGGTGGACTTTGCTAAGTCCTTATTTCGTTTAAGTGGCACTGGACCCTTCTTGGACGAGGCTTCGGCAGGAGTTGGTCAAGCGGCAGTGCTGCGTCTATGAAGAACGTATTATTTTTTTTTGCTGGATTGAGTTAAAGGGAGTTGAGTATTTGAAATCTGGAAAACGAGCTCTATAACCTTCCCATATAGACAATTTCAATATACTCCTAGTCCAAGTTCCGGAGATATAAGTGAACTGAGAGAAAAAAACTTTTAACGCGTTTTTCTCAGAAGTTGTGAAAAGGTAGATAATGCGTTTTTGGTAAACGCGGCAGAATAGACGTCGACTGCCCCTCTATGCAAGTGGCCAATTTATTAGAACGAATGGAATTCAAATGTAAAACTGACGTATTACAAAGAAAACAACATGGCGGCCGTCCTGTCAAATGTAACGTAGCGTCCTACGTGAGCGCGATTACGAAGCTATCCGATGCGAAGTTGGTGCGGTGCGGTGTGACGTGACTCTGTTATGTTATTGAGATCGCTCACGTGGCACGCTGCGTTAGAGAAGTTGTCAAAAGTTGACTTTTGTTCGATAGAATGTATGGTTTGCAACTTAGCTAGCTGCTTTAGCTGCCGAGGCCCAGACGGACGGACGGACGGACCTCCACAGCGGCCAATCTGATCTCCCAAAAGACAAACACCTAATCTGAACTAACGAACAATCGGAAAAATGCCAAATTGTGCGGAGCTGCTATCCGAGCGTGTACTAAAGATTGGAACACATTCTGGTGGCAACTCCACATGCATTGTTACTTTTAAGCAACTATTGTACTGTATGTCACACTAACAAATGCCAAATTATGCATATGAATTATAATTATTGAAACTTTATTGGGTACTTTTATTTTAGTATTTATTGTACTAGATGTATGTGCCCGATATATGGCCATAGGCTCGCCACCTATTACATATTACCTATTTTGATTGCCGAAAAGTGGGTATACATACATAAATCAGAGAGGTGAATTTAACCCACTGCCAATTAGTAAAGGGTAGGGTAGGGCCCATTTAATAGGTGAGCTTATTGCCAAGTATCGGGCACTTAAATCGCAGCATATTGCTAGTATATGAGTAACGCTGCTGCCCATTGCTGTCTTAGCCCTTAGTCGCCTTGTAGGACACCCGCGGGAGAGATGGGGGTGGTGACCAGTGGCGGTTGTACCTTAAGTGCGCTCGTGCGCTGAACCACCATTCAGAAGATTTAAAAATTACATAATTTTATACTTCACCTTCATTTTTACATTACAATAGTAATATTTATTCTTTAAACAAACAAAATCATAACAAATGACATTTCCAATTATGACGAAACAATTTAAGCGCTTTGCTAAGCTAATAACTGCCGCACTCAGAGACGTCAATTAACTTTAATGAGTATTTAATGTCAAAAAATTTCATTCAAATCTAGACCATAGACCCGGCAAGAATAGCGACTAGTTTTGAATTGTCATTTTTTGACGTTAAATACTCATTAACGTTATTTGACGTCTCTGAGTGCGGCAGTAAGACTTATTTTCCCTGTAAATAAATGTTCTCGTGCGCGCCAGGTGGAGCGCCAGGTCTAGGTTACGTCTGTATGGGTTACGAGCTAAGACGCCTGGCGCGTGAGACAAAAAATAGTTCATAGAAATGTACCGAAAATGAGTTTCGCTGTATCAGTGATGCGGTAATTATTGTTTCTTTTTGTTTACATTCCGTAATTGTTTTGTGTGTTGATTCTATTTTATACTGTGTGTGTGGTGTGAGTGAAAATGAGCATAAACATTAATGCACCACCAGTTCGACGACCCACCAGCCGCCACTGATGGTGACTATTGTATTCTGCCCTGCCGTCACCACATCCAAATATATTATTATAGAAACCAATAGAAATACTCAGTTGAAATGGCAAAGTGCCATTATTTTTCTCAAACGCCATCCTTTCGTTTAGAGATAATAATAGTTTATGAAACAGATTTTTTAGTAGGTAGGTATAATACTATTTACTACGTAAGTGTATGATTAGATACGGAGAGTTACGCACGAGCATTGCCAAACCTATTCTAGTCATATTTTATGAAAAAAGTAGATATCGGCATTAACCACGGATCCAATAGTCTATCTGAAATAAGTTTAGAATTGTTAGTTTCATTACATTATCAATAATAACTAAGATAGTACCTAAACTATATTTACCTAAGTTTGTTTTAAATAGAATATAAAAGCGACCGTAAGCTAAATATATGTAATACAGTCGGCAGTCATGGAGAGTATTCTGTTTTTTTAAAAAGGTAAGTGGAATTAGGAAATCTGCTTTTTACACTTTTCTTGTTGAACCCTACGATTCCCGGGATATAAAGTGTTGCCTTCTACAAAATCAGAAATACAACCAATTTCCAAGAATTTTATCATAATCCTTTGAACAAAAGAGCAAATGGAGTAACGGTTATTATAGGTACCTACGTTAAATTTTTTACGTAATTAAGGCCTGTTTCACAATCGACAAGTAAGTTCTAAGTAGCTTACTTCGCAGATCATTTGACAGTTGTAATTTGAAATAGATGTCAATTGAACTGAAAAGTAAGCTTCTCCGAACTTACTTGAAAAGTTGGGGCTGTTATTTTTTCACACTGTAGCCAGTTCGATTCTGCGTGTAGCAAGTGCATTTTCAAAAATATTTGAAAGCAAGTTGGCCTCCTTTTACGAATAAAGGTGTTTAGAGTGACTATTTTTCCTAAATTAAAAATACCATTAAAAATACGCTTGAAGAAAATAGGTTAAAACGCACCACAAAACGATTGCGAAATAGTGGATTTTACCCTTTAATCTTGTAAACTTCGAGATCATCGAACATACTTATTCGTAATGGATTTGCTTTAGTAAACATTAAAACCCAAATTATTTATTATTAAGTACGTACTGATAGTTGTGGAAAACACTCGGAGTATTTAGGACTCCCTTTTTACTCTGAGGGAAAACAACATACAAAAAAGAATGATTATAATGTTGCTTGTGTCGAAAGTCCGTGTAAGTGTAAGCCGTCAACATCAAAAGCAGAGCACGACACGACCGACAGTGCAATGTGCAAAATCCCTAACCAAATTGTATTACGTTTCTATTTATTTATTTGTTATAATAATCATCAGTGAAGGAATAAGGAAAAATAAATGATGGCTGTATGATTACGAACCATTTGCCTACATAGTTGTATGAAAATTAAAAGCAGTAAAAAAAACCAGAAACTTCTTTCTTTTGCGACAGTTCTGAACGAATTTTTTTCGTTCGTCACGAAAATAGTTTTTTTCTCCTCGATTTTAATGTTTAATTGTTTATGTCACTTCAGTATGGTTCTTGATTGAATAGTTTTTGTTGTACTAGTCGTGAGTGGGCCGTTGCAATTTATTGGAGTTGTTTGTGTGTTATGAACTGTAACTAACTGAAGTCAAAGTACAGTGTTAAAACTTGTTACCTCATATCGTAATATATCGCCGAGTTTCCATGCTTTTTAACGTAGGATGGATGATATCGATAACCAGCCAAGTACTTCCAAGTGTGACCAGTAAGTATTCTATGTGTTTTCCTACTTTAATTATTTTATTTCAAAACTGTCACGTTGTCGCTCAAAAAGTTTGTGTCGCACTTTGAATGTTTTGAACTGTTTTGTTTTGATGTATTTTGTCCGTAAATATTTTCGTGTGAAGTTTTCTTAGACTTATTGTTAAGTTTCAAGTATTAACTTCGGCATATTTGTCTTTCCTAAATCTTAATAATGTTTTCTATTCAACTTACAAACAGGTTTTATTTAGTGGAGCGATTTTGTAATAAATAACTAGATAATATGTAATAGCCAATTTATATAGTATAATATTGCCAGATTTTTCACTTTGGCCAATACTTGCAGGTCTTCTCATGATCACTTGCTTGCCAATTCTTGAGCAGATCATTAAAACAGTAAATATTTTCTTTCTTATACGACATGCTGAAACAGGTAAATTAATTTAAAATATGTACCTATTCTAGTTGAAATATTAGTAAGGCAATTGTTTAATTATTTATCACACAAAAATATATTTGAGTCCAAACTTGCATTGATTTTAGTTAAGTACCAAAATACAATTATCCAATGATAACAATTTGCCTAAATGAATTGTAGTCAATGTCACGAATAAGACTGCATAGAAATAAAAAAAATATTAATTATTATTAATTTTTTGGCTTTTAATATAAGCTGCATTGCTATTTACATTATGTCACATGTTTATTTAAGCCACCTGTTTCTAAAGTTATAGGTAGTTATCCTTCGGATTATTGTGACATAACCTATAAAGAAAGCATAAAACTAATGCACACAGAGATACTCTGATAGTTATCTCTAAATTTTCTATGTTGTAGATAATATTACTAGCCAAGTCATTAATTCACTGCTGTTATAGACTTGCGTTAAAGCTAGTTATTTTAATCTGCCAATGCATGTAAGAAATAAATTAATATTTTAATGGAATATTAAAAATTTATTTTAGAACCTTAATGATATTATATTTTAATAATAATTTTATTAAAATATGGTTTTGTTGTTTCTAATACAACCTGTGTTGGTTTGGGCTCATCAACTGGTGTGGAACATTATCTTACAAGAATTTATAAAAGAAAATTATGGAGTACAAGTTCTTTCGATGCGTTCACATAAACTTTTCAATAATTCTTTTAACTATTCGATTTTAATTTTAACATTAAATAAATGTTAGAAAAATTAGTACAAAGATTTTGGTGGTTAGAAAAAGAATTTCGAAAAATTATGATCTTGAGGCGGGAATCGAATCTGCGTCCGCTGCTATCCGGGCAGGTGCCTGACCGCTCGGCCACCCAAGACACTTATTAACTTGCCGAAATTCCTCTAACCTTTACACTTGACGTTGTAAGCCAACGGGTACCCTCGCAATGTAGAAATAAATTTCAAACATTCCAAAGCAGATATTTTTACAAATACCGTGCGTTCGGTTAAGCTTGGGTTTGCTTTATAAACTATTCGATTTTAATTTTAACATTATATAAATGTTAGAATTAATTAATTATTAGTACAAAGATTTTGGTGGTTAGAAAAAGAATTTCGAAAAATGGGGTTCGATTCCCGCCTCAAGATCATAATTTTTCGAAATTCTTTTTCTATATTCATCAAAATCTTTGTAATTCTTTTAACTCTTTACCTTCAATTATGAAAGAAAAAATTAAGGAGTGATATCAAATTTTCATACTACAAAAAGTAATAACCAAGTATTTCAATAAGTTTAGTTGATAGACAAATTTGAATGTAAGTCATGAAACCAGGTTCTTTAACATAAATAAGGGCATATACACTATAAAATTTCATTTCGGAGCTTTTAATGTTTGATTCGAATTATGAACATAAAAATACTTTTAAATACCTAATCTATATTTTTTATTACGGATATTTTTAATAGTATACAACATCTAGAACCACTTCTAGTAGGTTCCTCAGTGCATGTCGCGTGCCCGACCAAACGGAGAAGCGCAGTCGCCGCCATATTCATACGCACTACGCTCTTACGAAAACACCAAAGCCTCGATTCTGCTAATGTTAACGTAGCAATCGTGCCGCTGTTCCTTATTGCTTTTTAAGACTGTTGTTAATACAACAGAAAATAACAAAAACCTACTGTAATGCATTTTTTATTTTCTGTTTTAGCAACAGATACGATTGGTCGGTAACATTAGGCCGCAGTTACGCGTTACAGCGTCAGAGCTCGATAGAATCTTTGTAATAGCCGAGTAGTGAAATGGCGTGCCAATAATCTTGCTTGCGTGGCAAGGCTTGCATATTTCCAATGCAATTTGTTGGTTTAGCGGTTAGCCGCTAGAACCGACCGCTAACTGAGTCAGTCGTTCTACGGAGTCCCAGTATAGCACACGTTCTGTTTACATTATTATAGTAACAAACAAATTGTTGTTAGGACAAACATGGGTCGCGTACTTTTAAATACTTACATAAATTACGCCTTTATTACGGGCAAGCAGAGGTTTTAATACCCGCGTTTCGCCAGGTAATTGCAGGTCCCATGTAACAGGGGGCGAGCCTATTGCCATTCACCGGGTACTTAAATCGCAGGAAGCTAGATGCTTGCTAGATGGCACTGGCAAGTCTGCTGCTCTTTCCTGGCTATAAATACTTTTCAGTTTGGAATTTTACTGCAGCGAATACGTGATAGACGATTTAATTAAAAAATCATTGTTTCTTAAATAAGAACAATATAATCGGCATACTGAATGATTAAATTCCGATCTGTTTCGACATTCCGATAGTAATAGTATTGAATTTTTCAACCTTCGGTGCTTGTCTACCTGCATTATAGTTATTTTATCAAGCTTAGCCAATAGTGGGAGGCTAATTATTGGGATTAGGGCATAACTGATTCCGATAGCTGATTTACATGACAAAAACCTACAGTACGTTACGGTGTCAATTACCATCATCACCATAAGCTGTTTAACGTCTCTACTGTTGGGGCACAGTCATCTCCTATGGATGGAAGAATTTAGGGAAAATGGGCCACAGCCCACCACGCTGGCCCAGCGCGGATTGGTGGGTGTTAACGACTGCAGATGCACCCGAGGCCAACGGCTTTAAGTGCCTTCTGAAGCACGGAGGAACTCAAGATAATAAATGTTTTGGTCACCCATCCAATGACTGGCCTTAGCGAACATTCTTTGCAAGTTTAGTAAGTAAACTTGCAAAGGAACCATAAAGTAAACATATTATGTAGGTACTCAATCCCGATTCACCTCTGCCTACCCCTTCGGGGATATAGGCGTGATTTATGTTTGTAATGTCACCTTTTCAAAAATCGGTGTTATATTACTATTAAACTGCATTTTTTAATATCTGCAAGTTTATTCACCCATAACAATATGTGAACTTTCTGGACGCGCTTTTTGTTTCGAGAGTTTTGGGTCCATTTCTGAGTAGACATTCGAGGACCCTTTGGGCAAAATATTGAAAAACTTTTTTGAGTATTCTCACGTCATATTTAACACAATAAAATAAGTTCCTGGTTAGTGTTTACAAAACTATAAACTTATTATAAGTAAGTAATGCTTTCACTAAATAGTTAGTAAAAACATTAATTAGATTACATATGTCGGTATAGACACATAAATCATGCCCTGAGGCGATCTAACACTCACATTTCCCATGTAATAGAGGCGACCTTATTGCTATCTAGGTATTTGGCACGTAAGTCGCAGTACAGTTTATATTAATTGCTTGGTGGTATAAGAGGAACGCTGCTGCCCATTACTCATCGCTGTCTTCACTCTTACTGCCGTACTCAGAGACGTCAATTAACGATAGTGAGTAATTAATGTAAAAAAAATGACAATTGAAAACTACTCTCTATTCTTGCCGGGTCTATGGTCTAATATAGATTTAAATGATTTTTTTGTACATTAAGTACTCATTAAAGTTAATTGACATCTCTGAATGCGCCAGTTACTCGCCTTGTGCGACGCCCGCGAGAGGGATAGGGGTGGTGACAATTGAATTCCGCTCTGCCGTGACCACACGGCGGATAAGATTTAAAAAATTGCTTAAGAATAAAATATTGAACTAGCTAGTTTAACTTATATCGCACATTCTCAAGTGCGCTGGCATCGCGTACACTTCGCTGTGCGTCCTTGTTTACTAAGTAACGACCACCAAGTACTTACGTACTACTCTGCCGGTATCGTGTCATATCGATTTTAATAGACAGTTTGTTTTGGCGCATTAGATGTCAGCGCCGCTGATGGTAAAATCTACAATAATATCCTTGAAGAACTAAAAAAATATAACATTAAGGGCCTGTTTCACAATCGACAAGTAAGTCCTAATTAGCTTACTTCGCAGATCATTTGACAGTTGTTATATGAAATATATGTCAATTGAACTACCAAGTAAGCTACTTCGAACTTACTTGTCGATTGTGAAACGGCCTGTTTCACAATCGACAACGACTAAGTACAGAACTCACTAAAGGATTTTCGATAGGGATCGCCCGAGATTTTTGGACAATTAGCAGCCCGCTTTTCGTCAGTTGTGCTTGTTTAATTTTTATATTTGATTTTTATCAGTATCATCACCTATCCTACAAAATATAGTACGCAAAAAATGTTTTCAATTTGAATATGGGGGAAGTCATCACGATTTGACAACAGTACGTCGGCTGGGACTTCACAAGTCTTTGCTGTAGGTGCTACCGAGTAGGTAAGTATTGCATCACAATTTGTAGGTAATGTCAGAAGATAATTCCGTTAATAGAGATGTTGCATATTAGTTTAATACAGTGACTCTAATTATAGTAGACACGTGCGACTAGGTCAAAGCTATAATTTCTATGCCCCTTCGTCCACTAGGCAACCTTAGGTCACCCATCCAATGACCCTTCCCTTGCGAATATTGCTTGGTTTACGCAATCGCAAGCCAATACAATAGTATATATAGATATATCCTCTCTCTCCTCCTCTAAATGATTAAAACGATTTATATCTATACTAATATAAAGCTGAAGAATATGTTTGTTTGGTTGTTTGGTGAAACGCGCTAATCTCAGAAACTACTGGTACAAATTGAAAAAATATTTTTGTGATGGATAGTCCATTTATTGAGGAAGGGGGACCACTAGTTTTAGTATAAAATAATTAGTACCGCCGTTATCCGTTACAATAGGATCTATTCAATTATAGAGTTTCAGACCAAAACAGCTGGTCGCGCCTGGTGGTGACATCCTGTCAGGCCCACTCAACCCGGTGACGTCACAACGTTATCTGCCCCCCTTTATCTACACACAAAGGACCCACGGCCTTTTTGTGTGTCCTATTAGGTGCACTGGAAGTTTACATTCTAATTGTAGGGCTACAGACAAAACATTTACTGCCGCACTCAGAGACGTCAAGTAACGATAATAAGTAGTTAACGTCAAAAAATGACAATTCTAAAGTAGTCGCTATTCTTGCCGGGTCTATGGTCTAGGTTTGAATGAAAATTTTTGACATTAAATACTCATTAAAGTTAATTGACGTCTCTGAGTGCGGCAATTAGTGTCTACTCTATATTATTGTGCATATTACTTAGGGCCTGTTTTACAATCGACAAGTAAGTTCTGAGTAGCTTACTTCGCAGTTAATTTGACATAGAATATATTTCATATTACAACTGTCAAATGATCTGCCAAGTAAGCCACTCCGGACTTATTTGTCGATTGTGAAACAGGCCTTTAGTATTTTAATTATTGTCTTTCATGCTGGCCTGATGGGATCGAAAAAATAACGTAGAATGCCCTAGCCCCGACTCATTACAGTTGCGTCGTTAAATTCTATTAAGGGACTGCCGGTGTACACCAATAAGCCACCTTGGGGCACCCGATTGGTGGAGGGCAAACCAACAACAGCATACCCAAAGATGGTTGGTGTCAGGCGGCTGGCTGTAAAACCTAAGCCAAAACCTTGAGCAGTATGGAATGTTATCATCCCAATCGCTCGATCTTGACATGGTCCGTCCTCGTCTCTTTTCTATACATTCATTACTACCAGTACTACCACCTATCCGGTGTGATAGGTGATGTGTATGAAAAGGGAGTGGATGGCTTGATGACGTCTGACCGATTTAAATGATGCGGGAACATACTGCGCCTACTGTAGATAAACTGGGAACAGGGATTACAATACAATGAGGTTAATTTGTTATATTAGTTTGATTTTCATTTTCATTTCAATTATTAACCATGGTCGAACGTATTGTCGGTCGTGTGGTCAGATGCGTTGGCCACTGCCGCCCCTGTGGCACTGAATAAACAATAAAATTTAATGATATGCACTTTGTCAGTTTTAAAGTTACATTAGGTTATGTAAAAAAATAGAGTAATAATAATTATCATAACACATATTATAGTCTATATTCATCATCACCAGCCCTTTAAAGTCCCCACTGCTGGGGCACGGGCCTTCCCTATGGATGGGAGAATGTAGGGAGATTGGACCATAACCCACCACGCTGGCCCAGTGCGGGTTGGTAGGTATTAACGACTGCACATGCAGCCGGGACCAACGGCTTAACGTGCCTTCCGAAGCACGGAGGAGCTCGTGATAATATTTTTTTGGTCACCCATCCAATGACCGGCCTTAGCGAAATTGCTTAGTTTACGCAATCGCAGGCCAAGCGCGCTGTGCCACTGCGCTAGCGAGCTCCTCCGCTAGCGAGCTCCTCATAGTCTATATTAGTATTAATATTTATGACCTAGATTTATGTTACCTAGCGAGAGATTAACGCATGAATCGCCACTCCATAACAAACAAACCATCCATTTGTCCAAACTAACCATGTAAGTATAATGTAGAGCTCTCGTGATTCAAGAATAATGAGCATCCCTTGCAGTTGCGTTTAATTCCTGTTCTGTGCCCCGAGCACGAACTTTTCGAACATTCGTATCTAATCGTATCGAGAAAGCACTCAAAAAACAAAAAAAAAATCTAAATTTTAAATCGATAATTATTACTATTTATCAAGTTATTATATTGAATTAATATTAACATTATAAACACACATTTAATATGTATGTAATAAAAGTCTTTAAATTAACATAAAATCAAATTTAGTACCTAGCTGATGAAAATAAATAAATATTTCTTGATAATAATAATAAACATATTATTCGTTAGAACTATGAACGCTCTCCGAGTGTCTTGTTTTTTGACGATTAGCATTGAAACTAATGAAGGATGGCTAATATGAATGCAAATGTTTTGTCATGTAAATTTATTGTTGCTGTAACTTTCGTTTTAAAAAAAATCGAAAGTGTCGCTGTCAAACATGAAAATGATCATCGAAACCGTCCATATAATACATGAGTGCTTTCTCGATACGATTCCGACACGGATCTTCGAAAAGTTCGTGCTAGAGGCACTGTTAGCGATGCACGCGATACACAGTCGGTTATTGGAGACCGATCACCGGTAACCGGGCCCGGCTTAACGACCTTAATCCCCAGTAACGAACCCTCGCCGGATTAAAAATGAACACCTGAACTCTGGCCAGTTCTTTCGACGGCATCGCTATGGCGATTGCTGCCATGACAATGCTACGAGACGACACAACACGAACTAAACATGTCGAGCAAGAAACGGGGTCATGTTATGGAAAAGTGCACGCTTTTAAATTGGCAATAATGCGCAATGTGACACCGTGTAGGTATACCATTAGGCAATTAGCGAATGTGACAGAGATACACTCACAACTTTGTCGAAGGCTGGAAATCACCAACACTTAAACAGGCGATTATTATTTAACCATGGGTTTTTAACATTTTACTATATGGTTATGCTTGTTTTACGTGTTGGTGAACTCCATCCCAAGGATATTTTATTGACTTTCTGTTGTATCGACGATCATTCTAAATTCTATGCAATTTATTCAATGGTATGACGGATGAACATGTCAGTGTCATAAGAATGGAGACTGATAGAACTTGAAATAGGTGTAAATAAAATATTCTTAGACTTTGTTGACGAGTGTATGTGAAATCGGTGGTTAGACCTTTATAACTTCAGGTGTTATTGGCCTTTAAGGGTAAAGACAGCGATTAGTGATGGACGACAGCTGGCATTCCTCTCATACCACCTAGCAATATACTGCGATTGATGTGCAATAAGTTCGCCACCTATTACATGGGTTTAATTGGCAAATATTGGGTGTTGATTCACCTCTGCCTACCGCTTCAGGAATATAGGCGTGATTTATGTAGGTGTATGTTGTTGTATAAGAGGAACTGCTCTTTGCTCGACGGCTCTACGACTCTTGCGGGAGATGTGGGGTCGGTGACAATTGGATTCTGCTCTGCCGTCACCACAAAACAAATTTTATATTAAAAAACGATTTCGCGACACTAAAACCAATATGCAAATGACATAATTTTCCATAAGATTGTGTTACTTGACTGTGAGAGCTGATTATGTAGTCTGGCTGGAGGTTATCGGGGGTATTGCTATTAATAATTTCTAACTTTCGGCATTTAAAGGTGCTTATGTTAATCGATGTCACTTTATGGATATCTACTGTCTGCCCTGATTCCAGTTTAGGGTTGATACAACATGCTTATATACTCATAATCGTCTTTCATTTCATATAATCACGTCGCTTCTTCGGCAATCCTCTCGTTCTACGTCCACCCATACCACATTTATTGTTATATTACATTCGTTCCTCTTTTTAAGATGGCCGTACCACGCTAACCTGTTGCTCCTCAAATGTTATATCATAGGCGCCACTTTCAAACTTCCGGTGGTCTAAAAATGTGAGCCTCTAATATCAGATTATTTATTTAAAAGTGCCCTTTCCTCATACTTAGTACTATGTGTGTGCATATTAACAACAGAAACCTATTAAATCAAACATTATTACTTTATAAACACAAAGATTTTAGTGGTTAGAAAAAGAATTTCGAAAAATTAGGATCTTGAGGCGGGAATCGAACCCGCGTCCGCTGCTATCCGGGCAGGTGCCTGACCGCTCGGCCACCCAAGACACTAATTAACTTGCCGAAATTCTTCTAACCTTTACACTTCACGTTGTAAGCCAACGGGTACCCTCGCAATGTAGAAATAAATTTCAAACATTCCAAAGCAGATAGTTTTACAAATACCGTGCGTTCGGTTAAGCTTGGGTTTGCTTTATAAACTATTTGATTTCAATTTTAACATTATATAAATGTTAGAAAAATTAGTACAAAGATTTTAGTGTTTAGAAAAAGAATTTCAAAAAACTTTTTTCTAACCACTAAAATCTTTGTACTAATTTTTCTAACATTTATATAATGTTAAAATTAAAATCAAATAGTTTATAAACACACTTAATTTCGTCTATACAAAACCGTCTTTATATATTCCAATTTGTCTATAAGATTGATTACACAACAAATTGGTAATATGATTTTCTATTCACCTACTGTTCCGGGCAAGTGCCCGTTCTTCAGTTACCAATGTAACAGAAAGCCGAAACGTGTAGTTAGCCGATGGCACAGAACTAGATATAATTGGCCCTAATTTATAGGCCTTCTCAGGTACGGTATAAGGCATTGTTACCCAAAGTCCTGGGGGTCTACGCTGGCGTGACAAAATATGAGGGTCCACGATTTGTAAGCGGGGGGTCCACGAACATTTATCTCGTTTCGATAGTGAAGAACTGTTGTAAAAATTTGCTTATTCCACATTGCAACGAGAGAGTAGAGGATAGTTTTGGGAATATTGTAGAAATAAAACGGAAAAGGGGTCCACCGGAACAATAAAATTTTGAAAGTGGTCTACGAGGGAGGGAAAAGTAAAAATCTCGTATCACAGTTAAAAAACTCCTCCGAAACGGCTTGACCGATTGTTATACATGAATGTTTTTGTTTAGGAGGTTAGGAGACGTTAGGAGTTAAGGGCAAAACGTTTGCCGAGTCCCCTAGTATAAATACAAGGGTCAATATCTTTTTGCCTTGCGACGGCATTGTGTTATTAGCGAGTACCTAATCTGGGAGAGAGCGGTGGTGCCGTTGTAATGAGATCTCCCGGGATGATGCAGCGGACCACTCGTCGGGCTGCACTGCAAGGCCCGTCGGCAATAGGGGATCGGACACATTTTCAGAAAGTTATTTAAATTAATCTTCATGCTAGTAAAAAATAAAATGTTATTTATTTAAAGCCTTTTAGGTACTCAAAATCATGTCCTAGTATTGTTTTTTTTAAATGCCGCCATGTATTGTGACGTCATTTGTGTAACCATTGAGAAATCTAATAGGTAGTATACCCGATTCAATCAATGGTTGATCACAAATGACGACACCCACTGTGATTAGTGTTTCAGTTCAGATTATAAATATATTGTGAATAAAAAAATATGTCTTCATTTAATAGTAGATTTTCCATCAAGTGCACAAAACGAATCATTTTTGTCCGAGACTTTTAGCAGCCCGAGCCGAAGGCGAGGGCTGATAGTAATGTCGAGGATAAAAATGGTTTTGTGGACGAGGTAGAAACTCTGCTTTTCACTTCTATTGCGAGGAAATAAAACAGTAGTTTATCATAACATTTCTTAAAATTCAAACTAAAATTAGTACAGTTTTGGAGACCGAAGGAAAAGTTTTTCCCAGTGATATTAGGTTTGGGCTGCAGACCTATACAGCCAAGCATTAAATTAATTTTGAAATAATAATTTTCGTAAATTAATTTAATAACCTACCGTACCTACTTGAATTAAAATTTTAATATCTTTTATATCTTAAAAAACACATTAGGCAAATAAATTTAAGTAAATATTAGAATATCAGAAATTCTATCTCTGAATTTCTCATTGTGTTTGGCTGCATGGCTCATTTTCTTTGCCTTAATATAGACACATTTATGAGTAGATACGTTAATGCTCTAGAGCACAAAATTCGATTTTGTGCAGCCTATATCCTGCACAAATGAGCACTTTCAGAGCATGAGAAGTGAAAAATATTTTAATTACATAATTATATTGAATTATTAGGTACTCCATAAATAATCGTAAAACAGTATAATTTTTCTTTTGTTTAAGTACAATTTTTAGATTGTAATCTGATGACAGTCCGGTCCCCTTTTGAGTGCGGTGTCTTCGCCCCTGCCATCTATCAGTTTTGATTCATGCCTCTGCTTGCAGGTAGACCCGTCAGGAAGAGAACCCGGAGGTGGCACCAGCCATGACCCGGTACAGGCACCTCAGGTATTTGTGCACATATTACTGAAACCCGAAATACTTTGATCGTGTGATGCGAAGAGAATATAAGGGGCTGCTCTTCCTTCACCTCAGATTCCCAGAGCAATCTGGAGCAATTGCAATGATGCCCTTCCTCAACCAAATTTCCCGGTTCCCCGAGCAATTAAGTGGAGCCATTACAATGAGTTGCGGCAATTGTTTGGGCAATATCGCTTCTAGTTGCCCCGTAATATATTCCACATTAGTCAATGTCGCGAATAGGAGTTAGTGAATAGCCAATCGGCTAGGAAATCTTTAGTCAATTGTCTTTCTATCCCGTTTATATTGGATTGACGTATAATATAAGAAATAGATGAGGCGTGTTGACTATTAACTGACGACTACTCATTTCATGTGCAATTCAGAGTCTGGAGAGTCAGAGTAATTGTAATTGGAGAAGAACGTTTTGAATGCCTACTAGCACAAACCTTTTTAGAGGGCCTCGCCAAGTAGCTTTTCTATTAGAACGCTAGAACGAAGAGCTAGAAAGCAAGGGGTACACTCGCAATGCGATATTTTTCCGACTCAGACTGTTTTACGTAGAATACCTACGTTATTCATATAAAAGTATAATATATTTGTTAAGCCTACTACGAATTCAAATCCTGATTGCCGAAAATAGCTGTGTGACGTTCAAGCACAATTTTTTCAGTTATGGTTGTGTATTTTGTTAATTATAAGTATTCATTTTATTTCTGGCAAACTTTTGTTAATGGCACAGAAAGCCTATAACTCGTGAACCCGAATAAAAGATTGACGCAAACTTAGTTCAACGTCATTCTCTTAAGTTCCTGAAAGAGTTGAAGTTTTTGCCGAATTTTACTTTGGTATACAATAATGTCACAAAAGTCTATGACGGGGTCCGACGGTCGCCGGGCAGTAACGCGCCACGATTCTTCTCTTATATACTATTAATAATTTTAACTTGTGGTCTAGTGGTTCGCCCACCGGAATGAAGATCCAGAGGTCCCGGGTTCGAACCCCAAGTTCCCTCAGTTTGGTTGGTAGTAGGACTTCTTTGAAGTCCGCCTGGCTAGCTACCACCATCTTATCAAAATCTGTCGCCATAATAATAATGTTAACAGCATTATTATGTTCCGACAATGTGTGATGAGATAGCCAGACCCTCTGTGGTTGAGACTTCCAGGTGAGATGAAGGGCCCTGTCTAACATAAAATATAATTACAATTCATTATTATAACTATTACAATGACTACCCAGTTAACTTTGCCTAAACGTTAACTTATGAGCGTCAGGTTCGTTTGCCTAATCTCCTCTAAGTATCTGAACAATAAGTTGGCCATTCGAACGAATATAATTAAAACTTATAAAACTGACGTACTGACACTATTATTGATGTTGCTGTCAGGCAGGCGGCCGGCTGTAAAACCTAAGTCAAAAAAGCCTAAGCAGTATGGAAAGGATTGGAATGTTCTCATCCCAATCACTCTCTCCGTTCATATCGGTCTCTCGCATGGTCTTTTCCGTCTCTTCTCTATATTATACATTCATTTATACTAACTACTAGCACCTTTCGGGTGTAATGGATGATATGAATCAAAAGAGAGTGCTTGATCACATCTGACCGATAAAAATGGAAGAGGAAACATACTGCGCGGACCCCAGATAAACTGGGAACAGGGCAAGAAAGAGAAAATAAATGTCGAATCACGGAGCAAATTACACGATGGCGACCGTCGTGTCAAAAATTGACATTCGCCTGATAGAAACATATCGTTAATAATTGTTACAATCAGTATCGCCGAGGGCTTGTCGTATCGTATAGCCCTAGGCGTAACTAAATGAGCGACTTGCGTATCGATTCCTTGATTTGATTGGCTTGTTTTATTAGCAGAAACGCCGGGGGCGATATCAATAGCGAAAGCGCTCTATACAGGTGCAAGTGCATTGCGCCCTCGGCTGGCTGGGCGGGCGGGCGATTCTCACAAAGCGCCCTAATTGACGCCCGCTGCGCTGTCCTCAAGCGTATCCCATTTATTGATGCAGCCCCTGATACATTTCGCAACGGTCTCGGATGTCTCTTTGACTACTTATTGTATAACCACTGCTAACTTAATGCCTGCTTTGTGATCTTGAGTAATTGACCAAGATACTGTACGTCTATAAATGAAGAACGCTTGTGCTAATTGGTAAGTGAGACGAAGAATTGAAATGGGCTTACCGTCGATGGTTAAAACAAATGGAATTCAAATTCGTTTGTGCATATCTTGTATGGTTATATACCAAGCGGCTTAGGGGAGTGTGCAGTGCAGTGCTCTCTAATTTATATAATGCTGGGCCCCCAAAACCGACCCACGAAAAGCACTAAACGGGTGCCGCCCGGTGCGGCTTTCCGCAGTAGTATATTATCTCCCTGGGAGATGCCTGTCGTGGAGAAATCCTCTCGGGGAGTGCTAGACTGCAAGGCTTGCGGACAAAGTCTTCGTCTTCCTCAAAAACCCGGTAAATGCTGTATAGGCCTCTCGATCAACGGCTTATATCCATAAAAAAATAAAGTATTTCAATACTAACGTTTACATTAAGGCGGGATTCCACCAGTGTGCGGCGCAGCGAAAGACCCAACAAATACGCTGCACAGTTCAGCACACTGGTGGAACTCCGCCTGTATATGTATTACAAAATGGTGCACATGTAATGTGTAAACCACATGCCGATTGAGCGCTTCCCCTCGTCCAGTTCGATGCACTGTCGTGGCCGGGGCACAAAGGGATTATCAATTAGATGCGTCTCTCCCGCGCTACTGTACTTGATTCGCTGTCGTATGCAAAATCGTTGACCCTCTGGTAACCGTCGTATATCTGTTACAGAAATATATTTTACTGGTGCCGGAATTGAACCTACGTCCTCTGCGATCCGGGCGCGCGCAGTAACTTTGTAATATTTTTTCTAATATTTATGCAATATTTAAATAATAATCAAATCGTAATAAAACCAGAAGCAAACCCAAGCTTAGCCGAAGTCATCTTCGGGAATTTAACTAACGTCCTGGCTGGCCGTGTGACATAAACTATTATTATTATATTACTATAATAGTTATCATGCTTATATAATTAATTTGCTTTCAATGTTTCTTTTATTAACTGCCGCACTCAGAGACGTCAAATAACGCTAATGAGTACTTGACCTCAAAAAATGACAATTCAAAACTTGTCGCTTTTCTTGCCGGGTCTATGGTCTAGATTTGAATGAAAATTTTTGACATTAAATACTCATTAAAGTTAATTGACGTCTTTGAGTGCGACAGTAAGTCAAGTAATCCTTCTATAATACGTAGTGTAGATACGAGACGGGCCTCGTAAACTAGTTTATTGTTTTGCCAAAGTGTCACACTTCTGTTTATCTTGTCACAGATCCTGTGTTTAACAGGCTCTGGGGGTGGAGGGGGGGAGGTTGCCCGTCAAAGGCACGCGCAACAGGTACAACGGGCATCTTATTATTATCGAATATAATATCAGTACATCTAAAGTAGGTTCTAAAATGGAAGAAGAAAGAATAAAAGGGGCTAGAAAATGTTCGAAAATTTATAGTCAATGCGGGAATCGAACCCGCGTCCTCTGCATTTCGGGCAGATGCCTCTAGCATTCGTCCGACCAAGACGTCACATAGGTATACGTGATGTCCTTATTTATTCCCCAGTCACTTTCGATGTGTTAAATTTTGACTAGCCGAGTGTTTTGTTACGACGTAGAAGGTATAGAAGACCAAAGAAGAGGTGGGTGGATTTTGTAGAGGAGGATAAAAATATGTTAATATAAGGCAGCAAGAAGAAGAACAAAACTTCTTCGTCTAGTTAATCTATATTGATATCAATAATTGTATTGTTTTTTAATTGCTGACAATTTCTATCACCCTTAATCGACCGCGACACCGATTGAAACGATGCGGGCGAAATCGAGCTGCCACTGAGAAATTGTGTCAAAGTGAAACGCTTAGTTTGTGACAAAAGGACGCCCTGCAAGTGCCGCCGCCGCGCGCCCTTGCAAATTGTTAATATTGGTGGCGAACTCTCAATACACCGGCTAATTGTTTACCTCAACCCTTGCCCCGGCTTCTACATCCGGAGAGCTGGAAACCTAGCAAAGGCAAACATCCGGCCGCGCTAACGTCGCTGTAGAATCGACCTTATGAGCACAAAAACACACAACTCACTCAAGGGCACGTGCAACTGTGAGTCTTGGGACCGTAAACTTAGGACACACAATATTTATTAATGTTTTTGAGATGCGTCTCTCTTGTTTTGAATGGAGTGATAACCAGCTCAAACCAAATATTGGTAATGCACAAGATAAACTCACACTCTGTATTAAACTACCGAGGGCAGACGCGAATGCTGTGTTCACTTGAAAACTATCACGGAACTTGCTGTTGACTGTACCTACTGACTTGTTGTTTAAAAATGTTTAACTATCATGTTCCGTTTCTCGTCGTCGCCGTGTGGTGACGGCACAGTAGAATACAATTGTCACCACCCCAAATCTCTCCCGCGGGTGTCGTACAAGGCAACTGAGGATATATCAGTGATGAGGAATGGGCAGCAGCGCTCCTCTTGTACCACCTAGCAATAGCAATGTACTGCGACTTTTGTGCCCGGTAAATGGCAATAGGCTCGCCACCTATTACATGGGACCTAACATAATTGGCGAAACGTGGATGCTAGTTCACCTCTGACTAACTATATAGGCGTGATTTATGTAAGTATGTGTAGGTATGTATGTTACTTTTCCTAAGTTTTTATGTCCGTCGTCCTTCTCATAGGCGCGAACAAATGACGTAGGATAGGCCAGTCCCGACTTATCCCATGGGTGTCGAAAAAGTCGACTATTCCAGATTGCCCGGTGTAGACCAATGGCACCTTGGGGCACCCGAATGGTGGAGGGCAAACCACCAACAACAGCGTACCCAAAGAGGGTTGGTGTCAGGCAGGCGGCCGGCTGTAAAACCTAATCCAAAACTTTGAGCAGTATGGATTGGAATGTTGTCGTTCCAATTAATCTCTCCGTTCATCGGTCTCTCGTCTCAACATGGTCCATTATGTCTCTTTTCTATACATTCATCTCTAGCTTTACGGTGTGATCGATGATATGAATCAAAAGGGAGTGGATGGCTTGATGACGTTTGACCGATATGAATGGAAGCGGAAACATACTGCGCCGACCCCAGGTAGACTGGGAACAGGGCAGGGAGAAGAAGTTACGTTTCTCGCCCCGCGTATCGGCACTTCACAATCCTCTTACAGGGACCAACGGCTTCAAGTGCCTTCCGAAACAAGGAGGAACTCGAGATAGTACATTTTTGGTCACCCATCCGATGACCGTCCTTGGCGAGAATTGCTTAGTTTACGCAATCGCTGGCCGAGTGCGCTAAGCCACTCCGCTATCTAGTTCCTGCGACGCCGCTGTAATAATTACATTTAAATGTGCCGTGTCGACTTCCAATGCGCTCAAATGTCCATTAAGCAGTTAATACCTGTGATCGGATCGTGTCCGGCCGTGATTACGGGGGCTAGTGTCGTGTGTCACTCCCTCTTCCCACCCACCACCCCCCTAGACACCGCTCGCTCACCCCCCCCCCCCCTACTAGCGAGTTCTCACTTCTCAATTTCTTCGCGCAATTCGTCTGTGGCCGTGGCTATCGATGGCGATGTTGACGCAGAAGCGAAACGTCACTTTCGCAAAATCTCATTGCCGCAGGATGACACCGCAGCATTTTTTTTTCTTAGTAGAGATCTAATACGAACACTGCTGAATCGTGTAATTGTAGTAAATTCAAAATGTGAAGAATTAACATAAAAATAATAATTAAAAAAATGACCAATTGCCTAAATGGTAGATAAAAATAATTTTCTTGTGTCAAAGGTACCAAATTGTTCGCGATGAATTTTTGTAAGAAAGTTTGAAAGTAGCGTTCTGCGTCAAGACCGATCTCACGTGGCGAAATGCAAAAAGAATTGAATTAGGTAGGTAGGTACATCACAATAATTCAAATAGCGGCCCAGTGTCTCAATCGTGTCGAAATGTATAATAAATACTGTTCCATAAAAACATTAGTTGGACAGTCTCGATATTTCTCAATGTATTCCGATTGCTGAGTGATGTCACAGATCTTTCTCGTAACTGCTTGCGGCTTCCGAATACCTGCTTTGACATGAGTGCCTAAAGACATTTTTTAAGAACGGATTATGTGCATATATTTACACATCTACATCTGCTGTATAATAGACTAAATAGAATCTTACACGAGATCGCTCGGTGATCGAGGAGCTTGTAGTGCGATTACCAAAGCCGAGCAACGCTGGCTAACTCTGCTCGTTGGATGGGTGACCAAAAATGCTGGACCCCTGTTTTTATAGGGCCTTATCAAAGGCTTTGCTGGGTAATTTTCCTTGTTCATCGTCTCACAGCTAGTTCCGATAGTCTATGCCCTTATGCCAAAATAAACCTACCATAGTTTATTTCACTTACCACCCCATCCCAATTCAATAAAACATGGCAGTCAGCATTTACTTCAGTAAGCTTACATTATCTTTAGTATGATAATGAAACCCACCGTTAAAGGCAGCTTTAACTTTTCTGATATCTACTCAGAGATAACTTACTAGGTACATCCTCTGTTAGCTGAAACGTAAACGTGGCGTGAAAAGTAAAGGTTAGAGAAATTACGCCTCGCTTGGCCGAGTAGTGTAGGCATCTTCCCGGAATTCAGAGGACGCGAGTTCGATTCCCGCATCAAGACTAAAATTCTTGAAAGATGGGGCTTTGTACGATAACAAACAATAACAAACACCAAGTCCTTTCCGTCTCGTCGCGTTAAAAAGTTGGTGTCGCTTTCCATTTGAAGCCAAAACTAAACGTAGGTACGCACGGCATTGCACAAGAACGCCTGAGGCAAACTTTTGCAATTATGCATATACCAAATATCGAGATACATCTTGCAGTCTGTTGTTCGTAATAAGTGCTGTATCCAAAATGTTTAGTGCAAGAAACTTTACGAATTCACTTTTCGTGCATATTCGGCGTAGATGAAGTTGGGTGACTTTACAGGTGCCTTAATTTTGTTTTTATAAGTTGTATGCGTCAGACCAGTTTCAGTCGATAGCCGGGTGGAGACGGCAGAACAGAATTGTCACCGTCCCTATCTCTCCCGCGCGTGTCGTACAAGGCGGCTAAGGGTCAGACAGTAATGAGTCAACGAGACCTCGTTTCCACATGCCACATGGCAATGCACTGCGACTTCCGTGCCCGATAAAAGGCAATAGGCTCGCCACCAAAAAAAACACGATTTTTTTAATAACACTATAGTATTTATACCACTATGTTAGCATGGGTAGTTATCTGGGTGTGCGTTATTTCTGTTACATGCTGTACATTACATTACCTTCGGTACAGGTGTACTAATTAATGTCACTGAATACAAAATCCAATTAAAATCACGAACTAACAATTCTCTGCACTCTACTCAATCCATACAAATCTCAAAGCCTGTTGCACCCTCTCACGGTTGATTTTCCTTTAGCTACGCTACAACAGTTATCTGTTTGCCAAAGTGCAGCCCGAGCCGTCGAGTGAATAGACCCGTCAGACAAACACTTACTATGTATATATTTAGATAGAAACATTGTCCATGTGTACGCATGCCGAACTATCAATCTGTGCAATCTATCATGCATGCACTTCAATTTTCTAAAGCATTCATTCCCAAAGTGGTTCAGGTGGACCCCCAGGGGTCCACGGGATACTCGACGGGGGTCCACGTTAAAAAGTGGGTCTACGAAAATTTATCTGGTTTTGGTATTGAAGAACTGAAATGTTGGCTTGTCGTCACCTTTTCAATGAATGCATTTAATATTTAAGGAAGCTAATAGGCAAGTTTTTACAAGTTAAACAAGGCAAAGCTTGTTTAACTTGTAAAAACTTGCCTATTCAGTTTTGGGAATTTGGTAGAAATCTAGCTTAGTAGGGGGGTCCACCGGAACCAGCAAAATTTTTAAAAGTGGTCTTTAGAAAAAAAAAGTTTGGTAACCTCTGGTCTAAAGTCTTGTCTTGTCTCTGTTTCGTACGTCAGCGTTCTAACGCACTAATTTCCTCCGGAACGAAAGTGTTAATTACTTCACCAGTTACACTGAAATGTGATATTGCTCTAAATATGGATTTAATAATTAGTTTAAAAGAAAATTGTTTTTGATGGAAACGGACACATGCTGTAGCCACGCTATTTGTATCTATTAGTAATGTCTAAGTAAAACATAATATTCCAGTCATTATTTACTAAAAAATATCATCAGTACTAAGCGCCTCCGTAATCATATAATGTAAGCCGAATCCTCGTCGCTTCATCAATAACGAACCTAGCTCAATGACTTGTGTAACGCTGTTTGGTTGTGGTGCTAATGGAACTGTACCCGTAGCTCTATATACGGATAAGTAATACGAGACATAATAATATGCCTATTCTCAGTCGTCGATCTGGCAAGGAGCATTCTAGTTACGCAAAGTATTTCCTTTGACTAAATAAATATCTTAGCGATTCACCCATCTAGCTATTCTACTATTGCCACAGCACGGACGTGTGTCAAACATTTTTTTAAATTATAATTATTGTATTCTATATTTATCGCCTATTTCTAACCCCCTTATTCATAATAACAAATCAGTTTCTTTCATCAGCTTGACAAAAAGAGACAGATAAGTGATTTAGTTAAAACAGTGTTTTATGAACAAGAGGGTAAATCTATAATTTGAAAGTAGCGCCAGTGACTGACCCCCGAATACAGAAACGGTAATCAAAGTTTGAGACCTGCTTAACATTTAATTATTGACAAAATTGACGTTTTTTCATACAAATTCTGACAGGTACTGTCCACTTAACTTGATAAGCAGTCTATTCGATTTTAATTTTAACATTATATAAATGTTAGAAAAATTAGTAGAAAGATTTTGGATTTCTTTGTTGATAAGCAGTCCCCAAAATTTGAGTAGCGTTTCTGTATTCGGGGGTATGAGACTGCGAAGTGATACTTGGATGTTTTGGTCATGTTGTGTGAAGAGATGAAAGCTATGTTGGAAGACGAATGCTAGGTATGAACGTGGAAGGACGTAGAAGGAGAGGAAGACCAAAAAGAGATTTATTTGATTTGGTAAAGGAGGATATGATAGCAAGAGGAGTGTATGAGAAATTAGTGAAGAATAGAGAGAGGGTTGGAAAAAGACCACCTTTAAAATTTTGCTCCTATCTAGCGATGTTAACTAAGTGAATGTGAATAACTGCTGTGTTCACCCGTAAAAGCATATCTGTTGGATTAGTTGTTTTATTTATGGTACCGATAATGTCGCTAGTGTATCCATGGCAGGAGGCACAAGAAGATTTACCTCTTTATATGTATGTTTTATTTTCTAGTTTCTATTTATAATTAATTCTGATAAAAATGTCACCGTAAAAGGATCGTGATCCTATTTTATAGCGGGTGTACTGTTGCATAGTGATAAAACTTACTTTGTAGAATCGCGTTTCTCTAAAGGATTCTTGTACTGTAACCGCAGTCGCGTCTTAGTGAATTCCCAGCGTAGCTCTTAGCGTGCGTCATAACGGCATTTTCCTCTAGAGCACGTCGTTATAGGTAGTACCTACATACATAGATAAATCGTGCCTATATCCCCGAAGGGGTAGGCAAAGGTGAATTAACAATTATGTTAAGTAGGTTAATTCTCATGTGGTGAGGTGGTGGTCATGGCGAGTCTCGTTGCGTCTTGTGCTTAACTTACCTTTACTTTGTTTCGCGACTGAAATTACAACATGTAACAGAAATTACTTACACACTGAAGGCACACTATCCATGCTGACTAGTCATATAAATACTATATTGTTATTAAAAGTTAGAAATTGGCTAAATTTTTTCTTCCACCATACAGATTGTTCGGTCAGCAAAGCAAAATGGGTGGAAAATTCTAAACTTCATTTTACGATTTGAAATTTTTGATATCACCATAGTTTTATGACTATGTTAGCATGTGTTCAGGGTGTGCGTTACTGTATTCAAATTTACCTGGAATTATTCCAGTACCTACCCTTGACGCCTTCCACGCAACGACAATTGGTAAATCACCTAAGCAATTCATTTACTTTGTGCTTTGATTAGGAAAAATTTAAATTTTTTGGTCAAAGTATCACTGCTGCATTTTATAATTCTTCAAAAACACATAAGTCACGCCTATATCCCCGAAGGGGTAGGCAGAGGTGAACTAGCACCAACGTTTCGCCAGTTATGTTAGGTCCCATGTAATAGGTGGCGAGCCTATTGCCATTTATCGGGCACAAAAGTCGCAGTAGGTACATAGCTAGATGGTATAAGAGGAACGCTGCTGCCCATTCCTCATCACTGATTTATCCTTAGTCGCCTTGTACTACACCCACGGGAGAGATTTGGGGTGGTGACAATTGTATTCTACTCTGTCGTCACCACACGGCAATTCAAAAACACGCACACATAAATATATTTGCATTCAGTAGCTTCCTATTTTTTTTTTTGGGTGCGGATGGCTAATTTAATTTTATCAATGTTTTTACAAATATTTTGCTCATGAAAATACTCATGGTATTATTCTAATTATGCATAATAGATTGATGTCACAAAAAACCCGTGTTTTACTTGTGGTCAGAGATGCTTGTCGATATTATTACGATAATCGGTTATGGCGCATTGTAACGTACGATTGAGTGGCAGTCGGTCGGTTGAATCATGTGGTGAGTGTTACGCACACACAAGCAAGATGGTGGGCGGCGGCGATGCACTTGCATAATATTACGTTGTGATTATTAGCGCGCGGCACGTGTAAGATACGCTGCGCGGCCGGCGGCGATGGCGGCGCGTTCATCGCCTTTCCAGCTGCGCAGGCGGTGCTATCAGCCCGTACTCGACGCGCAGTGCACCGCGTGGCATCGCCCCGCCCCGCCAGCTAATCGGCTGAAGGTCGCGCGGCGAGGTTCACGGGCGCTACGTCACCCGGTGCACTTATAGCTGCAGTTGCGCTCAACGCAATAGGTACCGGCGACAACGCGACCAATGCGGATGTCCCCGGCGGTACGATCGGATTACGTCTGCTTCCCTATATTCGTGTGCAACGGCTGGTTTACAAGGTGCGAGCAGGAGTTGGACAGTAGCTCGCATCCGAGCTACTTCGCACATGGCAGCAGCAGCTCGGTCGTCAGTCGCATCGTTTGGACGCGTCCAGTGGCAGTAGCTGGCCAGTGACAGCCGGACAGTTGTGAGTGGGACCTGTGTTTTTTGTGTGCTGACTTGGCAGCAGCTCCCACGTGTCGAGTGGTAAGCTAAGAGAAGGCGCTGTGCGTACCAGCTATAAGACAAGCCTGGGAGCTGTCCAGTGAAGCAGCAGCTAAGACAAGCCTAGGGCTGTCCACTGGCTGAGCTTGTGTGACGTGTGAACCAGCTATAAGCTAGTGGTCCGAGCGGAGGGACGTCATTCGTAGTCCGCGCGTCGGGCGCGATGGCGGCGTCGGGCGCGGCGGCAGCGTGAGCGGTGGACGCGGCAGTGTGCAGCGAGACGCGGCCGGGCGCGGACCGGCGGGCGGGCGCCGGCGGCGGGATGGCGCGCGACCAGACGCGAGTGCACGAGTTCTATCTGCAGCTGCACGAGCTGCAGCCGCCCGCGATGCAGTACCACCCGTACGAGATGGCGCAGTGAGTACCGTCCATCGCGAACGGCCCAACAACCCTTTTGGAACAAAGAAGAGTTGGTGGGAAAAGTTTCGACAGTTTGTTGCGCGGTGTCGGGAATCGAACCCGTAGCTATGTCATCCGCGAACGGATCTACAACCCTTTTGGATCGAAGAAGAGTTGTTGGGAAAAGTTTCATCAGATTGTTGGCTCGGTGCGGGAATCGAACCCGTAGCTATGTCATCCGCGAAACAACCAACCCTTTTGGAACGAAGAAGAGTTGGTAGGAAAAGTTTTCGACAGATTGTTGGCTCGGTGTCGGGAATCGAACCCGCACCCACCGCGTTCCGGGTAGATTCACCTACCGGGCGCTCCGCGAACGGCAACAAAGAAGAATAAGTTGGGAAAAAGTTTGAAAAAGTTTACTGGAGTTAAAACCGCGTCCTCCGCTTTCCGGGCCGATGCCTGTAACACTCGGCAAACGTAGACGTTGGTTGCGCCTGGGTTCGATTCCCGCGCACAGACTAGTCCTTTTTGAAAATTTTTTTATTCTTAGTTATAATTTTTGATTTTCCCGCCCTCAGCACACGGCCGCCGTCCTACTGCCGAAATTATTTGCTGTCGCTCGTGAATTACCAATTAATTACACACCAGCATCAACTAGATTGATCACAAGTAAAATCCGTTTTACAGTTGTTACAAAAGAAACTTACTTACTTTACACTAAACTGTCGCTATTCTTGCCGGGTCTTTAAAGTTAATTGACGTCTCTGAGTGCGGCAGTTAGTAACTTTTTGCGTTGCGAATGAAATCCGCATAGGTATATGTGGAGATTATCTAATATGGTTTCCTACACTCTGCCATTTGACTTTAAATACCTGATCGTTATTCCAGTATATACGTATCGTGATATTGAACACTTGTTCTTCAGAGGCAGGTGATGCTTTGGCTAGACATGATTACACTTAAATGTGTTCCCAGCATCTTCGCATAAAATTAGTTGAAGGGCATAAGCATAATTGAGGACGCATAAATATATACATAGTCGTTAATCTAATTTATAAAAATCACGGTGTTTGTTGGACTCCTCCGAAACGGCTAGACCGATTTTTGTAACTTTTTTGTGTATATTTGGTAGGTCCGACATTAGGTCGTAGGCTATTTTTATACGCCTATAAGTGATAAGGGAAAACAACGTTCGCCGGATTATGTTTCCAGATCAAGTTTAAACGCTAATTGGTATCGAAATCCATATCTTTTCTTCGCATACGTGACTTACACGTGGGCCAATACCGACCCACGATATCTCCCGTAAATAATTATTCGTGGAATATATATAATAAGCCACTATTTATGAAGAACCGTTGCACTATTTTTAGATTAATATTAGGTTAGTTGTAAGATAATCCATCTAATTAAAAACTAGCATGGTGGGTTATGGCCCAGTCGTAGCCACCAACCCGAACTGGGCCAGCGTGGTGGTTAAGGCCCACCCTCCCTAATCTCCCTATACCTATTCTTCCATCGATACGGAAGGCCAGTGCCCCAGCAGTTGGGACATTAACGGCCTGGTGAATGAGATAGTCCTGACTTTTCACCAACGACTACCCTCTTGTCTCAAACAAAGATAGTTGATGATGAGTTTGTTCAGTTACCTTGGTTGGTCCTGGAGGTCTGAAATATTTTGAGTTGGTTTCCTTTATGCGCAAGAGTATGTTTTCATCTTACGCTCATGCTGCCATTGTGTGTTATGGTTGCCGGTTTCTACTACGTCCTACGAAAGGCAGTACAGTGGAAAATTTGTATTTGTGTGTTTATGAATGAATATTAACACTCCGTTTATTTTATCATTTATTTAAGGATCTCCAATATACATACAATATTGGATTGTACGTTGTATACCTTGTTTTAGTACGCTGAATTTACCAAACCGCTCTTGTGTGACTGTGCAAGTTGCGCTCTCTTATAGTAACTTTTTTCTTTTTATTATTGGCTCAATCACAGGCACATAGCACATTCATTGTTGACATTTTCATAAGAAAATCTAGCTAAAGTAACTTGCAAGTGTTGTCTAAAATTAGTTCTCGACATTTCTTTTGGGATTTTAGCACTGACAATATTTAAAAAAAATTGTCAATTCAGAATTTATAATAATATACAACGGTATACGCGCCATTTTCTGCACAAGTTTATTCACATGCGCTAGGTATTAATAAAAGGACCCGATGTTGCACAAACAAGCTAGACAAAAAGTTAAGAAGCCTCGTCTTAAACTCTTGTAATAAGCAGTTTATTAGAGTAACAGTGAACCAGCTCAAACTAAATGAATTGTGCCCCGCGGGGGCTTGCACTCCCCTCGGGGGGTTAGGCCGTCTTCCGCGTAGAGGGTCCACTTCAATAGCATCCATGTATTTATTTATATAGCTCGTAATTAGCACCCTAGCTGCTCCACGAGTCTGAGCTTTGTTTGGCTGTTTGTTCGTAGAGCAGTTCGAATATTGTAAAATCATAAGCCGCTAAGTATGTGTGTTCGGTTTTGCGTAATTCTTCATCGCATCTCTCTGTCCGCATGCTGCATATAAATGCTTCTTGTCTCGATGCTTTTAGTTAGTGGAAATATTTCAACTCGAACCCATATTCATCGAAATAGAGTACTAGCCTGCCACAACTAGCCTTTTGATATGAATGGAAGAATATAGGGAGAATAGGCCAATAAATATCTAATATATAAAAATCGCATGTCACAGTGCTTGTTATCGAACTCCTCCGAAACCGCTTGAAACTGATTTTTATAAAATATTTTGTGTACCTACATCTCGTAGGTCTAAAAGGGTAGGAAAAAGAATTGGCTATTTTTTATACGCCTAGGTGATAAATGCAGGATATCGTTTCCGGTATAACAACAAAAAAATATATCGGAAATTGTTGGTGACATCTGGCGTTAATTTAGTATCCCAGCCATGTTTGGACCTAGATCAACACCGGATCGAGTAGTGTGACGAAAAGCTTTGTTGGCGGCAGTCGCCGTCACGTGACTGATGTGTCAGTGTCAGGCTCTGTCCATTGATTGGAGCTGCGCGCGTGTAGATCACTCAATCACCTCTTCCTTATTGATGAAGACCAGCGTGTCATCCGCTAACATTATTAACTGCCGCACTCAGAGACGTCCATTAACTTTAATGAGTACCTACCTATTCAAAAATTTCATTAAAATCTAGACCATAGACCCAGCAAGAATAGTGACTAGCTATGAATTGTAATTTTTTGTATTAAGTGATCATTAACGTTATTTGATGCCTCTGAATGCGGCAGTTAGGTGACCTTTGCAGGACATATAACTGAATACAATCCGGGCAGGGTTAAAAGAAGATGTTTGTGCATACAATAATGTTATTTCTATAATGATTTAACACAATGAATTAGAAACTATTGAAAATGATAATGAAAAATCGTCTAAGTATACAATTACGTACTCGCTACAGCGATTAATTGTACATTTTGACGTAGTGATGATTGTTTTGTAGCACAGTGTTTAAGGTTTATAATTTGGGGGTAATTTATTTTGAGTACCAGAAGATGATTTCTAAGGCATCAGTTATTACGTGTATGAGGAGACACTACTTAAAAGTATACAAAACTAATAGTTCCGTCTTACTGAATATAATTATCATTTTTCTTACCGTCATTTGAAGTCGGTCAGTGAAGTTTAGTTCTTTGCCGATGTTGTCGTGTGGTGACGACACAGCAATACAATTGTCACCACCGTCTATCGATTAACGTGTCTGGTTTAAAAATGGCAATGGGCTCGGCCCCTATTAAGTTGGACCGAACATAGCCCAAACAGGGTGTTATTAAAACACTGCCTACTTTGGGAGCAAAACAGCAGTATCAAGGAATATTTGATTTTGATTTTTTAACAAAAATTAAATCTTGTGCCGATGATTATTTTGTTCATTACGAAACCATTCATAAACCAAACAAATGTCTATTTATTATCAGCATGAAATATTTATTTTCATCAGCTATAATAGAATTGAAATATCATTATTAAATATCTGTTTAATGAATATCTGTAATACAAAATTGGTCATTTGGATTGGACACGTGCTGTCAACAACGCTTTGTCTAGAGTCCAGTCTGTCAAAAGCAGTGACAACCCGATATTTAACAACCATATCAATTAATTTACGTGGTTGATTTAATTAATACCGCTATCTACAGGAGAAACTGATAGTTTTGCATACGCTTTATGTAGCAGTAGGTAGGTACTTATTATTTTTATGTTTCTTTTTAAATACATTACAAAAGGCCAACGGTGTAGGTAAAACAACGTAGCCGTTGGCGTTTAAACATTTTACATTCGCTACTGAGGTATTAAGTTGAAATGAGCATACTGGCTCTAAACAAACTGAAAGAAAAATCTTTTCCGGACACAACACTAGTTACCTCTTAATTAGATCCCATTATTCTTCTGCGACTCGGTTTATTGTGACACGGATCATGTGCGTTGGCTATTTAACATAAAACATTATATGTTAGGCTAAATAATATAAGGCAATAGATTAGTAATAATTAAATAGTTTCCTCTTTTTATTTACTAATGGGGCGTTACTTTCGGACTTCCTCTAACGTGCTCATTTTTCCTAATAAACTGTTGCATTTCACGTGACTTTACCTGCTTGGTTCTGTTAAGCTGACGAGGATTTTTTTAAACAAGCGCTGATAGGTATTACGGCCTTACAAAGCGTTTCGAGCGAAGCGAGCAAGCGTAGCGGCACGATTGTCCCCTGTCTCTATTAATCCGCGGCGGATGAGTCGCCAACAGAATGTTTCGTTCACTAGTGTTTCAACGGGCGGAGGAACTTTTAAACTACGAGCTGTTCCTCTTCAGAACATTTACACGTGAGCGATTTGTGGACAGACTCTTTCACTAAAAGCGTTTAAAGCCACCGTAAGGCTAATTTAACATGGCTGTCAATTGAAATTGCTGTCTGAGCGATCAGTAAGCTAGCGCTCATCTCACGCCAACGATCACGACTCCAGTGTTTGGTGAGTTGCCTGTGGCCCAGCAAACAGTGGGATATTAAAGGGCTGATCATGATGATGACACAGCATTATTCCCCTAACAATTTCAGAAATAGTAGATTATATACCGAGGGCGGTAAAACAAAGAATGTCTCAGATCGCAGCTATTTAAAATCCCATCTGAGGCTTTCTTTTTGATCATTTTATGTCATCCCCTGAACAGGAAGTGGGATTTTCCGTACGCGGAAAAGGTCACTATATTATGGTCAGGTGTGACATAATAATAATTGATGCAAAAATTACTTGTGCTCAAAATGTTCTACTGCAGCTATCCCCACAGTTAGATTTCTCAACATTATTCGATTATAAAAAGTTACTCATTCATGTTTTGTTTTCATTAAAACATAAAAAAAACGTAACTTATTTTGAAAAAAGTTGAAAGTTGCATGTACAATGAGAACTCTTACAATGTTGCTTTGAAAAGTGTGAAGTAAAACGAGGTTAATATCTATCTGATGCTATGTGACAAACCTTTTCGCTAGTATTATATTATGTATTTTTTCAAATACTATACAACACACATAAATATACGAGCAATGTGCGTTAAATTATTTTTAATTCAAAAACATTGCAACACAAAAATATACGACCAAGGTGCGTTTCATTGAAAATTAAAACTCTCAAGTTCAGTCATTTTCTTTTAGTGGAAACTTTTCTTTCTAAGTAGCTAAAGTTGGTTGTAGATGAGATTCGCCCGATACGGGAAAGTTTTGGTGAAGTTTACGAAAGGATCTTATTCTTTGACGGTTTCGTGGTTTAATTAACCATATTTATAGTATAAACTAATAGATACATACATAAATCACGTCTGATTATCACCGAAGGGGTTAGCAGAAGTGAATTAAGACCCTCATTTCCTAAATTATGCTTAGTCCCATAATGTAATAAATAGGTGCTGAGTCTAATTGCCATTTATCGGGTAATTAAATCGCAGCTTATTGCTAGGCGGTATAAGAGAAATGCTGCTGCCCGTTACTTGTCGCTGTCTTTACCCTTAGTCGCCTTGTACGACACCCGCAGGAGAGATGGGGGTTGTGGCAATTGTCTTCTGCTCTGTCGCCACCATTACCACACGGCATAAATAAAGTTATAAATTTTCTAATTATTTTGTGGTTTATTTATTATATTTCTTCGGCATTGCCAACGTCCACGTGGTCTGAATAAAGCAGATTGATTAACTTTGTAAACTTTGTATGGTCAAATTACATCCTTAATATCATTGTTTTTCTAATTTTGTGCTAAAAATTTACAATATGAAAGGCTCGGTGCATATGATATGATTGTACTACTTGCACGTTTAATTTTAGACTACAAAGTGTGGGCCCTAAAACACTCCCCTGTGAAAGCCGTAGACGGTGTCTGCGTCTCGATAACTCGTATGAAGTTTCAGTCGGTACCCCGTGTTGCCCAGCCTTTGTGTAGCCCGCTTTTTGTACATTGTGCACCATTTTGCATATTAATTAACAACAAAGCGGATTTGTTATAAGCGCGGGTCTATAAATAAATAATTAATTACAGACCCGAAAAACTTCTTTAAAACTAAAGACAAAATCCAAACCTTAACAATAATCCAAAATTGACAATATTAATAAGAACGGTAAACATAAAAAATAATAAATGTTAGGAAAATTTCCACAAAGAAATTTGTGATTAAAAGTTTGAAAAATAGTCTTGTTGCGGGAATCGAACCATCGTCCTCTGCATTTCTTTGCCCTTACCACTCGGCCAACCATGCGTTAGGTAACTTGCACAAATGTATCTAACCATTTTCACTTCATGTTGTATTTCCGCATCAAGCCCATAATTTTTCGAACTTTTTCTAACCACTAACTTTGTGATAATTTCCTAACATTTATTTTAGCTCCAGACGAACAACTAAATTTATATTTAGAGAATAATTTGTTATGTGCGATATAAAAATATCAATTGTAAATTTGCGTTGCGCTCGTCGAGAAATAAATTTTAAAATGTAAACCGATACAGAGTCGCGAAACAGCATTATATTTTGGTCATCGGCTGCCACGGCGCGACGATAGAGAGCTTACAATGTAACATTAAGCTGATAGAGAACCAGTACCGCTTTATCAAACGCTTCACCCCCAGTTGGTAATGTATTACTGCGACCTATGTCTACGTGTGTATATGTATACATATGTATGTGTATGGCGCTTACTGCCGGGAGCCGGGGCAAATAGAACAAATACCACATCACAGCGCCTGGCTGCTCGCAAACTGACAATTTGTGGTGTCCATCCATTAAATCAATAATAGATGCAAACTTGATTTTAGCGTGATTCCGAGCATCGATTTTAGGGGCGATAATTTTATTGACACATAAAGTTGTTCGCGCATTGGTTCGTGCAGTGATGAACTTGTACTTGTCATCATCATCATCATCATCACCAGCCTTTGTCCCCACTGCTGGGGCACGGGTCTACCCTATGGATGGAACAACATAGGGAGATTGGGCCATCATAACCCACCACGCTGTGCGGGTTGGTGGGTATTAACGACTGCAGATGCAGCCGGGACCGAGAGCTTAACGGGCCTTCCGAAGCACGGATAAATTTTTGGTCACCCATCCAATGACCGGCCTTAGCGAACTTTGCTTAGTTTACGCAATCGCAGGCTAAGCGCGCAATGCCACTGCGTTAGCGAACTTGTACTTGTATATAGATATAGTCAATTGGGTTATTCCCAGAGTACGAGTATTGCCTCCCAATTAATTTTTAACTCGATAAACTCGATTAAAGATTAATTAAGCTTAACAGTTCCATTAGTAGGAAATGTGTTAAATATGATTTTAATACTTGACTGAAATAATATTAAATGCATAATATTTTAAGTCTACTAAGAGCAATATCGAGGTTTTAATTATGATCACAATTATAATGTTCAATACAGAAAATCAAAACACATACCTACAGTCAGGGTAAGCAGGGAAAAATGAAAGGAATGTATAAGGATCGTAGCAAGTGGAAAGAAGTGATATCTGCCTACACCATTCATGTATGTAATTAATTGATGATTTCTCTAATCACATGAAATGTCAATGACTCATTATCACTCGTTCTTTCTGTGGATTATGTTAGTGGTTTAAGGGCCTGTTTTACAATCGACAAGTAAGTTCGAAGTAGCTTACTTTGCAGTTCAATTGACATATATTTCATATTACAACTGTCAAATGATCTGCGAAGTAAGCAACTAAGAACTTACTTGTCGATTGTGAAACAGGCCCTAAGTATCAAATTGCCGTTTTGTATGGAGAATTTAGCGAATATTTTTTATAACGGAGGCGGGCTGGTGTCCGTGGATCTAAGTGGTACTTAGGACGAGCTGTTTTTGAAGATTTATTGGTAGTAAAAGAAATAAAAATAAGTTAAAATAAATATAAGTCCAGAAAGAAATGAAGTTTAAAATAAAAAAAGAATAATGGACATAACTATTGTTTTAGAGGAATTTATACACTACTACTAAATAATGAGGGAACATCGGCAATTTCATACTTGAACCCCTATTAGTTACTATAAATATAGACTTATCTGATATTCCTAGGGATTTGACGCGCGATCGTCTCAATTAGTCGACTCAGTGAGACGTATAAATGGTTCATAGGCGACGATATTAGAACTTGCAATCGACTTCGTGAGGGCAGCTGAGAAAAATTAATAATGCCTTACGTCAAATAATGCCTTACGTCAAATAATGCCTTACGTCAAATAATGCCTTACGTCAAATGGTATCTAAATTGAAGGCAACGTGACAATGGACGCGATTTGTGTGAGCCAATAGCGATGCCTGTGATCGCAACATAGGCAGGGCAGACCTCGTTAACATCGGCAACGGGACGCGTCACCTGCGTATCTTTGTCGAGGCATTATTACGACGATAGTACATGTGTACTGTACAGTACATATTGTTAATATTTTCATTGTGCCTAATTTTATAACCACCTCTCTCTCAATCTTGACTAAACTTTGAATATTGAAGCAATTTCACTCCCTTCAGAGAAAGGAAACTAATTTTAACAAACCTCTTTGTTGTGTTTTTAAACACTGTTAATATTATAGAATTACGTGTTATATTACTAAATAAATAAAAAATAATTTGATATGGATAAGATTTTTTTGCTTCCCGTAATAAATCATTATCAGCCTGCCCTATCTTATTTGGGGTCGGCGCAGTGTTTCCTCTTTCTCCACTCTCCTCTTTCACTCGTCATCTCTATATCCACATCCATCACCTTCATATCCATACCCCACACAATCCATCCATATTTTCAGTGGTCTTCCACTACTTCGATATCCATCATCATTCATGTTCTTGTAACAGAATATAGATGTTTTTTATGGGCTACAACGCGTTTTGCCTATAAGTTCCTAGTTAAGGCCCTTGCCTCGGAAGACAAAATTGCAAAGCTGATAATCCGCTTGATGTTTGGCTAAGGACAGAAAGGCCAAATTTCTCTCACTTTGGACTATAAACGGTAATTAAAAAGAGGTTATGTATTCCGTCCCAGTGTGGCACAATGGGCGCACTATCGCGTGTTGCCATAACAAGGTGCCTACAGTGCGGTGCGCGCGCGCCGCTGCTTACTTTCATACAATCGTCGTACGCGTCTCACAAGGTATAAAGCCTCTCACGGACAGACGCGGTCAGCGGTGGCGGCCAGTTGTAACGTAGGTAACATGAGGACGTTATTCAAACCAGCGCGGTCAACGTTTGTTCGGGTTTGCCACCGCCACCGTCCCGCCACTGCTGCTGTTTGAGTGAGGCTGAAAGCCTTATGTTACCTACGTTACAATGCCCGCGACCCGCGCGAATGCGTCTGTCTGTGAGAGGCGTTATACCCGGCACATTAGTTGACCTAGCAGTAAAACGCTTTCAGGTATTAATTTGAGGTTCTGTATAAGGTGCGATCTGTGCCTGTAACCATAGCAACCCAGCGTATACCTGCTTCTGCATGTTCAAAATTTAATTTAGACACTAATCCTACAATTATACCTGCGCAGACGACTGTCATTTTGGTTCAACTTACGTACCGGGAACTGTACACCCGGTCTCTATTTTTATTGCAATTGAAAACGTTTCATATGTTCAACATACTTTTATTATGAAGTTATATCAAATTAGACCGAAAATAAAGACACACATGTCTTTTAATTCCGTCGTTTTATAAAAAAAAAATCATGTTTCAAAAATATAAAAAAGGTCATTCTAAACAGACGTAAGCGCCAAATGACTTCACAACTACGGTTGAATGGCGAATTGACTTCAAAAATAAGAAAAAAAATATATTTCAAAATTTTATCTTTGAACATTCTCCGGTGTTATTGCACAATGAATTATTTTGCAATGTGAACTAATTGACAAGCTCGCTTGAGCAGTCTGGCTCTTTGAAAAGTTTCCCAACTAGTAAGACAGCGTGAACTATGTGCAGTTAATATAAGTTTATATTACTACAATATTTGCATCGAAATTTCTGTGCTTTGTGACAAGGAGCGCTAAGCCCTTCAGTTACCTGTTAGTTTTAATCAACTCCTCTTATACGACAACGTCTCATTATAACAGTAGCATTCTGGAATGTAAGCTGGGAAGTCTGCCGTTCTAATTAAGCTAATCACTCTCTTCGTATAGACACGCTTCAAAAGCGCCTTGTACGGTGTTTCGCATTCTCGAATAGTTAAAGAACTTGGAGACTTCGAATATTTGCGTGTTGTCCGTGGTGGAAAGACGATATTTAAGTCGGTACACAATATGTAGCAGACATCTCTCAATTTGTAAAAATTCCTAGACATGTTTTTTTTTAATTTCATAACAATTGGTCAAGCCGTTTCGGATGTGTTTTTAACATACACTGTGCTGTGACACGTGATTTTATATACATATAAGATAAAGTGTATACATACGACCTCCTTCATGAACAGGCCACTAAAGTGTGTCAAGAAACAAAACACTTTCAATCAAAGGATGTCGCATATTGCTAGTTCACGAAAAGTAAAAATGATCAAATCTAGTTCAATCTTAAACATAGTCCTGTGAGCCGGATTATGTATGGATGAATTTTGTTCCTAACTGAAATTGTATAGGACATGTTGTTGCATTGCCACAGTTAATAGCACTTGTAGAAGTCAGTGCATCGGCAAGATTCCCACGTAAGCCGATTACACCGCTTCGACCCCGGTTGAATAGAAATCTTGGTTCCTTTCCTATTTACCTGTATCGAAGTGAAAAGAAACAAGAACTGTACATTTTTCTTTTAAGTAAAACAAACGTTTAAACGGCTTGAGTATGAGAACATTTCATTTATGTATATAATTTTTATTAGTTGTTTGTAAGTAGCGAACTGAATATTGACCGAGAGCTGTGATAGTACTGAACACAAGTAACACAACATCACCAGCCCTTAAATGTCCCCACTGCTGGGGCACATGCCTTTCCTATGTATGGAACAATGAATATAGGGAGAATGTGCGGGTTGGTGGGCCACAGATGCAGGGACCAACGGCTTAACATGCCTTCCGTAGTACGAAGGAGCTCGAGATAATGATTTTTTGGTCACCCATCTAATGACCGGCCTTAGCGAACTTTGCTTAGTTTCAGTAAACGCAGGGCGAGCGCGTTAATCCACAGCGCTAGCGTGCTCCTCTATACCGAACCCGCTTGTTTAAAATTCCATACCAGCCGAGGACCCCTGCTGGTATGACAATATTGAAATGTATCATTGCAAGGTAATTGTACACAAAATAGCGCGCCGTACGCTGTCACCGGCAGATCTGCTGGACCCGCGATTACCTGTCTAAATAATCTCAATCTCACTAAAGCGAGCTCAAGTAAACACGTCATGTAAAGCTGTTTCGCTTTCGTATATAATATAATGGACATTTTACTTAAACCACTTGCACATTGTTGCAATAGAATAACATTAAAAACTTAGTTCGTACATGAACACATTTTGAACGGAATAAAGTGTTTAACTAATGGCTAAATGAACCGAGCCATTAGTTTAAGTGAGAAAAATAAGAACGGAATACACGTTTGTTTCTTTCGACCCGTTACATAGAAAAGTGTTAACTGTCAGACTTGATTATTGGTATTGATTGTAATTGTATGCAACCAATGTGTAAGTGAACTATTGATTAGTTTCGAGGGATGAGCGGGCGTAGAGCCGCGTAACTACCGTACCGCCCTGCGCTTTACAAATTGATATAGTTAATGCTACAGCCCGTAGCTAGACACTGCTACGACTCGTAGCACACGCAGTCCCGGGGCTGGCTGGCTCCTGGCTTCAACTCACAATCTATCACGGGTAAACGTAAAAAATATAATGAATACAATATTATGTATTCATGTAGTCTTTATGATAAATTGTTTTAGGTAATTTTATAAATTGTGTCCTCATACGTAAATTCGCCATTTACCATTGTAGTCTCACGTCCAAAATTTATAACCTTTTTGAATTTTGAATCCAACTCGCAATCGGTGCTGCTAGGTACATGTATTTCGATCCAAAAGTCTCTTAATTGAGAAATCATTTTTAACAAGCAAAGGGTGGTACGAAAGTTTTTCCAATTAGTCATTTGATTGTACGAGTGGCACTTGCCGAACAAAATGTATTGTTTTGTTTTTAATTACATTTTTTTATAACACTTTGGGAACTGAATCTTTAGTCAAGATTGACGGATGTTTATTTAATTTCTTGGAAAATAAATAACTTTTTAATAAAACACTTCAACCACTGCAGCAGTAACTTGTTGAATGTAACTCGGTCTGCGTCTCAGGGAATAGTAAATTTTATGCAAAATAGAATCCTTATAGTAGCAAATTTTAATCAATGTTAAAATTATATAATTAAAGATGATAGGTTCAAAGTAATAATGTACAGTAGGGTGTCCCTTATATGATCGAAAAAAAAATTTTTGTGGATATCAAAATGCATACCCATTATTTCTTTTTGAACTACCCAGAGTTACTTAAATACAAAATTTTATCTTCCTACGTCAACATTAACCCGTGCCGACAGAGCTCTAAAGATTTTGAAAATTGCTGTTTTTAACCCTTCCTGTATGTAGCTAAATCAATTGAAATAATGATAATAATAATAAACTTTTACTACAAAGACGGAGTACACAGAAGGAGTAAATCATAAACAGTACAAAATAAGCGGCCAAAATATTTATAATTAAAAAACTATTTATTAAAAGAAGATAAAATTACAGATCAGGCAGGATATTTTCCTTTGAGGGTCTCTTTTTTACAGTCTGGATACAGATTTCTATGCTCTTGCACACAGCGTAGCAAAAATTGCTTTTGTTCTTCCTTTGCAGTGATCAAACCATGAAAATCTTGCATTAGTTTTACAGCTCTTTCAGCTGTATCATTAACTGCCCTTAAAGAAAGAACTTTTCTTTTTGCCTCTATATAGGCAACATCTTCGTCCCATGTGGAAACGGGTCTCTGGAGGAAGTTCTCATTAATTTTTAGTCGAGAAAATATATTTGTGCTTTTGATGGACACAAAATCACTTAATAATTTTCCTGCAATAATAAATAAGTATTATTATCAGTTTAGTGAAAACAGTATTAAAAAAACTATGTAGTCCTACTTACCATACAAAAAATCAGACATATCTTCTTTCGATGGAATGTATCTCTTCCCAGAATCATACAAACTCTCTCTTTGTAAGTTCACTACAATGTTTCGCTTGGTTTGTGCATTAACTTCATCATCAAAGAGTGATAAAACGGCAATTTCTTCTGACAAGTACCAAAGATGTTGACTAAACTTGCTCAGGGCTGCTTTGGAGATCAATTTGTCAACAATTTCATATTCCTTAAGCCTCTTTAAAAAGCACAAATCTTGGTTTGGTGCCTTCACCGCCAGACTACATCCAAGCCATGGTTTTACATATATAACCGCAATGAATAAACAAACGTCTTGAAGTGCTCGCTTATCCTTGGCGCTAATTTTGAACTGGGAATGCAACAAACATATTTTTAAAGAGTAAATAGCTCTAGCCATCCACCTTGCTTGATGCATCGCTCCAGGAGGTCTGATTTTAAATTTTTTCTCATTATCTCCTCCTAAGAAAATAATAGATAGTTCAATCAGTTCACGATAATCGTCACGTACAATGGTTTTTTGTAGTTCTTGATTATAAAATGTCAACAGTTCTTCTATTGTTGTATTACAAAAATGTTGTTTGACGATATCGGTGTATGTTTCAATAGCAGCAGGATTAATAGTTTTCCAGTTGTCTCTAAACTTTTTGAACATTGGGATATCAGGGCTACTAGTGACTTGATGGATTTTTGTTTCAAACACACATTTTAAAACCAGTTCGTAAACGTGATGGCGGCAAGCAAAGAGTAGTAATTCCCTGTCTAGTCTTTGTTCCAAAAGTACACAAGCTCCTTTCAATCGCCCTGTATTAGACGCAGTTGTGTCACAACACATTATTTGTACTTTGTCATCGAGGTTCCAGTCATAAAGTGCGTTTAACACAGCTTTAGCTTGATCCTCGCCGGAAGAGCTCTCCAGTTTGGGTACAGCCAGCAGTTGTTCCTTTTCTCCAAATGAAATTAGAATTGGCAGGCGTTCTTCTTTAGAACTTCTCACGTCCAGTCCAGGTAATAATTTCCCATCCCAGTGAACGGTCACCATTTCAGGCATATTATTCTGAAAATCTGATTTTATAGATTCCGCTCTATCTTTTCTACTCTGTGTGCGAATGCGTTGAATGGACGATTTGTTTATCGGGAAATCATCACAGCTAAGGTCTAGCGCTTCTACTACAGCATGAAGTATATAGACAGAATCCCTTATGCTTAATTGACACCTATCTAAAGCTGCAACTAATTTAGGCGTGATAAAGTTTTTCCTTCCTCTTTTTGAAGTAGTTTCGTTAGAAATCGTTTGAGAGGTGGTTGGCAAGGGTTCCTCGAGGCTTTCATCAGAGCTGTTATATTGATCGGAATGTCCTTGCGTTTGTATAAAATCTTGTGTAGTAAGAGATGACGATAAACTCGCGAAACACATTTGCTCATGTCTTTTCTTCTCTTTTAATTTTCTCTCTCTTGCCCTTTCTTCCTTTTCGGCTAACTTTTTGTCTACACCCGCTAAGCATCCTGGACGGCCTGGTTCTCTTTGTCTTTGTAAAAATATTTTATCTTCTTCTATTTTCATCAGACCCAAAGCATCAGCGTGCGCTATATCGAACAAATTGTCTAAATTATTTTGAAAGTCCACCTCACGGCGCTTGTAAACAAGTGGTTTTTTTTTGGAATTTTTTTGCAACTCCCTCCAAGCGTGGTGAAGATCCACAAGTTTTTTTACACAGTTAGGTATAGCTCTGGTAGGGATTCTAGCTTTTTCCCAAAATATAATACACTCTCGAATGGCGAGATTCGCGCTTTCACTAACAGTCAATTTAACTTCACGAATGTTAAAAAAAAGTACTGCAAGAACTTGCCGGTTAGACGGTAACTTTGCGCCTGTTATTTGATAATTTACGTCACCAACTAAGAAAATACTTTTTTTATTGCTTCTTAATTCCACCGCCATCTTTTAAATGTCAAAAAATACGTGTTAATCACGAGAATAACTAAAAACAAATGACAAATACCGCGAGTGCGCGCCGCTACTTCCGCGCAACTTGTATGAACATGATTCGGTGCAAGTCGGCACAGGTTATCGTCCTCCGAATGAGGTAAAAAAAAATTTCCGAGTGTTTTAGAAGCAAAGGAACAAAACTAAGACCAATGCATTAGAAAATAAATACTTTGAAAAATAAGGGACACCCTAATGTACAGTCATAAATTTTATCGACAGACGAATTAATTATTCTGGCGACAGATTTTGGACAAGATAGTGGTAGCTAACCACCAATCAAACCCAGTACAAATTTGTACTTGCCTGTGAATCGTCCCTCGGGATCTTAATTCCGGTGGGCGACCCACATGGGCGGTTAAGTCCTAAAAACCTTTCAGGCGTGCTTTATGCACTGCAGACTTAAGGATAATTATTGTTTATTTCCGCTCCATTGCACTGCCTGTTCCGAATTGGAAAACAGCGTACAGAAAAACACCTATTCAATCATTATCACAGCGTGCAGCGTGTAGTAAGGACTAGTTGTGCCCGCGACTTCGTTCGCGTGGGATACGGGCAGTAGCAACATGTCGTATGCAGGTGGTTATGAATTTAAATCAGATAATAAACACCTTCGCAATTTATGCATTGCAATGCAAAAGGTTATAGTGGGTTATAGTGAGTCAACCTTAAAACATAAACACATGCTATTGCGGACCTTTTTTAAAACTTTTAATTAATTCCGCCATACATGGTTTTTGCGCAACCGTTTACGCCGTGTAAGCGCATTGAACAAAAGCTCAGAAAATTAATATTTTTTTCTCTCTTTTTTGCAACATTTTTCATTGACGCTCAGCGGCTATTGGTCGTAGCTTGATGTTATAAAGCCTATATACATGGTCTATCTAACACTATTTTTTCAGCTTCAATTAGTAATAGTTCCTGATATTAGCGCGTCCAACCAACCAACCAAACAAACTCTTCAGCTTTATAATATTATTATATCGACAGATGGAGCCCGTCATTCCATCGAGCCTTTGTGCCGGCTTGCAGGAGCCCGATGAATATTATTTGCGCTACAGAGGGCTCGTTACACTGGCCGTCCTACGCAGAGAATGGCCGGCGGGCGCGTTTGATCTTTGCTTTATAATGTGTTTTTTTCTCGCAGTTTTGTTGTTGTGAAATTTTTCTTCATCCTTGTCTCTTCCGCGGGTGAGAGTGGCATCGAGTAATCGGCAACAGCGTTCCTCTTATGTACTGCGATTTCCGTGCCCGATAAATGGCAATAGGCTCGCCACCGTATGGGACGTATGTATGAATGTATGCACATTTTTCGCCGTGAAATTTTTTCGTCGTCGATTACAGAGTAGGCGCTATCGTGTAATCCCTGCCAAGCTGTTCGCAGTTTAGATAAAATTTCAAAATGGTGGCTATATCCAATTATTTTTGCCAGTTCAAAGCGATAAATGGCTATATTATATCGTGTTTCCATGCTAGCCTACAGGAGCGGGATCGGGCAGTGCGGCGAAAGCGGCTGGTTCGCTGTTCGACGTTGACCCAGATCGTCAATTGGCTCGTCGCGAATGCACTTGTTGCATACCGCAGTCATCAGACATCGTCACCTCTCCAGTGGCAGGCAATATGTCAGGCCTGCTTTGTTTTTTTTTTTTGAAGGACCTAAGCCGTAGGCCTAGCACGGGACCTGGACAAAATCTCTCTCCACCACTAATTGACAGTGTTTTGTTTCGGGATTTAGTGGCGTTGGAGCGAGAGGAAAATGTTTTCTTTTCCCCGAGATTTTGTCTACGGCCCGTGCTACGGGGACTATTGGCCTAGATGATTTTAAAGTATGTACCGGGTTTTTGGGGAAGGCTAAGACCTAGTCCTCAAGCCTTATAGTCGAGCACTCCCTGGGAGGATTTTTCTACGGCAGGCTTCTCCCAGGGGGAGATTCATTGCCGTGGAGAGCCTCGCAGGGCGCTACGAGTCGGAGCTTGGAGCTGCAGGCCTGAGTGTGCCTCTAAGGGTGCTTTTCCACCAGAAATTTTACATGCCTTAGAAAATTGGCAGAACATCCCTCACAACTTATCCTTGCACATCTCTAGTGGAAAAGCACCCTAAATGCGCGGACCTCGGGTTAGGTGTGCCTTATAGTTGAACAATAGGCACAGTGACAATTACCTCAATCGGTCCGCTGTTGCTCCAATCAATTAGCGTCCTCTCGGCCTTGGCCGGCGGCGGGTTGCGATCTCATTAGAACTGACGAGTGTAACTGGATATGGTGTCTCAACTCTCGGGAGCTGTAATGAGTGCTCTGGGCGCTCGCACTGTCTAAGTACTAGTTTCTAGTGCTTATTTTCCTCTAGTATTGCTAGGTACTTTACAGAAATCTGTGTCGAGTGCTACCCCTAAGTCTATATTGAGTTAGTTTGGTACGCAGGTAATCTTATAACTTACTACGACTAACACATCAATGAGCGGTTACTTCTTTAATTACTAAGTGCGGGTGCTCTTTTATGTCTTCGTAGTAAGGAATAAAATATAAGCAATTTAGACATTAATTAGTCTTAAGATGTGTCTACGTTCTGCCGGTTGATTTTCCGGGATATTAAAATTGCATTGATATGTTAGGTATCTATATTTTATTTTAATATTAAAGTATTTATTTTGATATGAAAACTGCACAGAGTTTCTGGGTAAAAGAGAAATAAGAAAATTTTATTTTGGATACGACATAATTCTCAATGATATCTCAAATTAAGTTCTTTAACAAAAGCTCCTAAAATTTGCTGTTTTTAAATAAAAAATTTACTATATTTATCACATTAAATATTATCTACTCATAGCTGAATAGCTATATATGTTCATTGATACCGAGCCTTATCACATTCTATGTAGAGTATAATTAGTAGAAAGATATAATGAAAGACACGTGAAAGATGATTTGAATAAGAAACGAGTAGATGCCACCTATCTGCACTGACTCCAGATAGATAACAAGAGCGGGGTAACTAATGTGAATCATGATGACAAAGATAAAATAATACAAGTTATAGATAATCGCATTAGATGACTAGACTCATAGAAAACGGAAGATTATATTATTATTACGTGACTTATTATGAATTATTTCTTTTTTGATCCGATGGACGAAGTTACCAATATTCATTAGCAACACAAAAGTAGGTAGCGAATTCAAATCTGCTTAAATACGACATTTAAGTCTAGTAGAATAGTAAACCAATTACTTGGCCGACCGTGCTTCACTTAAGTTGAATTTAAGCCGGTCTAGTTTTTATTTTTAACATTAATCGATATTCGATAATTGTAAAAGCAAGCGTCAGCAAGGGACATTAAGGAGCTCGATGGCGGATTGCGTAAACTGAACAACGTTCGCTAGAGCCGGTCATTTGATTTGACCAAAAATATATTATGTCGAGTTCCTCCGTGCTTGCGAGGACACGTAAAACCGTTGGTCGCTGCATTTGCAGTCGTTAATACCCACCAACCCGCAGTAGGGACATTGAGGGGCTGGTGGTGTGGTGGTGTATCTGCCCCATTAGAGTTGTGATGCATTTAGGACGCACTTAAGCCCGCCTATTGTTGCTCATCACGTGACTAGTAGTAATATGTAATGAATAATCACTTGTTATCCGCCAGTGTATATTCATTCTATTGCGTAATCATTGTTGGCTTCACTTGTTCAGTTTGCGCTCTCCGCGTGGTTCCGTTGAGTCAAACCGCCGCACTCAGAGACGTCAATTAACTTTAATGAGTACGTAATACAAAAAAAATCTAAATCTAGACTAGAGTATACCCGGCAAGAATAGCTACTAGTTTTGAAATGTAATTTTTTCTCAATAAGTAGTCATTAACGTTAATTGACGTCTCTGAGTGCGCTAGTATCTAAATGCGCTGTCCTATAAATTAAATTTACTTGCATACATACATACATCACGCCTGTTTCCCCGAAGGGGTAGGCAGAGGTGAATTAACTCCCACCTTTTTCCAATTAAGTTAGGTCCCATGTACCTAATTGTTGGCGATCCTACTATACATGTTGTTAGGTTTAAAAAAATATTTTTTTACATTACTCCCCCCATTCGACACGGTAGTCCAGGATCCAACTGACAGGATAAAGGCTTCACTATATACGTTAGCTGCGTCTTAGTACACACACGTGTCCATAATACTGTTGAGGTAATCGCGAGGAATGTCGCCCTCGCAGCACCTGAGCTCACGCGACTGCTCCGAGTTGAGCTCTATCGCTTTGAAATAACGACCCTTTTCGCGTGTCAACTGCTCCGTGTGCGCCGGTGACGCCTGTACCGTGGTATTATCGAAATCGAAGCCCACACATTTATTGCCTTGCTCGTTGATAACTGTGCGTTTGTACAGTTTTCTTGTGTTTCCAGTGGAACAATACATTTGTTCGGGCGATTTTTATGACTTTCAATCATTACAATCATCATCATCATCATCATCACCTGCCCTTTAACGTCCCTGCTGGGACACAGGCTATGGCACTGTGGATGGAAGGAATATAGGGAGAATGGGCCATGATCCACCACGGTGGCCCAGTGCTGGTTGGTGGCTTCTTCCTCCTTTTCTTTTAGACGATATGTTTGTTAGAATGTTTTAGTAATTTTTTAGATCTTAAAACTGTATCATTTTATTACTTTATTCAATTTTAATTATTGGTGTAGATAGGTTCTATAAATAATCTGCCTTACTGGCAACATTTATTTATTTCATTGCTTAGAATTGAATAGAATTGTCACTGTTATAATTATGTTACATTTAACAGCGTCGCTTATAATAATACTGTAATTAAATACGGTTATCGTTATTCCTCCATTAGTGGAAATCCCAGTGCAAAGTGCTCACACTTGCGAGCACTATATACCTACATATTTACATATAGTATTTTATGTGTAAGAGATAATTCCGATCGGTTAATTGCATGCCATTCATTAATATAGCTGTTACTCCATGCTCACATTATAACGATACTCGACTCGGTAATAGTTAAATTAATACTGTTGCCGTTCGATGAGTGGACTGTAAGGGTTAATGGAAACGAATGTTTGAATGTGAAATAATACCTTTAATTAATTAAAATACAACGTAAAATGGTGTATTTTGCACTGACAACCTTACCCAATAACTTTGTCATGATATAAACTATGATTAAAACTTGTATTTAACATTCTGTGTTGAGGATCAACCTCTTTTAGGCAGTTTTATGTTTTTCGAATATGGCATTAGAAAATATTTCTTTTTTGTGCCTAATTTTTTTATAGACATATAGATATACAAGAGATTGTAAATAAGTAAACGAACTTGCAATTTATTTATTTAGGTATGGCTGTGCCCTCCGTTTCGTTAGCATTGAACAGCTAATAACACAATATCGGACGTAGGTTGAATAATTACATTTTACTTGAGCTATTTATTATTCTTTCTCCCATTTCTTAAACATTTTTCTCTGATGTTCAGTTCCTATTGTTCGTAGTATCATATTATAATATAGCCTATAGCTTTTCTAGATAAATATAAATGGATTATCCTACACAAAAACGATTTTTCAATTTGATTCAGTAGTTCCTGAGATTAGCGGGTTCAAACAAACAAACTAACAAATTCAGCTTTATAATATTAGTACTAGACAAGATTTCTTTACTTACATCGTCCCAGCTTCTGCACCGATATTTCTGCTACAGACGAACGAGAACTAGCAATTTGTTGCTTGCAATCTCAAAGACGCTGTAAATAATATTTACATCCGGCTTGTGACGGCTGATAGTGCGGCGGGAGGGGGCGCGGTAATTGCCTCTTTGTTGGTTGGTAATTAGCTTGCGACTGTAGTGGGCTCCATCGATCGGGGGAAGCCTTTTTGATGCCCGCGCGCTGGTCCCAGCCCCGTAGCACGGGACGTGGACAAATCTCTCGTTCTAACTCCCGCTCCATCAAGTGGTGGAGAGAGATTTTGTCAACATTCCGTGTTAGGCCTGCAGGCCATTCGCTCTTGAAATACCCCAGATCTTCATGTGACAAGAAAATTGTGTTTATGAACAGTTCGAACAATTTTATAGGTAGTGACCCGGGCAGTTGCCTATTACCACTCGGCCAACCAAGACGCGTACCGCATCAAGAATAATATTTTTTCGAACTGTTTGTCTCAATTTGTTCCTTACCACAATTTTTTTGTCATGTCTTTTTATTAGCCTGATAGATCCCACTGCTGGACAAAGACAACCCCCCAACCAATTTTCTTTATAGGTACCTGCAAATTTTTGTAACATTTACAATAATGTTTATAAATTAAAATCAAAATTACATAACAAGGTCCGGAACAAATGCAAAATACAACAATAGGAAAATATTGAAGTAAAATTGCTTTGCCGTGGCGTGTGGTGACGGAAGAGCAGAATACAATTCCTCATCCACACTCATCACCTTCTTATCTTACACAATCCATCCTTTTTAGTGGTCTTTCTCTACTTCGACATCCGTCTACATTCGTGTCCATAACTTTTTTTTTGTATCGCGGAAAAGGTATATCAATAACAATCAATCAAGTCGAGTTTATTGAACCTATTTAGAACCTCATGTTATTTGAAATATAGTTGAAAATGTCTGTTCAGTCAAACCGTACATATACTGAGCAGTACGTCGAAAATGTAATTTGATTCTGTGCGTTAATTAGGTTGTAAATCAGATTTACAGTGGTAGAATTTAGCAATTACTAATACACATTTTTACTTATACGTTATGTACTTTAACTTTACTATCTACGTACGTTTGACACCATGGCAGGCTACAAACTCCTGCATTTTCTCAATTTATTTCTCTTTCTTTGTTTAGGGTTCGCCAGGTCAGTTGCGTTTGCGTAAAGTAAGTAATGACCACTAAGGCCGGTCATTGGATGGGTGACCGAAAATATATTATCTCGAGTTCCTCCGTGCTTCGGAAGGTACGGGTCCACGGGAGACTCGATGGGGGGTGTGACACGGTTCACGATTCGTAAGCGGTCCACGAACATTTATTTAGTTTCAATAGTAAATAACTAAAATAGATAAGAGCAGGAAGAATAAGAAGAAGTGAAGAACTAAAATGTTCGGTTGACGTCACCCTATCAATGTAGGCATTTAATATGTATTTTAAAAAGCGTAGCAACTGTTACTTGTAAAATATTGCATACTCAGTGTTGCAAATATAGTAAAATGCAGCTGCTACCAAAATTTTGATAGTTCTCATTCGTTAAGTACGTTACACCAAGAGGGGGGAAGGGGTCAACGATGTGTAACCCTGTGTGACAAGGGGTGGAAGAGGTCCTGAGCTTCGAAACGTCACATTTCGAAAAGTGACAAGACCCGACACCCGCACGGTGAATCCAGGGAATTCTGTTTGGTCTCGATTTCTAAATGTAAAATCGCTAAATATGTGATGTTACACTCGGTGTAGGTCATGAAAAAAATCATGATACCTAGTGTGACGTCACATTTTTTTTTCACACTCACACCTATCATCTAGCCCAAAGTAAGTAGCCTAAGCACTTGTGTTATGGATACTAGATGACAGACATATTTTTAATATAAATATGTATATAAATGTTGAGAATATACTACATAAACATATACACAACCATGACTCGGAAACAAACATTTTTGGTCATCACAAAGATTGCCCCTACCAGGATTCGAACCCGGGCCCTCTTGGCCAATACCCAGCAATCTGAGCATTCGAACAAAGCGGCCATCAAATTTATTTATTTAATTTACCAATTTTACATTTAGAAATTGAGGCGAAACAGCAATCCGTGGACTCACCGCGCGGGTATCGGGTCCTGTTAGATTTTTAATTACCTATGGAAGGCATGGTATGAGGTATGAGAAAAAAAGATCGGAACAAAGTCAAAGTCAATATTCGTTTATTCATATCTGGTATGATTACAATACACTTATGAATCGTCAAGACGCTAGATACCGAAAACCCTTGCTTCCAAGACGGACACACAAGTTTTCAATGTGTAGCGAAAAATCTACGCTATCCGTTCGCAAGCTACCAGGAGGCCCTGTTCTGAGAGGAACGAGCAAGAAACTCAGTCGAGCGCGTGTGTCCGGTTGAGGTCTCCTCGGCCTGCCGAAGACCGCGCAAGACATGGGCCTGAGGCGGGGGGGCGTGTCCCCGGCCGGCGCCGCCCCCGGCCGCACCGCCCACACCCCCGCTTCCCGGCACACACAGCCTCAACTGAAGACAAAACCCTGCCAGATACCATCTCTTTGACGCCTAAACTAATGACTAATCCCCTAGATATATCACGTGTTCCTACCTTCCAGTTTTCCACGCCAGGCGGTGTTTGTAGTACTATTTCCAAATTGAAGTGCACCTAACTACCTACCACCGTCTTGTCAAAATCTGTTGCCATAATAATAATGTTTATGTCACCTGACCATAACGTGGCATTTTCCACCCGATACGCGTAAGGAAAATCCCATTTAATGGTAAAAAAGAAAGTCTGACCGCAAATTCAAACTAGCTTCTTCTCCTCCCTGCCCTGTTCCCAGGCTATCTGGGGTTGGCGCAGTATGTTTCCGCTTCCATTCATATCGGTCAGACGACCGCCCAACTAGCTAACTCCATCTTATCAATAATGTCGCCATAATAATAATGTTTATGTCACACCTGACCAAAACGCGGCCATAAATCTCACTTCCTGGTCAGGGGGTGACATAAAACCTTGTACTTACCTCGGACGGTAATAAGGAAAGCCTCCGATCGAATAGGCACTCGCCTTCAGCTCGGTCTTACCGCCCTTGGTAACAGCTGAGATGTAGGCAAAGAACTTTCCTGTCTAGCTCTAAAAAAAATATTGAAATAAATAAAATAAATAGAAATATGTCTGAATGCATCTAGGTAATGAAATTCAATGTTAGCGAACCTATTCAGAATCGGTTCCAATGTCGAATGCTTGATTTCACTGCCAAGAGGTGCGTTGCGTGGCGGTTGCGCAGGCGGGGGGCGCGGAGGGGCACCCCCCGTGTTACGCAATCAGCATCGTTAGCGTAATGACCGGCCGAGCCATTTAGATGATAAGATGTCAATCGCGCGTCGCCGGAGGAAAGTCACCTGGCAATTGTGCTCATAATAATCAGCCGGCCTAACACGACCACCGAAACATGATATGATAGCTCATTTATCGCGTTGAACTGTCAAAAACGCCATAGATTTTTTTCCCATTTGAATGCGATAAATGGCTGCATCATATCGTATTTTGTTGGTCTTGCTAGCTGAGCTGTTACCCCATTCTAATTATTAATTAATCAGTGGCGTATAAGTCAAACGCGATTCGCCGTTACGAAATAGTTTCATCTGTTCAATTTCAGTAACCGCCAGTAAAGCGGTTCGCCCACCCGTATTGAGATACCGAGGTCCCGCTATCGATCCCGGGGGAGTACCAGTTTGTGCTTGGTTTGGTTGGTGCCAAGACTTTTTCAAGTTCGCCTGTCGAGCTAGCGTTACCATCGTCTTATCAAAATCGACGATCAGTGGATAAGATGGCAGCCCCTCTATGGTTGAGGGTTCCAGGCGAGGCTCTATTTCTTCGGGCTTTATCGTCACTTACCATCAGGTGAGATGAAGGCTGGAAATAAAATCAGCCGTACCTGTAACACTGTGTTTGATGTATGTCAAGATGTAACAGCAAAGCGATCGTGCTGTTGACTATACCTACCCGAATATGTCCTGATCGCTGTCGCCCGAATGAAGCCACTACAGTTATCCACGGTATAAGTAAACGTTACGGTCTTTGACAGGAATATGATTGCAAATATCGAGTTAGTCTGCGACTCGAGTACTGTTGGCCCGGAGGGTTATTGTTTCCTATCACGTTGCCAATATTAATCGAGGGAAAAGTTTTTAATTCCAAAGACTGATTGTCGCCTTTTTATCTTGATGTGAGTGGCCCTCTCCCGTTGCTTATATTAATTGACGGCAATTTTTTTAAATTGTAAACTGATGCCTTTTTGTCCTAATATAAGTAAGTCTTTAGTAGAGTTAAAGCTAATAAGTAAACATTAGATATGTAATTAGTCGGCTGTAAAAAGGCCCACTAATCGGCCGACTAGTCTGCCAAGCCGATCACGGTTTTTGGAATTATATATTCAGAAAATTCCGAATTGGATTATATACGAATGTCACCTTCGTGATGTTTCAAGTTTCGAAAATTTTATTTTTTTACGCAAATTTTCTCGCCAAAACATTCTGTGACAAAACGTTCGCATTCCAAGCGTCAAAAAATGAGAGTCACGGAAACTGTTAAAACCAAACAATCCAAACATATTTGATGTGCCGTCTATGACTTTGGCCGTCTAGCCGATTAGTCGGTTGTAAGAAGGCCGACTAATCGGCCTTCTTACACCACCACGGTTTGTGGGAATATTCAGTCATTTCCGAATTAGATTACGAATGATTTCCATGACCTTCGTGATGTTTGATAGCTACGGTTTCGAAAATTTACTCTTTCTACGCTAGTTTTCTCGCCAAAAAATTTTTAGTTACAAACTTTCGCATTCCAAACGCAAAAAACACGAGTCAAACGTTAATAAACTTTAATTTTATTATTATCAAGAAACATTTATTTATTTTTATTACTATTAAAGTTGATTATGTTTCTTTTAAATAATTTAATATATCGTACGAGGATTGTGAAGCTTTAAATTTTAGTATAAAAGCGATGACATTTTCACCGCATAAACATAGTGCAATTTTATTTTTGCCATAAAAAAATTCCTCGAACAATATCTATTTATTTTAATTCAAAAAACTGAATTAATTAAAAAGAAAAGATAATGATGTATACTGAATCTAAAAAGACCAAAATTTTGTAATTTTGTAAAGTTTTAGGGGAGTGAAAATCGTTATCGCTCGAAACAAGTACACACCTATTCAATGTAGCTACTACTCGCGCCACGTATTGGGACTTCACGACTCTCTTAAATATGTTTATATACAGGATGGAATTTTGTAATGCCACCTGAAGGGAAAGTACTCTTTAGATAGAAATATTTACTCAAAGGAAACATTTCTTTATTATTGAAAAAAAAAAAACTGCATTCCAAGATTTTCGAAAATTCATTTGCCACACCCGGGAATCGAACCAACTAAAATCTGTAAAAATTACATCCTGAACTTTTTTTGCATCGATCGTTAGGGTCAATTATAAAGACGAAATCTCTCTAACAAACTTGATAAATTAAATAAAAGGAAAGCCATGAAAGCCTTAACTATTTTATTTATTTACAAAGAATGGCATACTAACTAATTAGTAGCTCGAAATGGGCTCCATTCTCTTGAATACACAAATGTATTCTTCTAACAAATTCATTTCTAGTAACCTTTAAAAACGTTTTGTGGTGAATATTATAAATTGTATTCTGAACTTCAACCGTCAACTCGTTTACATTAGCATAAGATTTAAGGTAAATTATATTTTTTACATATCCCCATAAAAATAATCTCAAGGGGTGAGATCTGGTGATCTTGCAGGCCTTCTTGAGTAAAAGTGGAGCTTTGAGTAAAAGTGCTTTAACTTGACCCATTGAATTTATATGCCGTGTGGTGACGGCAGAGTAGAATACAATTGTCACCACCCCAAATCTCTCCCGTGGGTGTCGTACAAGGCGACTAAGGATAAATCAGTGATGAGGAATGGGCAGCAGCGTTCCTCTTATACCATCTAGCAATGTACTGCGACTTTTGTGCCCGATAAATGGCAATAGGCTCGCCAACTATTACATGGGACCTAACATAACTGGCGAAACGTGGGTGCTAGTTCACCTCTGCCTACCCCTTCGGGGATATAGGCGTGATTTATGTATGTATGTATGTTGAATTTATAAAGCCATTTTCTTGGCTTTCCTTTCATTTAATTTATTAAGTTTGTTCTAGAGATTTCGTCTTTATAATTGACCCTAACGATCCATGCAATAAAAGTGTAATTTTAGTTGGTTCGATTACCGGGTGTGGCAAGCGAATTTTCAAAAATATTTGAATGCAGTTTCCTTTCTTTTCAAAAATAAAGGATGTTTCCTTTGAGTAAAATTTTCTATCAACAGTATAGAGTACTTTCCCTTCTGGTGGCATTACAAAATTCCACCCTGTATAATTCAATATAGTTTCCTAAGAAATATTAAAGTGGCCGGATAGTCGGCTTTACCGACTAGTCACCGACTCGTCGGCACATCTCTAATTGTCATAATATATCTCTGTACGTTACTGGGCCAACTAAGTTGGCCGAGTGGTATAGGGCATCTGCCCGGATTGCAGAGGACGCAGTTACGATTCCCGCATCAAAACTATAATTTTTCTAACTTTTTCTAACCACAAAAATCTTTGTGATAACTTTTCTACATTAACATAATATACCTTCATTAAAAAAAGTGCAGTTTCCTATACATAATACCCACACTTTCGGTGTTGCTGATCTGAGCAATCCTAAATATAAAACCTAAAACAAAATAAAATTTTTCAATCCCCATCAAGTTGATTGGCTAATCTCATCTTTGTATGGAGTGCGGGGACCGCTATGCAAAAACCACATTCCGGTAGAAGCGATGAAACGTATATTGTTATTGACTTCCATTAATTGATTGCCTCAGGAAGCCTTAATACGTTCGTTAGGGACGAATTGCGGAACTGATTTTTTATTATTTTTGGTTTTCTCGTCCCAAATGGGCCGTAGTATCTGGGACTACATAATGAATTACTCAACTTGATTGGCCAAACGTGGGTGCAAGTTAAAACACCACTGCCTACCTCTTATGTAAAAAATATTACATAAGCTTTGAATATTTCAATTACATAACATTTATCGGCAATTATTATGTAAGTCCGTGTAAATGTTCCGAGTTTCAGTTCCACCCCCTACTTTCGCCCACTCGGCTTGTGCTAGTTGCATAATCACTACGCAATTTTTAAGCAAACTTGAACTCTAACTCCTTTCGAAAAGGCTCTATTCGTACGGCTTCCCAAATCTCTTGTTGGCGACTTGCCAAAGGTGTAATCATTGTTTTTGAACATTCAACACAACGCAATGTTCCAAACTTTGACTTTGTACGTTCTGTCGCAAAAGGAGCTCTTGTATTGGTTCATACTCGTAACTCCGTATGGCATCGCTTTTATATAGCTTGGTGACGTCACGTTCTCCGGTTTTTTGATTGTACAGCATGTTTATACATAGCCGCGTACATAGCCGCGTGGTGACGGCAGAGTAGAATACAACTGTCGCCACCCCAGGTCTCTCCCGTGGGTGTCGTACAAGGCGACTAAGGATAAATCAGTGATGAGGAATGGGCAGCAGCGTTTCTCTTATACCAACTAGCAAGGTACTGCGATTTTTGTGCCCGATAAATGGCAATAGGCTCGCCACCTATTACATGGGACCTAACATAATTGGCGAAACGTGGGTGCTGGTTCGCCTCTGCCTACCCCTCCGGGGATATAGGCGTGATTTATGTATGTATGTATGTATGTAGAGCATGTTTAAAAGTGTTTCGCCAATCTTGAATTTTTTAAAGATAACATCACCCAATATGTATTTTATCAAATTATTTCGTTTCGATTGTTTCATAGCAAGACAACACAACAACAACCTATATTCTGCTCGATGATTATAAAAACCTAACAAAACGTGTTCCTATTTCATCATTCAAGTCGTACTATCTGTTATATATTTATAACGTATTCATTCAGTCAAGAGCAATTGAATTTTCCGAACCTCAATTTTCGGAGCGCTCGTTCTGCTACGCCGTAGCTACAAGCTGCGCGTGCGCCGAAATTTTCAAGTGCTACAGAAATGTCATCTCGATGGCAGGCTATTTTTGCATTCATGACTTTATGTCAGTGAAATTATTTTTTTTGATATTGCACAGAAAAATTCAGTAATTAGGTATAGTTAACAACACGTTAGGGCTACCTCCCAATGTCAAAATTTCCAATAGACTTTGTGCTTAACCATAAACAAGTTACGGTTGACAATCGATTGCAGAAGTGCCGGTGGCCGTACATTTATAATATTCTACATACATATAAAAACATATGAAAGCTCACTCACAGTCACACTTCACCGTGTGACCGTGATATTCTTTCACAAACACGAAAAGTTGGTTGAGCACCAAACTTTTGCCGACGCAAGCGCAGCCGGGTCGTCGATTTGACCTAGCGTTTCACGTGTGCCCTACATTTCGTCACAATGACAGCTAAGTGCCTGTAAGCGAAGTGCGATATACCTAATAATTATGCTGACCGCGCGCCAGGCCGCACGGAAATGGACTATACTATCACAGACATTTCGTGAGTATTGCTCTCCCATACAATACCACTAACCTTGTGTGTCGTTTTTGTCATCGTAATCTCAATTGGGACGTGGTCGTCTCGCGAGCTAATTGAGTCATCCGAGACGCGTGCTAGGATAATAATGTTGACGATGCATTTCTCAATGTTTGGATTATCCAATCAAGAGTAGGTTATAAGAAAGTGACAGGCCATGTAGACATTGATGAGATTGGATGAAGCAAAATAATTATGTAACGATCATAGCAAATCGAAAGAAACTCTGCCTACCCCTATGGGTGAGAGCTGTAACATATAATATGTATGTATGGATTATATTGATATTAAAGATTTAATGTCGTCTGTTTGGGCTCTGTCTCGGCTTTGAAAGTGATTACTGGTTAAAATATTAATTGCAGCATTTTGGAATAAATTGAACAGGAACCCGTTCGGATCACGCAACGATCTATGTGTCACTCAGTGATATTTACGAACCCTATTTACGCCACATGAGTATCATGTGGCTACGCCATCTTTTTGAGGTTGTTACAAATATATGAGATCTATAGATAATGTGAAAAATTGGTCAAGGGCTTAGATTTATCTAACGTATACATCGCATCGATCTTTTCAAAATTAATCCTATAGTACATCACATTATCTAAACATTTTTATAAAACTTTACTTAATTAGATTCCGTTATTGGTCTCGTATCGGAATGACATACTTTCTTCATTCATTACTATGAAACGACCGTTGTAATGTTGAATCGGCAAGGTGCTAATAATTAGCATTTAATATAGTTTTCATTATTTATGATAACTGCCGTCAGCAGTTAGAGACTTTGTCACCTTAAATTAATTTATCCTCAATTCTTTTGATATTAAAGTTTACTATCGAGCATGTTAAAAATGGATTGTCTTACTATTCTCAAATGACCAATAAAATATACCTATTCGTAGAATACCTACTATTAAGTAATAAGCCTTTGGTCGTTCGTAAAGTTAATACTAATGATTCGGTAAAAATAAATAATCTGAATACCTACATTTTTACTGTGTTTTAAGGCCCTGTGGGTCGATTTTTGATAATTCATATTTTGTCGAGCTCGCTAACGAAGTGGTATAGAGACTTGGCCTGCGATTACGCAAACTAAGCAATTGTTCCTAAAGCCGTTCATTTGATGGGTGACCAAAATGTTAATATCTCGGTTCCTTCGTGCTAAGGAAGAACGGTGTGTGTTTGGCAGTGTTGGGCAAATTTACGTGCCTGACTCAAGCTGATTGATGCTGGAGTCAAACATTATAGGATTTGTGATTTGTTTGACCTAACAACATGTAATGAACTGAAACACATAGAAAATGAACGTGCTTGACTCAAGCTGATTGATGCTTGAGTCAAGCATTATAAGTTTTGTGATTTGCTTGACCTAACAACATGTAATGAACAGAATTTGGTTTTGAATCGGGTCTTATCTCAATAACTATTCCCATTTGTAAATTTTATCATACGTCTCAATCTGTTGAGATATCAAGAAGTAATGGTGGAATAAAGAAACTCTTGTAATACATAATATTTACAATACATGAACTTGAAAAACAATACAGCTCAATTTTGGCGGTAATTAATAAAAAAATACTGGGTAAAATTTTATTAGTAATTGAGACCCAAATAAGTATTACCTATAGTTAATAAACAATAAAAATACATTGATAAAATGAACAAAGCCACAAAATAACGATTCATAAAAAATGCATTGTTTAATTTGAATAACATTATTCTATTGCTTATTTTTATACTGTGTCACTGGAGAGGGCATTTGTGAGTTCACCGAAGTCCCGGCGGCGCGAAGTAAGCTCGCGCGGCCGGGACGGCGCTAAATACCTATTTGCGCTGACTGACCGGCCCTTAATGTTTTGCTGTTATTGTTACTCAACACATAAACGACGGAGTTTTGCGTGAACAAACATAAAAGAAACATACGGGTACGAATTGAGTAACTTCCTCCGTTTTTTTGTCGGTTCAAAAATAGGTGAGAAAAAATTCGATCCTCTAACTCTCTAACTCCCGCTAAATCCCGAGACAACACATATCAATAATTCGTAGTGGAGAGAGATTTTGTCCACGTCTTGTGTTAGGCCTACCGACCTTGCGTGCCTCTAGTCTAGCACAATAATAAGGTAAGTGTCACCCGGAAGTGAACACGAGACATAACAGCAGACGCCTTGCATTGCAGCCTTCGCTGTGCGCAAGCTTATGGGTTGTATTTATAATATATATATGTCGATATTTTTTTTATAATATCATAGTATGTTTGTCATTTCTGTTACCTACATGTATTATAATATTCAAATACAAAATAAAAAATTATAACTACTTTTTTATCTGTATCAAAGTCACCAGTAGGTAAGCATGTATGCAATTATTATTGCACAGGGTGTGCAAACACGCCGCCTGCCAATATCCCGTCACTAGCGTACTTTATTTTTGTGATTGAAGTGGTCAGTAATTGATCCCTGGCTCAAAGCTTTGATGGAGCTGTGTGCGATTAACGGTAAACGCTCACCGAACGTGTGTTTAATATGTGACTGGTCGGATTTGTAACTGGACTGTAAAGGGAACATTTATTGATGGGGAATGTTGCAATGCATCGTTTAATAACTTACTTTGAGCTGCGTGTCGTTGTCATATTGAATGGAGTTACTGCAAAACCTCTAGATTTTAATAGAAAATGTATAAATTTTCGACAAAGCATAATTTTATTTATTGTGGTCAGAAAAAGTTGATTCGGGAACAAGAAGATTTATTCTATCGAATTCTAGCATCGTCTTTTGTACATACATATATAAATCACGCCTATATCCCCGAAGGGGTAGGCAGAGGTGAACTAGCACCCACGTTTCACAGATGTGAACAATTATGTTAGGTCCCATGTAATAGGTGGCGAGCCTGTTGCCATTTATCGGGCACAAAAGTCGCAGTACATTGCTAGGTGGTATATAAAAGGAACGCTGCTGCCCATTTCCGATCACTTATTTATACTTAGTCGCCTTTTACGACACCCACGGGAGACCACACGGCAAATCGCCTTTGTGATTCCCGCAATATATAATCCTAAATAATGATGCGTATGCTTATTTTTCATAAGATGGATTTGATGATTATTTAGCTCAATGCGCCCAGCATGAAACCGTGGAACGATTCATACATCATATAGACAAAAACATATAATTTATCAAGCATCCGCAGAGCAAATATGTATTTTGAACTAAATAGAAAAAGAAAGAATCGAGAGCCTTCTTTATGCACAAGTATCGTGCACCGCCAAAAATATTTCTCTACAGTGATGTGTGCATACTTCGTTCAATGGATAACTCGAAGGATAAATTTCCGTAACTGCAGTAGTAACGGGAATATTCCAAGTCACTGAACTATATTAGTGAACATGTTCAATTTGTGTCAATGTTTGATCCATGAGTGTATGTAATGATGTAAGAAAAAAAATGTTTTAATTAACTATTTTTTTCTTAGTTATATGTAACACAAATATGTAATGAAAAATAAATGTCAGCTCAAGTATGAGTGCAGTGAAAAAGTGTCGCCGTGATTAGGTGCTTTAGCGAGTACGGTCAACGGCACTCAGACCACCCAAAACTGTCAAAATTCTCCAATCGATTATCAATCTCAACTTGTTTGTAGTAAAGCACAAAGTCGATTGAGATTACATTAGGCGTGCTGCTGACTGTACCAACGTCAAGGCCGATGCGCGAGCGCATCACACTGAGCGCAACGGCTGTAAACAAGATGCGGAAACTAGACCTGACCCTTCTTGCTATTACACGATAAATAACCGCCATTTTCCTATTAAATAACATACAAAATGGACGCATTGATAGCTCGCGTGTGCAGTTAATCCATTAGTTTAATTTGTCCACCGTTCTCCGCGCTTATCTGTGGAAATGTTGGTAATTATAACTAAAGTAAACCTTTATTTCAAGTAACGTGAAGTCAAGTAACTCACTTTGTGTGTAACATTGTTTTGCCAAGAAAATAATTGTGGTGGGAAAAAGTTTGAAAATATTATTGTCTTGATCCGGGAATCAAACTCGTGTCCTATGCGATCCGGGTAGATGCCTTTACCACTCGGCGCCTACCACGACGCTAGTTAACTTGCCGAAATATCTCTCGGTAATAATGTTACAGTCATATAAACTACTGTGGTGAATAGATCGAAATTGTAAATTTTTCTTCTTACCCCATACAAATTTTACATTTTTGGATATTTACTATCACCGCAATTTTTATATGACTAAGTTAGCATGAGTAGTGTGGGTGTGCGTTATTTTTGTTACAAGTGGTATAATAATATGAATAGTATTCTATTAAATTGGTCCAATAATCTATTTTACGTGATTTAGCTTTGGCTTAATCACATAAAATAGCTTGATTTTAGCTTGTGATAACGAAAATTGCGGGTTGATTGGTAGCGCATTCATTGAATGCACTACCGTAAACCGGCCTGGATGCCTACCTGAAATACCTGAATGCCATTCGGCTCGATTATGTCGGATGTACGCTTTGTACTGCGGGCAGGTTCAAACTAGGCTCGCCAGTGAGTGTATTGCAATTCAAGTTCAAGCGAAGCCGGACTACGTAGCCACACGCACTTACTTATGTAACCTTAATTCAATTACCATCTTAGCAGTCCTTTGCGTTGCGGCCGCTGCCCTAGAACTGATACTTTTGTTTTTAGGGTCCCGTAGCCAAAGGGTAAAACGGGACCCTTTTACTAATATTCTATCTACAGTTAAAAGTAAGATTACTAAAGTTTAGTTGCCTGGCATTTTTGTTTTTATACGATAAATAACAGACTTTCTGTAAATACATTGTACTCTTTGTAACAGACGTCGCTTAGGAATCAAACTGGAATACAACTATCTTCTAGACTCCGCTGTCCGTCCCAAAGAGAATACAATACTACGTAAGAGTCCGTCCGTCCGTCTTTCACCAGACTGTATCTATCTCATGAACCGTGATAGTTAGACAATTGATTCACAGATAATGTCTTGCCACTATAACAACAAATACTGATAAACAGAATCAAATAAGTATTTAACAGGGCTCCCATACTTTCCCATATTTTTTTACCGCTCTTCTAGATAACGGTTTCGGAATCCTACGTACGCAAGTTCGACTCGCGCTTGGCCGGCTTTTTTATTTTTAATAGTTTTATTTGTTTGTTTAGTCAGTTAGTTATATTTGCGGTCCATCTCGATCCATGACTGATGACTCAAGTTGGTGTTAAACTTGAGTCTTCGAAGAATACTGATGCCTTCTTTATCAATTAAAGACTCAGGACTGGATTTCTCTTTGCAACCTTGAAAGATACGCGCGCGTCGTTCGCACGCCCTTTCAGCCTTGTGTAATGGCTCAATTGTACTGTCGTCAATACGCGTCATTGTGTCGTTTTATTGTGTAGAATGACAGATTTGACGTAATAGGCCTGTCCATCCCTTATATTATATCCTAGTGAGGAAAAAACTGACAAATTTTAGCAGACCACAATCTACCAACATTTTGTGAGACCGCGATCACTGTCATCACAGTCTTGGGGAATGACAGGATAATCGCGAGATTATTTTTTTTTTGTTAGAAAACTGTCGACAAGCTAACTAACGTCCTGGTTAGCCGAATGTTCGATTCCCGCATCAGGCCAGTAATATTTGAAAATTTTATTTATTCGAAATTTCTTGCGATGCGCCGTGAGAACTCGTAAATTTTTACGATGCGACGTTTTTGTGTATAGCTTGCCCTAAGGGCTTGCTCCCCCGCTGCATCGCAAGAACTTAATTGCGAATTTATTCGCATCGCGCATTCCATCGATTTAATTCTTCCCTGTTTCGCCGCCTTGCTGCGGCATATCACAGCGCAGCAATTTACGTTGTAGTTGTGGGATAAATCAGTGATGAGGAATGGGCAGCAGCGTTTCTCTTATAGGTACTGCGACTTTTGTGCCTGATAAATGGCAATAGGCTCGACACCTATTAAGGTGGTACTAAGGTAATAGGCGAAACGTGGGTGCTAGTTCACCTTTGCCTACTTCTTTGGGGATATAGGCGTGATTTATGTATGTATGTATGCATGCTTCTATGTTTCACCGTCTTAATTGCTGCACCAAATCAACCATCGCATCAATTAACGTTGCAGTTTTGTGTATATACAAGCCCTAACTGCCGCACTCAGAGACGTCAATTAACTTTAATGAGTATTTAATGTCAAAATTTTTCATTCAAATCTAGACCATAGATCCGGCAAGAATAGCGACTAGTTTTTAATTGTCATTTTTTAGTAACATAGTGTTGGTGATGCAGGTCGGACGCGAGCGCGGCGCCGGCGGCGTACGAGGTGACCTCGGGCGCGTGCGGCGGCGGCGCGGGCGACGGCGCGCCGCCCCTGCTCGCCTACCTAGCGCACCACGACCCGCGCAAGAAGAAGCAAATGCAATAGTGAGTGTTGATGAGTTAAGGTTAAGGTTGCTTTTTCAATGTATTTCGCGATATCATAGAATATCCGGCTCGAAGGACCAAGTATAACCCAGATACAGTAGGTCACTGAAGAGCTCGCAATAGTCCGCCAACTTCGTGCGCGACCCTCCTCCGGTACGAGACGGTGGCGGGGACGGGGCACTCCAGATGCCAGCGGGGGCGGGCGATGCGGGGAGGAGGGAAAACTCGCTCCCGCGTCACCCGCCCCGCCACCATCTCATACCGCAGGAAGGTCGCCCATGATCTTGTCGGACTATAGCAAAGTGGCATAGCGCGCTAGGCTTGCAATTGTGTAAACTAAGCAATGTCGCTAACCCTCCAATGTCGCCGGTCATTGGATGGGTGACCAAAAATTTGTTATCTCGAATTCCTCCGTGCTCGGAAGGCACGTTAAGCCGTTGATCACGTCTCTGAGTGCGGCAGTCAGGTATTAAGGTTGATGAGAGATATTGAACAATGAGTTATGACAAAGTATTATTGTTTAATAAATTATTTGTGTACATAAATCACATACATACATAAATCACGCCTAATCCCCGAAGGGGTAGGCAGAGGTGAACTAGCACCCACGATTCCCAATTATGTTAGGTCCCATGTAATAGGTAGCGAGCCTATTGCCATTTATCGGGCACACAAGTCGCAGTACATAAATCACGCCTATTTAATTTTATCCTTGAAGGGATACGATTTAAAACACCAACGCGAGATATTCGCGTACATTCGGCACGCTACCGTTATGTAGATCTATGTTGATATGAAACAGATTGTGCCACTGCACCGTGGATAATGATTGCGCGATTGTGATTCGTGGACCTACATGTAACAATGAGATGAATCCGAGAATTGAGATAACCGGCTACAATTATTTTTCTCAATAGTTTTGTATGAAAAAAGTCTGGTGCTATTATACCAATAATTGTATTGTACAGTCTTCAGGGATATTTGTAAAGTTTGTTTGACGAGTTTTAAGTCAATACATTGAGCTATAATTATTTCTCAAGTGTTTATTGTACTGTCGCGACATTTGTAATTCTATGTTTCATTCATAAACGAAAGTACGACGCTGCACCCGAAAATATAGAGTTATTTTTGGACCGCGGTTGACGTCACTCTGGTAGTACACAAAGTAGATCCTAGTCTTTCGTAGTCGCATTGCTTAGTAACAGTTGACGTCACGTGCCGAAACTTCAGGAATCATTAAATTCGAAATAATTTTTTAAGATACAATTTTATAAAATTGATATCAAACTTCCACTGGTTCATTACGACTTCAGGGCGCCTAGCCACGTGGCCAATCTATTCGAACGAATAGAATACAAATGTACATTTTTGACAGCTTCTCTTACATGTGACACGACGGTCGCCATGTTGTTTTCTCAGTTTCATACGTTTGTTCTATGTGTTCGAATAGATTTAAAACAGGTTTTCAAAATTATGGTTTTGAGAGGATTGTGAAGCTGGAAATTTTAGTACAAAAAGCGATAACATGTTTCACCCCGTTAACATAGTACAGTTATAATATTTTTTTGGATATGTTGTAAATATAACATAAACCTTTTTTTTACGAAATATTGCTTACGATAAAAGTTGTTAGCATCGAAATATCTTTACTTTAACTTAACTGAATTAAAAAGAGAAACGTACAACCTCAGATTAGGGTGTAGGTACTGAATCTAAAAAAGACCAAATTTTTTTTCATTTTAAGTTTCAGAGCAGTGAAAACGTTATCGCTCGAGACAAGTATTCAAAAAGGCAATGTACGCAAATGTAGGCATTACTCGCGCCGCTTATCGGCACTTCACAATCCTCTTAATAATACCTACAATACCCGGCACATAAGTTTCAGATGTTAATAATTGAGGCTCTCTATAAGGTGCGACGTGTGTCTGAATGTAACCATAGCCAATGATATTATATTATAATATCATTGACCATAGCAACGTAGGGACACCCGCTTCTGCACGTTCAACATTAACACCCGTATTCACAAACAATACTTGTCTTAGTAAAAAAACAAAACTGTGCGAAGTAAGACATTTCTCAATGCGTTTTGTCACTCTAGTAAGTATTGTCTATGAATTGGTTTTTGGGACCCTGTGCGTTTACGCACCTCATAGTAATGTTTATGAATACATTTTGGTTTAAGTAACGTGCCAAGAACTATATTATGTTACTACATATGTATTATTTTGATTTTAATTTAAACATTATGTTAGAAAAACTAGTCCAAAGAATATTTTATATATATAATTATTCTGATTAGAAAAAGTTCGAAAATTTATAGTCTTGATGCGGGAATCGAACTCGCGTCCTACACTTGGCTAACCAAGACGTTAATTAACTTGCCGAAATATCTCTAACCTTTAAACTTCACGTTGTGAGCTGATAGGTACAAGATCGCAGAGGACGCGGGTTCGATTCCCACACCGAGACTATAATTTTGCAAACTTTTTCTAACCACGATATTCTTTACAAGTAATTATTAATAATTGTTGTGTGTACCGACAGCAACTCCGAAGGCTACGAGTTGTCGAGCTGCGACTCCTCGCTGCAGGCGCCCTCGTCGACGGCCAGCGCGCCGCGCAAGCGCAAGCCGTCCTCCTAGTGAGTATATACCAACCTTTATTACCAAATGCCGCTGCCGTGTGGTGACGGCAGAGTAGAATACAATTGTCACCACCCCAAATCTCTCCCGTGGGTGTCGTACAAGGCGACTAAGGATAAATTAGCGATGAGGAATGGGCAGCAGCGTTCCTCTTATACCACCTAGCAATATCAATGTACTGCGACTTTAGTGCCCGATAAATGGCAATAGGCTCGCCACCTATTACATGGGACCTAACATAATTAGCGAAACGTGGGTGCTAGTTCACCTCTGCCTACCCCTTCGGGGATATAGGCGTGATTTATGTATGTATGTATGTTTATTACCAAATAAATATTTTTGTTTGGTTTATGAACGCTTTTCGTGAGTGTTTTGTTTTTTGATGTTTGGCGTCGAAACTAATGAAGGACGGTTTGAAAGTTTTGACACGTAAAATTTGTTGACGAGGAAACTTCGAGAGTATCTCCCGGTGCTCGGAGAGTGGTGTTAAACAGAACTGTACTAAGACTTAGGCACAGGCAATTTGGATCATGATCAGCGATTAAAATCAATGATCACGATCTAAATTGATTGTGTACGGGCCCGCCCATCTACTTCGTACACAATCAATGATCAACAGATCGCGATCGAGATTGACTGTGTGTGCAAAGGTAGCTCTATAGCGCAGTGCCTAAACGCGCTTGGCCTGCGATTGCGTAAACTAAGCAATATTCGCTAAGGCCCGTCAATGATTGAGTGAAAATAAAAATATTATCTCGACTTCCGTGTTTCGGAAGACACCAACCAGCACTCATTAAAAAGCTGGTGATGATGACACCATGAAAATTATCTCAGTCTCAATAATTGTGACGTCACATATTACTGTTTGTCAAACTGGATTTGACCAACATATAGTTACATATTATATGACTGCAGTGGCGGCCATTGTATGCCGTTCAATTCGGCCAACCGCATTTCAATTTGTATCAAATTACCACGTAATTAGCTCGAACCATTTATCAGCCCCGGTATAAATTAGAACTCCGATGTTTAGTATCCAATTGAATTTTTTTTATTGTTCAACCAATAGTGACAACTTTGAGTCAACAATAAAAAAATTACAATGAAAATAAAGTAAATAAAATAAAAATCTTCTAATAGGGGGAATAGAAACCGCGGTACACCACTCGACCAACCTTTAATTTTCGTTTTAGTTTGTGAGTTAATAATTAACATTAACTACACTAATTGTACGTAGAATCATTGGTTAACTACCAGTGCCCGGTACAGACTCGATTAGAAGGCAATTTGTGTCCTATTCTCAGAATGCATTGAGGAAAACCAATTATAACATTAATTAGAACATTTGCGAATCATCTCTCAATTATAAAAACACTACAGACTTGAGAGAGTGGGTATACGTAAACGCAGAAGTAGCTTTTCCAATCAGCGCACACTTAAGGTCTCCGCATACGTAACGGGAAAATACCCCGGACGGGACGTGGACTGCAGAAACATCATTTCGTACAAAATGTATCATGAATGACGATTGTCACGGAGTCGCGGACGGGACGTGCACGGGGCTTTTTGTACGAGAGAGGCCCTGCCCGTCCCGTCCGGGGAATTTTCCCGATACGTATGCGGAGAAACTACTAACTACCTTTAAACGGCTAACGGGTTTATGTTTGAAGCGTAATATACCTAAACCCTTTAGCACTGTGGTGTCTTAATATTAATCAAAGTTAGTCTCCCCCGGGGCTGTTGACCGGGCATCTTCCGATTACTAATTGGAGACTCACACGTGGCTGGGCCCTTTGGGCTGTTCTCAAATTGATGGTTCAGTGTTGCATAAGTGCTACTTTGTCGTCAACTGATGTGGCGCCAAGGGCTCTCTGAGCATCACCGCTTATTTCTTGTCCGCGTCCTAACTACCACTGACATGTTCTGAGCCAGTCGTGTTCCCTGTAGGTATTGTTTTTTAAAATAATAGATAATTGTAAACCAGCTACAGTTCTTGAAATTCGTGAATGTGAGTGGGCATTACTCAGGTTGACCGTGTATGTGCATATGGCGCTAGTGCGCGTGTGTGATACAGCTGTAATATTGTTTGGACTTTATTTTTGTTTTTCTGTTAACGTTACCAGCTTTAGATCTTATGACATTGTGTGTGATACAGATACAAGTTTACCTTGAGGGCAAATTTTTCATTGCTGGAGACACTTAAAATGTATTTAGTTTTTTGTACACTACCTACTCATAAAAAAAAATCTAAAACATCGTTGGTAGTTATTATGGTAATCAGTTAATGGAGTTGGCTTCTTTGCCAATGAAGGTATCGATATACAAAAAGTTCATATTAGATTGACTTTAATGTGGATCTGAGGGTGCTAAAACTCGTTATGATTGCAGTGGCATGGGCAGCGTGTACGACGATGATGGCACTGAGGACACGCGCTCCACGCGCACTCAGCCCGACAAGAAGTGAGTATGAGTAATAATTAAATTAAGTTCATTGATTGATTCACAGCCGTACTCAGAGACTTCAATTAAAGTTAATGAGTACTTAATACAAAAAAAATACAATTGGAAACGCTCGGCAGGTCTAGTTTTATGTCTTAGTTTTTATTCACAATTTCTCGTAATAACAAACATAAAAACATATCACGCTTAAAACACCCACTTTTCGCCAGTCAAGTCAGCTCCCGTGAAATAGGTGGCGAGTCTATTGTCAGATGGTATAAGAGGAATGATTCTGCCCATCCCTCATCGCTGTCGCTTAAGGACGACTAAGGGTAAACCTTAGTCGTCTTGTACGACACCCACAACAGAGATGGGGGTGGTTACAATTGTATTCTGCGCTCACCACACGGCTATATAGAGACTAGAAGCTGTCAAATATTGACATTTGATCGAATGGATTGGCCGGCTGTCCAGGTCCCAAGTGGCGGCGTCGACGTACAACTTACCAATGTACGGTCAACGGCACTTCACACTACCCAAAACTGTCAAATTTCTTTAACCGATTGTCAACCTTATTGTCGGCAGCAAAGTACAAAGTCGATTGGGAAAATTTAACATTTTGTGGTAGTACGACGTAGGTACCGTTGTTGTGTGCGCAGACAGAACCACAGCGAGATAGAGAAGCGGCGCCGCGACAAGATGAACACGTACATCACGGAGCTGAGCGCGATGGTGCCCATGTGCGGCGCGCTCGCCCGCAAGCTGGACAAGCTGACCGTGCTGCGCATGGCGGTGCAGCACATGCGCGCGGTGCGGGGCGCCGGCGCCTGCCCGCTGGCCGCGCGCCCGAGGCCAGCCTGCCTCAGCGAGCGGCAGCTCAACGCGCTGGTGCTGCAGGTATGCGTGACACGCCGCACTGCACAACTCATAGCGCACAGGCAGCACCACACACGTTACACCACATACGCACGCCACACCGGACACGTCTAGCACAACACAGACGGCACGCTACACCGTGCACGGCATAGCACACCACACACGACATAGTACACTACACACGCCACGCCAACTGTACGAGCTGGCAGCGAAGCCCCGCTTCCCGCAGGTGCAGGATTGTCAGGAATAGGAACTACTCCAGCAATAGCCTTGGCAAGTAGCTGTTTTTAATAGGAAGCTATCCCAGGGAGTAGCCCCGGCAAGTAGCTGGTTGGTGATAGGGAGCTACCCCCTGGCTAGCAGAGGTGGGAGTGAGATCCAACACGGTCAATTGGAATTTCATTTATTGTTGATAATAATACAGTTTTAGTACAGTCTGGGTCTGTACACTTAGTATGTCTCTCATGTAAACTGCCGACGACGCTGCGCTTGGTCCACTTCCGCTGTATGCAGGTCTCGCTGCTGACTGCTATTGAGGTTGTGGCTCGAACACCAACCGAATCCTAAAATAAATGTAAGATACATGCTTCCAGAATATTGCTACTTACACCCAATTTTGTGAATGGCTGTTTTGAACTCAGGCTGCCCAGGACTGCTTCCTGTTGGTGGTGGGGTGTGACCGCGGGCGGCTGCTCTACGTGTCCGCCTCCGTCAACCGAATGCTCAACTATGACCAGGTCAGTCACCCTGAATCTTAGGCGGCCCGTGCACAGTCAATCACAATCGATGATCACGATCCAGATTGACTGTGCACGAGCCGCCAATCTACTTCGTTGTTCGATTAAGAAAATTTGGTTAGAAAAAGTTCGAAAAAAACCTCTTGATTGTCCGAGTGGTATGCATATACCAGGAGGACGCGGTTTCGATTCCCGCATCGAGACTATAACTTTTTGAACTTTTTTTTGTAATAAATTTTCTAATATTTATAATATGGTCCATTAAAAGTAAAAAAATAATAACTGACTTATTTTTAGATTTTTGTAAACCGAAATCTTGATGAGGACTTCGATAACACAACGACTTAGCACGCTCGTCTGCGATTACGTACCTAAACAGCCTTGTTCGCTAAGGTCGTCATTGGATAGGACGAAAGGTGATTAATAGTAGATTTTCCATCAAGTGCACAATACGAATCATTTTTGTCCGAGACTTCTAGCATAGTATGCTGCTGATAGTAATGTCGAAGATAAAAATGGTTTTGTGGACGATTTAGAAACTCTGCTTTTCACTTCGATTGCGAGGAAATAGAACAGTAGTTTATCATAACATGTCTTAAAATTCAAACTAAAATTAGTACAGTTTTGAAAACTGAAGGAGATTGTTTTTCCCATTGATATTAGGCTTGGGCTGCAGACCTAGACAGCCAAGTATTAAATTAATATTGAAATAATAATTTTCTTTAATAACCTACCGTACCTACTGAAATTGAAATTTTAATATCTTTTATGTCTTAAAAACACATTAGGCAAATAAATTTAAGTAAAAAATAAAATAACAAATTCTATCTCTGAATTTCTTATTGTGTTTGGCTGCATGGCTTATTTTCTTTGCCTTAATATAGACACATTTATGAGTAGATACGTTAATGCTCTAGAGCACAAAATTCGATTTTGTGCAGCCTATATCCTACACAAATAAGCAGTTTCAGAGCCTGAGAAGTGAAAAAATATATAATTTCTAGTTCCTACACCGCTTGTCCCGGGGCTGCATCTGCAGTCGTTAATACCCACAAATCCGCACTGGGCCATCCTGGTAGCCTATTCTCTTATTCACTCTTATTCTCTCGAGTAGCCTTCTATCATACATACACACATACACATAAATCACGCCCATATCCCCGAAGGGGTAGGCAGAGGTGAATTCTCACCCGCGTTTCGCCAATTATGTTAAGTCCCATGTAATAGGTGGCGAGCCTATTGCCATTTATCGGGCACAAAAGTCGCAGTACATTGTCAGGACGGTAGTATAAGAGGAACGCTGCTGCCCATTCCTCATCACTGATTTATCCTTAGTCGCCTTGTACGACACCCACGGGAGAGATTTGGGATGGTGACAATTGTATTCTACTCTGCCGTCACCACACGTCTTCTATCACTATCCATGTAAGTCCTGTGCCCCAGTTATAAGATTTAGCTAAAGAATTGCCAAATACGGTACCCTCATAGCTCACAAAGTGGGTGGTTAATAATATTGTGCCATTTTAAATAATAAGTATTTGCTTGAAATTCTTCTGTTTACACATTAAAATTAATATTTCACAATTCAACGGAAATACAGCTCTGTGTAGTAAACACAGAGTTAACTTTTGACTGTGCGCTTCCAGTCGGAGCTGCTCGGGCAGAGCCTGTTCGACGACATCCTGCACCCGAAGGACATAGCGAAGGTGAAGGAGCAGTTGTCCTCCTCGACTTGAGCCCTCGGGAGCGGCTCATCGACGCCAAGAGTGAGTGCGACACTGTTTTGTACTGACACTAACTTCTATTATAATATATACATAAATAGACTATAGATATAGTATAATAAAGTCAGAAACATTTCGAGCAATAGGCATGATGACTAATTAATAATTATGGAAAACTACACCACACACCACGATGTTTTAACGTGTCCATTTACCAAAATAAATTATATTTTTGTAAAAACTTGTAGAAACTTAAGATTTTAATAGAAAAAACCATGTTTTGAATAATGCAATTTAACAGTTCCGTCATAACGCCAAAATAGCAATGGCTTTTGTTTGACGTCACGATTTCGTAACCACGTGACAGTTTTTATTATAATAATAGTGATTTTGATTAGCTAATAAAATGCCAGATCTCTGGAGTATAATGTCGTAATATGCGCGTGCGCAGCGATGCTGCCGGTGAAGGGCGCGGAGGCGTCGGGGTGGGGCGGCGCGTGCGGCGGCGGGGGCGTCGCCTCGCGCCTCTGCCCGGGGGCGAGGCGCTCCTTCTCGTGCCGGATCAAGGCGCGCGCCCCCGCCCCCTCCGCCGCCCCCGCCGACCACTCGCCCCCGCCCGACCCCGCCCAGCCCACGCCCCCGGCGGCCAACGCGGTCGCCACAGCTGCCGACGAGGATACGGCGCCGACCAACAAGATGCGCAAGAAGCTGCCGCACGAGAAGAAGTATTGCGTCGTTCACTTCACAGGTATGGCTGGAGATTGATTGGTTTTGTTTTTTCATATAGATCCATAAATCATGCCTATATCGACGAAGGAGCAGGCTGAGGTGAACTAGCACCCACGTTTCGCCAATTATGCTTAGGTCCCATGTCATAGATGGCGAACCTATTTATCCCATGTACCTATGGGGCACGAGGAATGCCCATTGCTCATTGCTGTTTTAACCCTTAGGATCGCCTTGTAGGACACCTGCGGGAGGGATGGTTACAATTATTATTGTATTATATTCTGCCGTCACTACACGTCTACCACATAGGTTGAAAATTCTAGTGACCGCTTTAGGCTTAGACAGACAGAAAGTTATTCTTATTTAATTTGATTCTTACTGAACCTGAGTTTAGTATTGTAGTAAACATGTTGACTCTTCCATTTGAGGGTGACTCCCCAAGGGTCGCAACGCACAGATTGTAAAACACCGTGCCAGAAGATGCGACTACGTCTTTCATACATACATAAATCACGCCTATATCCCCGAAGGGGTAGGCAGAGGTGAACCAGCACTCACGCTTCGCCAATTATGTCAGAGCCCATGTAGTAGGGGGCGAGCCTATTGCCATTTATCGGGCACAAAAGTCGCAGTCTTAACGTCTCTCAGGCTACCTGAAATCCTGGGCGCCGTCCGAGGGCAGCGAGGGGGAGACGGGTGAGGAAGGGGAGGGCGGCAACCTGTCTTGCCTGGCGGCGGTGGGCCGCGCGCTCCCGCAGCCGGCGCCGGCTCCCGCGCACGCGCACATGGCGCGGCGGCTGCAGTACGTGAGCCGGCACGCGACCGACGGCAAGTTCCTCTTCGTCGACCAGAGGTGAGGATGCTTTCCCTCTCGTTCTCTGTCTTCTCATACACTTGTACCATTTTTAAGCGACTTTGAAGAAGGAGAAGTTCTAAGTAGGTATATGTATTTTTTTTGTATTGTAAGGGATAAGACTGTAAATTGGAGGAATATAGGAAAATAGAGAGAAAGGAAAATGCTTGGTTCAGTGTAATAATATAATTCTAAGTAAACATATGTCATAAGTAGTACAGTGACAGTAATAAAAAAATATATAAAAACATAAATACTTGAAAAAGGTGTGCTATCCTGAACATGTATGTTCACCGATTTCTCAACTAATGTGAATTGTTGAGTGTAATTCTAAACTAATGTGAAATATATTGGAACTTAAAAAATATTTCCTTGAAGTCACATTCAGAGAATGTTTAATTTTACTGCATCACTTACAATATGCGTAAATTAATATTTATGCGCGGCTACTTTAATAGTGTTGATATGATTGAGTGTTGTTGCAGGTATACGTAGAATACTCGCTTTGGCGCATTCAAAACTTAGTTAAGACACTTTTTCTTCAAATAAAACCTGCGCAGAGGACCGTAATTTAATTTTTGTTTCAACTTACATGCCGGGTACCTTATACCTGTGATGTTGATATCTATCTATATAGTAAAAATGAATTGCTGTGCGTTTGTTTCGCTAAAATTCGAGAACGGCTGGGCCGATTTAGCTGATTTTGGTTTTGAAATGATTGTCTTGGGCCAGGCAAGGCGGGAAAGGTGAGAAAATATGGGAAAATTACGAGGAAAATAGTAATAACAACAACAATTTCATTTTCCCAACATTTGACGTTCGTCCGTTCGGTACGGTGGAGTCGGGTCCGTTCTATAAATTATCCCGTAACCATGACCACGGGATACAAAGAACGTATCCCGAATATATATTTTTTTAAATGTCGCAGGGTGACCATGGCCCTAGGCTTCCTGCCGCAAAAGCTACTCGGCACCGGGCATATATTTTTTTAATTGTCGAATTTCCAATTTTGGGTTGATATAATAATATATATAAATTTATTTTTAAATGTTCCACAGGGTGACAATGGCCCTGGGCTTCCTGCCGCAGGAGCTGCTCGGCACCAGCCTGTACGAGTACGTGGGCGGCGAGGAGCTGGGCGGCGTGGCGCGCGCGCACAAGGCCGCCCTGCTGCGCCGCGCCGCCGCCCACACGCCGCCCCTACGCGTTCCGCCGCAAGGACGGCACCTACGCCCGCCTGCAGACGCACTTCAAGCCCTTCAGGTGCGCACTTGGCACTCTACTTGTACCAGCTAGGCGGAGAAAAAAAATAAAAAAAAATCATCCGGCTCGAAGGACCAGTGTTCGCAGACGCACTTCAGGTGCGCACTTGGCACTCTATTTGGTCTAGCTAGGTGGAGAAAAAAAATTAAGAAAAAAAACATCCGGCTCGAAAGACCATTGTTCGCAATGCCCTTCAAGCCTTTCAGGTATGCACTTAACACTCGTCCTAGGCAGAGAACAAGTAAAATAAAATAAACCAGATGAAAATATGGTTTCGTGCACTTGTTGTAAAATCTACTATTATTCATTAACATCTGACTCGAAGGACCAATGCTGCCATCACACTCACAAAGTCCTTTATTTGCTTTAAAAATTGAAGAGTCAGTATCAATCAGATAATTTGAAATCTGAGGCTGTTTTACCTCCCGAGCTAAGTTAATAATTGTATGGCACCTCCTGACAACGAAATGGGATTTTCCTTACACGTAGCGTTATGGTCCGGTGTGACAACTTTTTTTTTGATTAAGTAAATAAATAATAAATATTTTTACCCTCACTCCTATCATCTAGTCCAAAGTAAGTAACCTAAGCACTTGTGTTATGGATACTATATGACGGACATAATATAATTATATTTTTTATATTATAATAATTATATGTAAAAATGTTGAAATTAAACTACAGAAACAAATACTCAACCATGAATAAATATTTGTGTTCATCACAAAATTTGCCCTTACCAGGATTCGAACCCGGACCTCTTGGCCAATGCCCAGCAATCTGAGCATTCGATCAAACCGGCCGTCATTAATATAATTTATTTATTTATTTAAACAATTTTGTTTATAATAATTATTTAGAATTATTATTTAAGTTATTGATCGTGATCAGAACTACAAAATACAGGTTTCCCCTTGTCACTAGTGCAGTGACAAGGGGAAACAAATATAATATACGAGTAAATATCTTGTATGAGCATGTCTGGCGCCAGGAACCCTTGGACTAAAGACGTGGAGTGCCTGGTGGCGAACAACTCGCTCATGTCGGATGCGCACGCGCCGCGCGCCGACCACCACGACGCGTACGACCTCTTCAAGCAGTGTACGTATACATACACGGTTCAACTTGAATATTCAATTTACTTTGCTTTAATTATACAACACTTCCCCAGTCTATCTGGGGTCGGCGCAGTATGTTTCCTCTTCCATTCATATCGGTCAGACGTCATCAAGCCGTCCACTCCCTTTTGATTCACATCATCAATAACGCCGTAAAGGTGCTAATGATGAATGAATGTATACAAAAGAGACGGAACGGACCATGTCGCGAGACTGATGAACGGAGAGAGGGATTGGAATGACAACATTTTAAACCATACTGCTCAAGGTTTTGGCTTGTACACAGCCGACCGCCTGCCTGACACCAACCCTCTTTGGGTAAATGATACAACACATGTAACAGAAATGTTTTACACCCATGAATGGTACCCATGCTAACATTGTCGTACAAATACTATGGTGTTATGAAAAAAATTCGATCCTTCCCCCATAAAAATTATTCAGTCAGTACCACAAAAAAGTATGGAAAATTCGAAAATAAATTTAACAATTTGGAGTTTATTATATCATTTTTATATGATAGTTTTTATATACATTTTTGTCACATTTCACTTTCTCCATTCGTATACTAATTGCAACCAGTCACTCACATTTGTGTTGAGGCGAATCTAAGTTTAAAGTTTTTTTAGTAATATTTAATATAATGAACGAAACAAACAATATATTATACTCTCAAATAGTGCGACAGCGTTGCGTACTTAAGTACACATTGGTCGTTCACTACAATTTCGATAGCACATAAAGCAATCAGTTTCATAATATGAATAAATATGTTCGAAAAGGCACACATCTGTCGACCAATCATTGGTCGCCGCGATTGGTCGGTCGCGATCAATGACACCGCGGATTGTCCTATAACATTTGTGCCGTGCCTGTTCTCAGCTGGCGGCGCCGAGGGCGAGGGCGGTGGCGGCCTGCGTACGACCACCGAGGCGGACTACGAGATGCAGCGGCTCATCGACTCGCAAGTGGAGTCGCACAAGATAGGATCCGCCATCGCGGAGGAGGCTTTGCGACGGGCCTCCGCAGAGTTCTCCGCAGACCTGTCGGCGGATCTGTTGCAGGACGCGGTCTTCAACCAGCAGGTCTCTACTTTTTATTACCATACTATAACTATGCTAATATTCTTCCATCCATAGGAAAAACCTATGTGAGGACATGAAAAAGCTGATGATGATTATGAGACGGCACGCCTGAGCCGAGGTCCGCGTCTGAGGCACACACGTTGCCATTTACCGGGCGCGTAAACCATTGCATCCTACTGATTTCTCAGGGTAACCTTTCTCTCTGAGTGTCGAAGACTCTTTTTAACTTTGACACACTCGTATCCATCAGTGGGAAACGAATGGGTCAACGTCTCACTACGAATGAGGTTGGTTGTTGTGCCATAATAATTCACCCTGACATTGGTTCGAGGTTGGTTTGGAGTTTCGTTTGTCACAATCATAAAACTGCAATTTTTTTATTTGAATTAAAAAGACTGCACAAATCTATGGTACTACTAAGATAGAATCATTTTTCGGGAAAACAACCATTAAAATTGTTCGCCGTTGCAGTTCCTGAGCACGAGCATGAGCTACGAGCAGACCACCATGGACAACCTGCTCGGGCTGGAGATGGGCGCGTTCCCGGTGCGCAACAACGTGCCCCTGAGCGCGGCGGGGGGGTCCAGCCCGCCCCCGGGGGACCCCCTGGCGTCGGCGCCCGCGTCCCCGTCGCCCCCCCTGCCCCACCTGGGGCTGGACGGCAACGGGGAGGCCGCCGTCGCGGTCATCATGAGCCTGCTCGAGGCGGACGCCGGGTTGGGCGGCACCGTCAACTTCTCCGGCCTGCCCTGGCCGTTGCCGTAAGCCTTCAAAGTGCCGCCGAGTATTGATGGTAGGCCTGTGCCCCTGACGCCTTTTCCAAGTTTCGAATCGGAGATTTTTTTTTAACTTCTCCGGCCTGCCCTGGCCTCTGCCCTGAGTTGCGAGGCTTCTTTGAAGTGTTGGTGGTAGACCTGTGCCCCTAGCGGGTTTCCAAGTTTCAAATGGTAGTTTTGTCTCTAGCACATTTTGGTTTTGTTACGTTTTGTTGGACAGAAAACTTGCGTGGGATTAAAAAAATATTTACAGAAATCTACATACCTACAGTTGTTTTCTGTCCCAAATAATGAGAAAAAAGAGATGGTCATTCATAAACCAATCAAATATTTTGTTATTAGGAAGATATGTTTATTTATTTTCATCAAACATGAAGTTTGATTATATTTTATTTTAAAATTGTTAAGTTTTTGTTTATAACGTGAGTGTTAATTTTATGTAATTACCTAAAAACTGTTAATGATTTCCCTATCTTAGATTCGGAATTTTTTATTTTGGTTGTAGAGTGCTTTATTGGTACGATTACGATATATCGAAACTTGGAAATGTCTGTGTTAGGACTCATGATCCGTACGCGTTGGGCTCAGGCTTCTATATTAAATAAGGAGATAGTATTTTCGGAGGGTAAGCGCCTTCACACACCTGTACGAGCTGTAACCCCCCTGTTCCTTCTGATTTTCATAGGAAAAAGCTAACGCTGATCTGATCAGCCGTGTCCACTGTAACAATAATAATGTTATTCTACAAAATTGTCTACTGTATTGTACACCCAAAAATATTATATTACTTTATTTTTTACACTTTATCTTAGTTCGTTTTTATAAAAAATAAGATATTATTATTATATTTTATACATATTAAAAAAAAAACACTTGTCAGTGTTGGTAAAATGGTTCTTTACACCATGTCCAAATAAGAAAGAGAATATACAAATTTTGCGTTTTTATTCTTATATTGTTTACATTCAATCGCCATTGGTGGAAAAAAACCGCGTGATTCAGGCACTTTATATTGCCCAGACGTGAGTGAGATGCGCAAACGCAACGCTATTGAATAAACCTGTGAGTCCAATTGATCGATTTTAAACTTGATGACTTTTACAACAACAAAAAATCAATTTAAATTTTGACACTGATACCTTTTACATTGAATATATTATTGTGGTTCGGGTCGGCTAGCCCAAGTTTACTTAGTTTTAAACCAAAGCTACTTATATGGAAACGTTTGTGTGTTATGTGATAGGTCCCTATAACCATTAACATAGAGGAGCTGAAAGAGAAGGAGCAGTTGAACCCTGCTTCTCTTGTCGACTCAACTCTTACGACCCAAACTTACGAATTTGTCAGACCATGCTATCGTCCGCAATACAGGGTGTGTTAGTAGATACATTGCGTGCCGCGATACGTATCTACCGTATTATAAGCCCAAGAAACGTGTAGTTTATATTATACAAGAAGCAGGTTTAATCCTAAATATTTTTTGTTCTTTTTTGTGATGTTGATTTGTTGTTATAATATATTTTACATTTTAATTCGTTACAAAGTTTTCTATATATTTTAATTTGATACTAATTATCAAATAAGAAAACGTTTAGTCCAATTTCGTCTTTGACAAAAATATCTTTAATTGTAATTTTAATAAAATACGACTAGATTGTAAATATTTCGTAGATTATGTTATTTAATGATAATTATTTTGTCTTTTCTTCGAGACAGGGATCGAGTATGCCAAAAACGAGTTATGCAAAATTTGTTACCACAGTGTAATTACTGTTATTGCCTCATCTAAGATGGGCCAAACAATCATAAAGCTGTAGCCCTATTGGTTAGTTGTTATTTTACTTTAGCGTGTTTCTGATGCCATTTATATTATTATTATGTTAATTAGTCTAATCTTTTATTTGGTTATTTCGTTGATTTTGTGAGTGTTGGTCATACGTTTTTCTCTGCAATTTAGCTTAATACGAAACAGCGCGTGTAGAAACTGTGTTAAATATAACAGTGGACGTTTATTATGTATTTTTGTTGTATAAATACCAACGTAAAAGTATATCAGTCGTCGCAGAGGAAAACGTAATGAACCCAGCGCAGCTGTAACGAGTCGGCAGTGGCAATAAGTTTTGTTGTAATTTAATTAAAAAAAACCAAGCCTTCTTTTATGTTTCAAGGCAAATTAATGTATTGATGATAATAATAATAACCCAAGGTCTATATTTTATATGGATATAAAGTATCTTTTTTTTTAATATGTTTTATTCCACAAGACATTTTAATCAACTTTTCAATGTAAAGTAAATCAGTATAAAGTAAATGATTGTGTAGTTACATTCGTAAATATAGACCAATTTGGAAATTTATGTTTTAGCCAGCATTATAATAAAAATCTAGTCAACTAATAGCAATGTTGAATGGTCATCGATGCGCCAAGACCTCTTATTGTATACAATTATATCTTATTGTGCAATATACAAGTACCATTAGCGTGGTGCCAGTGGCGTGTGAAATTTGATTTATCAACAGTTCTATTTATTCATTGACCCCTACCCACCTTTAACAGTACCTATACCTTCTCTAGTGTCTGTGCATGATATGAACGATACTAACTATATAACACCGTGGCATATTATTATAACGCCAATGTAGCATCTTTGTATTATCTAGTTATTGACCATTTCATATAATGGTATAGTGAAGTAAATTATATTTCGATTGATTAAAAATACGATATTTGGTGATTGCAATCGAGCCTTTGGCACTGTTTAGTCGTTGGATTGCGATCAGCAAACATTCGGAATCTGTCTTGCTGGTGATGTGAAATTACCGATAACGTATTACTATAATCTCTACATCTGAATATTAATATAATCTATGCAATAGAATAATCTTGTGACTTGGTATTGTATTTCATTCTGTCATTCTATCAAATATATTCGATGATATCATCAATTGTGTGTATTTTACTTGGTATGCGTGGCGAAATTTATCAACTTTGCAAAATGCAGCGATTGTCGAATGTATTAAACATTATGAAGTACTAACTTTTCGTTGCATGTAAACATTTAATCTAACCAAGCTGAGCTGCCCTGTTACTTCCAAGCTTTCTAGGGTATAACTAGCACTTTTCCGGTGTGACGAATGATATGAAATAAAAGGGAATAGATGGCTTGACCGATGTAAAAGGAAGGGGAAACACACTGCGCGACACCAGATAAACTAGGAACATAGGCCAGGAGGAAGAAGAGGATTTCTGGGGTATTCTGACCATACAGGTGTTCTTAAGAGAGATCAAAAGGGAGATCTGTAAAAGAGGAGATGATAAATTAAATAGGTTTGACATAGCTCATGTTAGGCTGCGTTGTGAAAGTTGCTGTGCCCAAACATACAACTAGTGATAGTGACACACTATCACTAGTTGTTTTGTCATGTTAAAAATGTCAGGGTAACTCTGTACCAAGGGACCTGGGTATGATATGACTATAATGACGACAGAATTCGATAAGCGATGACCGCTTTTATCAATATGCTGCTGAGCGTCGCCATAAGCCAACTGCCGGGCGAATACAGGCAAATTAGTGGCCGCGTCTTACTGCCGCACTCTGAGAGAGAGAGAGAAATAGAGACGTCAATTAACTTGAATGAGTACTTATTGTCAAAAAATTTCATTTCAATCTAGACCATTTGAACTGGCAAGAATAGCGACAAGTGAATTGACATTTTTTGACATAAAGTACTTATTAAAGTTAATGATGTCAGTTGAACAGCTGTGCTTAAACCTTTATTGGAAACGATGCCTTACCACCGCCGGGGACAGCTTCCATGGCCGTCTCTATGAGGAGAAAGTCTCAAATTTCAGCCAATTCGAAATAATTTTATTCGTAATACTTGCAAGTAAAGATTGTTTCTCTTTATGACTCGCACTGGTTTTTGTCCAAATCGGAACGAGAGGCCATCCACGGCAGTGGCCCTAGGAACATTTCAAGGCGATACCTAGACAATGACCTACAATACCTATTATATTGTGTATTGAACACAAGACAATAAAAGCCACACAAACTCTTAACTACTTTATTATTCAATTATTAACAATTTCTTACATGATTGCGTATTCGACAACAGTGTTATAACAGCGTTCGTCTCTCGTGGCGATGGGAGAGTCTTGGCCTTAGCGCTGTTGGTGTGACAGGTAGCAAGTGTGACGTCATTCGATGACGTCACCGTACTCGTTGGTTTGTTTCGCGGGCGCCCGCTGCGGCGGCGGCCGGCCTACGGGCGGCGGCGGCGGCTCCAGCCTGCACAATTGCACATACCTCAATATAAACAAATCATGACACTACCCAACAATCGCTGTTATAAATAAATTATCTCTCATCTTTCATACATATACAATATACATACACAGGGTTAGGCAGTGATCACTTCTTTTCACTTGCATCGTAGCAAGCCTTACATGCTTTCTTTGCTTCATCCCAACCTCATTAATATCTCCATGCAAGGCCATCGGTTTCACACCTATCATCCAACGATGGTTACGAGATGATGATGACAAATTTTAGATACACAATAATTATACATAGAAAGATTTATAATATATGTACTACTTAAACATCCAAGACTCTGCAACAAATCTCTGTGTTCACCACAACATTTGCCCCTAACAGAATTCGAACCTGGGACCTCTTAGCCGACAGCCAGCGATCTGTACATACGACCAAACCGGCCGTCAAACTGTTACACTCTACTACTCCTTCGAGGACAAGGTCTTCACCTTTCCAAAAAACCCGTTAGATGCTGTAAAGGTCAGTTAAGCCAACAACTCAGGTCCTTCAAAAATAAAAAATCTACCAACGTCCAAGGAATGCGGACAAAATATCTCCACCACTTGCCTGTGCACTGTTTCGATATTTTAGTGCTAGTTGGAGCGATAGGAAAATATTTTCTTTCCCTTAAGGATATTTTGTCCAACTTGTCGCTTCAAGTGCAAGGTACAAGGGGGGGAAGTTATAGCAGTAAGTATCTGATAAGATGGGACTACAGAGGCATAAAAGCTATACAAAATGCAGCTTTCATTGAAAGCGAGCATCACCTGTAAGGGTCCTGCCTGGCGTCGGCGTAGCTGCTGCGGTTCTTGCGGCGCAGCTCATCGTACGAGAGCGCGGGCTGTTGCGCCGGCGCCGGCATCGGCCCACTCGCCACTGCATCCGTGTTAACAAACAACCAATTACAAAATATTCGTTATTAACAGTCAAAACTACTCAAATTCCTGGCAGTGTACAAGTATGATAGGAGATAGTCGACTGGAGTCCTTTCTACTACATGGAGGATGAGGTATTTGTTCTTTTTAATAACATAGGTACTGTTACTAACTATTTGTTAGTTGAGACAATGTTTTGAAATAAATGATTTTTATTTAATTTATAAGTGCAACACTCAATACATAATACATACATATATCACGCCTATTTCCTTAAAGGGGTAGGGTCAGGTGAATTAACACCCACGAGGTGTCGAGCCTATTATTGCCATGTATCGGGCACGTCCGTGTGGTGACGGCAGAGTAGAATACAATTGTCACCACCCCAAATCACCCGTGGGTGTCGTACAAGGCGACTAAGGATAAATCAGTGATGTTCAGTGATGATATGTTTACCTAAATAAAGTATACACCCTATAGCCAACAAAGACTACTTCATCACTAAATAAATAACTTCAAATTAAAGTTTTAAATTGCAATCACTTTTTTGTTTTATTCTCATTTTAATCACACAAATATGGTTCAAATGTTAGTGTCATGGGAAAAATAAAATTAAAGCTAAGAGCCATTCGCTGATGAATTGCTTACACAGCTTCTAATATAACATACTACTGAGTTATAAAAAGATGTAAAGACTGACCCTCCGAGCCAGGCCGATAGGAGTCATCTGCGAAGAGCGGGCGGTCGGTGTCCAGATCGAGCGCACTGCCTGGGCCGGCATCGGAATAGATGTCGCCGGGGCCAGCACCCAGCATCGATGAAGGCTGCTTTGGCCCTGGCGTCCTGACAAAAGTGTTGACAAACAATTCCATCACTTTTATGGTTACAAAATGGTATGAATAAATAAACGGAATAGATGACCTAGCATCATAATAATATATTATGAATGAAAGGGCAATCAGGCTGGAAGATGATGAATAATTTAGACACTGATGTACACATACATAATCATGAGTCCAGAACAAACACTTTCCAATAACCAGTGTATCTGACCATTCTATGAAAACTGACTGTCATGCTCATGAAATAAGACTAATATTTACCTGGCACCTTTGCCATCACGCTTGTCTCTGAGTAATTGGCCGATGTAGCTGCCCGGTAAGGCCATAAGTTTCTCAGCACAGGCCCTTTGATATGACAGTTTGCCGAGGAAGTAGCCTGCTATCACTGCCAAGGTCACCTTTGGGAAGGCACCAAATCTCGGGTTGGGCTTCAGGCGTCCTGTTATTAGGAATAATTTAAAATTTTTATTTTTTAGTCAGCCTTGAGCAAAACCAAGTTATGAAAGCTGAGTTTAAATTAGTTTACAGTTTTTTCAGACATAAAATCTAAGCAGTTTTCAATTGCCAAAACAAATCCTACAAATCAAGTTAAACAACAAGTTCTTAGTAACTGAGCAAGCATGTGGAATTATGTTGAATTAATATTAAAATTGGAATGTACAGCATGTCAATATTAAAACTTACAATAATACCAAAAAAATGTACATAATATTCGATATTATATTAATTCACATGTTTATTGTAAATGACTAATCTTCTGACTACTATTCAGCAATTATTGCAGTAGATAAATATAGATAAAAAGAGCACTGAAACCAGGACAAAAATATGGGCAATGCATTGTCAAAGACACTGAAAGTCAAAAATATATCATAAAACGAAAGTCTTGGACTATTTTCTAGAGTGTATAGATAGATATAGGTAGCCATTAACTGCCGCCCACATGCGACAGAACAAGAAAGTAACAGAGAACAACAACACACAAACTGTAAATATTATTAAAAAGATCTAACCAGGCCAAGGACGTGGCGCATTCGGCCAATAGCAGCTAAACGTAAACCTACCAGACTGCACACCGGCGAAGGTCCCAAGGCCGAAAATGGTGCCGAGTGGCAACGAGCGCTGGAAGAAGCTCTCGTTGTTGCACTCGCCAAGCACCCGGAGCTCCTCCTGCGAGAACTTGTACTGGCCCTACGCAACACAGACAGTTACACAACCGGCACTCATCTCAGATCTCAACCACTCAATCCATGCATCCGACGACTTACTGGGTCCAATGGCAGCATCGGCCCCGGCGCGCCTTGGCCCGGTTCCTCCGAGTAGCCAAAAGAACTAGCATCATTCATTGTGACGTTATTTAGACAACATCTAATTGGAATGGAATTGGAAAGCACTGCAAAATGTTTTTCTAATTTTCTAACCAAATACTCAAACGTCAACAGTATTTGACATTACATGACAACTGACAGACAAGAGTCAAGACAAACAAGCGAGCAGAATTTGACTTTGACAGCACGAGAATTGTAATGTTACTTTTTAATTTTAGGCAAATGCTTCAATTCTTTGAGCCTACATGACATACTTTAAAATTAATTTTTTGAGAAACCAAATAAAATCAATAAATCCTCGAACCGGCCTATGGCACTAAAATCAATTTTATTTCTTTCTCTCTTCACAATTTTATTCCTAATTCAATATCGTTTATTACCTAGTCCACCATAGTGTGTAATAAATTACGATGACGAATTTGAGGAGTTAAAAACATTTTCATGTTGTTTTTATTTATTTATTATTAAACAAATAACATTGTGCATTGTCAATAATACAACAAATCTATCACATTTTTAAGGGTCTGTAAAACGTAAACTACGGTTCATTGGAGACAAGACTATTATTTCTTTGCACTGGCACAATCAGCCTTGTGGTATTTACGCATGATCTCGCCAAGTTTACTGTCCGCTGGAAGCGCACGCAACTTGGCATCGCAGTGTGGCGAATAGACGACGCGGCCCACCGCGTGCCCCGCCGCCAAGGCCAGCAGCACTTTGGGCACGGCGCCAAAATGGGGACTCTTCGTCAGATAACCTAAAAGAAAACATTCATAGAAGTCACAAGGAAGGGAGCGTCACTCAAATATTCACTCTACTACCCTCGCATATAAGGTTTTTTCTCCCTGCCCTATTCCAAGTCTAGTGATAAATAAATGTATAGAAAAGGGACGGAACGGACCATGTCGAGAGACCGATGAACGGGGAGAGTGATAGGAATGACAACATTATATTCGAATGCATACTGCTCAAGGTTTTGGCGTAGGTTTTACAGCTAACCGCCTTTATGACACCAACCCTCCATGGGTACACTCCCTACCCTCACTTATGTACTTCTATGAATATTTTCGTGGCGCCCCACGAGCATCCCTTGTACTCGTTTAAGCCTCACTCAAACAGCAGTGGTCAGCGGTGGCGGGCAGTTGTAACGTAGGTAACATGAGGACGTTATTCAAACCAGCGCGGTCAACGTTTGTTGTCACGGTTGCTGTTTGAGTGTGGCTATAAACTTAAAATATCAACATAGATAGACTAACCAGTCTTGACAGCTGCGTAAGTGGCTGAGGCGAGCACAGCGCTGAAGGGGAGGCATCTCCTGTAGAAGCTCTCCTTGTCGCACTCCTCCAACGCTCTGATCTCATCGTCCGTGAATTCATAATAGCGCTGCAAGTGAAATATTATGTGCACTGCGCATCACTTATGTTAGTCATGTCCAAGTCTTCTATGCTGGCCTGGGAGCGAACAAATAAAGTAGAATAGGCCAGCCCCCTTCTCATCCCGCATGGGCGTCGTAAAAGTCGAATAAGGGAGATTGCCCGGTGTAGACCAATAAGCACCTTGGGGCACCCGAATGGTGGCAAACCCAATGAGGGTTACTGTCAGGCAGGCGGCCGGCTGAAAAACTTAAGCCAAAACTTTGAGCAGTATGGATTGGAATGTTGTCATTCTAATCATTCTCTCCGTTCATCGGTCTCTCGACATGGTCCGTTCCGTCTCTTTTCTATACATTCATTCATCACTAGCACCTTTATGGTGTGTGTGATGGCTTGATGACGCCTGACCGATATGAATGGAAGAGGAAACATACTGCGCCGACCTCAAGTAGACTGGAAACAGGGCAGGCAAGAAGAAGAAGAAGAAGTCATGTCCAATGTGATCCGTATAATGAAGTTATACCGATCTGCCACCATGCTTGTCTCCTTGGGGTGACAGAACTGGCATCCCCATCTGTCCCCCATTGGTAATAGGGGGACAGATGAAACATTTTAATTATGTTTGTCCAGTGACGGCAGGCAAGGCAGAATAGTAGAGATCGTAGGTGGTACCTACGATCTCTGCCGTGGGGCCGCGGGTGCCGTACAAGGCGACTAGGGGTTAAGAGGAGTAATGGGCAGCAGCGTTCCTGTCACTACCACCACCTTTACCATTATTACCACCACACTACATATATATATATATATATATATATATATATATATATATATATATATATATGTATATAATTCCTCTAGCCTACCTGCGTGCCGTTTTGCTAGCGAGCCGAGGGTCTCTGGCGCGTTTAGTGTCAACTTTGTTATTGAATGCGTTGGGGTCGACGCTTTGTTGGCGGATCGGAGCGTGGGTGGATTTTGAAGACCTAACATTTCAAACTGAGGCATACTGCGCAATCTGACATCCTCACTTGGACACACAGGTTTTGAATGTCTAGCGTCTTGACGATTCATAAGTTTTTGTAATGGGGTTCCGAGACGGTCAAGCAGCTTGACGTCGAGCACGTAGAATATAGCTTGCCGCAAGAATTTGAACCATTTACAATGTTTGCTTGATCCTTGAGTCAAGCATATAAGAGTTGAGTTGCCTGTTTGATTTTTGTGACCAAGCAGTTAATCAACGTGCTTGACCGTCTCCGAACCCATTCATGATACCAGATATGACTTTCCCTCACCAGCGGGTGTGTCACGTTTTGAACGCGGGGGCAGGCCTTCCTCGATTCCGCATAGCAGCTGCACTCCTGGCCATCCTTTCGGTTTTTATCGCCCATCGCGTTACAATGAATTTGTCATAAAATATTTGAGGTTTGCCCTTGTGCACATTATTAAAGATTAACCCTGAATTTTGTTTTTTTGACCATTTTGTGGTTATGTGGGACAGGATAGAAAAAGTAGTTTGCTAATGACAAAAATGTCACGATGACATTTTACACATTATTTTTAAAATAGCAAACTTCGTTTGCAATCCAATTGGTCATGTCCAAAATAGCTGGCACCATATTTTTTATTATAAGAAACGACAATTGACACATGACACAATATTATTATCAACTATCAACGACGTTTACATCAAAATATGTCAAGAAAACATCAATGTCAAATTCTTAGTTCGCCGTTGAGGAATATGTGGCGTTTTTTCTGCGGTATCCGTCAAAATTTCCCAGGCAGCGTTGCAGTGTGGTAGGGAGGGGGCGTGGAAGGCTACGGGGCGGCATGGCGCGCGCCCTAGTGCTGTGGTGGTGCGTGGGCGCGGCGGTGGCCGCCTCTTACGACGAGTACGCCGCCCACATGCCTTCGTACGACGAACCGGGGGCGCGCGCGCCTGTACCCGACGACTATCGTGCGCACTCGCCCGATTACAAGTACGAAGAGGACCTCCAAGGTATCATCCCCACATACATACTTATGTCACGCCCGTCATGCTTTTCTTCCACAGGGGTAGGCAGAGATCACTTCTTTCGACTTGCTACGATCCTTACATACTTCTTTCGCTTCATCTAATCTCATTAATGTCAGTAGGTTTCGGGTACTCTTGGTCTGTACGCTTTTTTAAATACACTTTCAATTTGATTATGAAAGGTCCGCCTAGGTCGTTCCCGTTCAATTTCTCCATTCAGTTTAGCATTGTCATACCCCTTTCATTCATTCTTTCGACGTGACCGAACCATGCAAGCATCCTGTTCTCAATTCTTGTCACTACATCTTCTTTCAAACCACACCTTTGTCTTAATCTTCTCATATCACACTGTTGTACAATCGATCGCTAAGCCTTTCCCCGGCCATGCTCCCCAACGCTCTCATTTATACTGCATTTATTCTACTTTCATGCTACTTCTCCCATACCCAACTTTAACTTTATGAATTAGCCATACGAGTCCGTCTGCATTCAACCTTTCTACATCATCCCTATGACATAAGGATAGACTACAGAATACCCGGTGTAGAATCCCCTATTGTTGAGTACAATTAATTGGTAAATTAGACACTGCAAAACACCGGCTCGCTCACCCACACACGCACAGCATTGACACAGACTACTCTCGCCCATGCCCATAGACTATATTACATCACGGCTCTGGTATGACTGCTACCGTGCGGCGTGCGCCCGAGACAGCGTATGTCTATATGTATTATAGACACTTCCATATATACTACATCCCTTTCATAATAAAAGAATTTTAATTGATTCAGGAATGCTTTATTGAAAACACAAATTTACCCCATTGCTGTAATTAACATTATGTAATCAAATTTGAAATAAAATTAAACCTCGTTCTTGCTCATTAATTCTTGATTGTTACTTCCTTTATTTTCGACCCTTTTCCATTCGCCTTCCACTCGCTTTAAGTGTAGTACGTTTCTTTTTATTGCTTGACCAGTCTCTTCATTTCTAACTGTAACATCTCCTCCATTTCGGTTTTCTACAACGTGTGGTGTAGGGTTGTAATTTAAACTCAATTTGTTGGTTGGCGTTTCCTTAATGTATACTTTGTCTCCTTCCGCTAGATCACTTTCTTTTGCTAGTCGTTTTCTGTCTGCATATTCCTTCCCTTTCTCTTTCTGTTCTCTGTCTCTGTCTCTAATTTCAGAGTCCGTCTCAGTTTCCGTTTCTCTTAAAGATGGAATCTTATCCCTGCATTGCCTTCTGAAAAACAGCTCAGACGGAGATTTTCCTGTTACAGAGTGAGGGGTAGAGTTATACATAAGAAGATATTCATATAGACTCTCTTTCAAATTTTTCTTTTCCATATGACCTATTTTAAGTCTTTTTAGAATGTCCCGGTTCTGCCTCTCGACTTCCCCGTTCTGTTGTGGCCAGTAAGGAACTGTATTGTACAGAGTTATGTTGCATTCACGTAAGTATAATCGAAATTCTTGACTAACAAATTGACGGCCATTATCAGCAGTGATGGACGCCGGATATCCAAGTCTACTAAACATTTCCTTTAACATATTGATGATATGGGTACTACTGATCAATTTTGTAATTTTAACCTCTTTGTAGCGGCTATAATAATCTACAATCACGAACAGGTAATCACCGCTAGGTAATGGTCCCATTAGATCGATTGCTACGTCTACCCAGGGTGCTGTAGGTAGCGTCCGCCTTTTCATAGGCACTGGCGGATTTGGTGCTCCTACTAACGTGCATCCTTTGCAACTTTTGACCAGGTTTTCAGCGTCTCGATCTATTCGTGGCCACCAGACTTTGGATCTTAGCCGCCCCTTCATTGCTGCTATTCCAGGATGTCCTTCATGAGCAGCATCCAGCACAGCTTTACGTAGCATCACAGGTATAACCAAGCGATTTCCCCTCAAGAGGACGTCATCATAGAAGCATAATTCATTTTCAAAAATTTTATATCCATTAACTGAAATATCCCAACTATTTTTGTATAGACCCTTCTTCACACTCATAATTTCTGTGTCCTTGATCGATTGTTCTATAATATCTTTCATAGAAACTGCTTGTGGCCTAGCTTGCTCTACAATTTGGCAGACATGATGATCTTCTCCTGAAAATACAGTAGCCGGTTTCTGATGACACAATCTTGACAGTGGATCAGCTATGTTTGTTTTTCCGGGTTTGTATTTTATATTGTATCTGTATGATTGAAGACGTAAAACCCACCTTTCTATACGAGCGCAAGGTTTGGATTTAACTCCAAATAGGATCTCAAGAGGCTTATGGTCTGTTATAAGATCGAATTCCTTACCGAAAAGAAAAATGTCAAAGTGTTCCACTGCCCACACTAAAGCTAACGCTTCTTTTTCCGTCTGACTATACCGACGTTCGCAATCTGTTAGTGTCTTGTTTCCATATGCTATTATTCGTGGACCTCTTGAGTCCATCTGTACCAATACAGCTCCAAGACCGACAGGGCTCGCGTCTGCTATCACTTGTGTTTTATCTTTGACGTCATAGTATCCTAGAGACTCCAATGTCGTCAACCCATTTTTTATTACAATAAATGCTTCCTCTTGTTCTTTCTTCCAGTGTTCTTTGATGTTTACATGTCTTCCTAATTTCTTACGCAAAAGTTGTTTTAATGGTTCAGTCTTTGTGGCAAGGTTTGGTAACCATTTATTGATGTAGTTTACCAAGCCTAAAAAGCTTTGTAATTCTTCAGTAGTCTTAGGTGTATCAAAATGTTCTATACTATCAACGTACTTTTTTAAAGGTTTAATACCTTCCGGTCTCAACTCATGCCCCAGAAAATTAACTGCTTGAACTTTTCTTATGCATTTATTTTCATTGAGTAAAACGTTGTTTTCCTTCAGTACTTTCAGTACTTTTTCAACTCGTTGATCATGTTCTTCTTCTGTGCTTCCATAAATAAGTATATCATCAATGAAATTGACCGCTCCTTGACACTGAATAATCATCCTTTCTAAAACTTTTTGGAAAATTTCTGGCGCACATGTGATACCAAACATCAAACGCTTATACTGGAAGAGACCTTTAGACGTTATAAATGTCGTTATATACCGAGAATTGGGATGCAACTCTAGTTGGTGGAAAGCATTCTTTATGTCAACTTTTGTGAAAAACTTAGCTTTGCCAATCTTTGGCAGCAGTTTGTCCATAGTGGGTAACGGGTGGTTTTCTCTTAGTATAGCGGTATTTGCTCGTCTCATGTCAACACAAAGCCGTAATTCACCATTCTCTTTAAGTATTGGCACGATAGGCGAAACCCACTTAGATGGATGCTTCATTTCCTCAATTATATCGCAGTCCAGAAGTTCTTGTATCTTTTCGTCTACCTTTTGTTCAAGGGGAATCGGTATCCGCCGGTTTGGTTGAGCTACTGGTTTAATTGATTCGTCTATAGGAATTTCAACAAGAATGTCTTTAAATTTAGGAAATTCTTTTGTGTCCACTTGATTTATTCCTATTCCCACTTTTAAAACTCCTAACTCTATCGCAGAGTCCTTCCCAAGCAAATCTTTTGTTCCCCCATTGACAACATAAAATGTCCCATTCGTTTCTCGAATTCCTGTTTTGATAGTTGCATCAAATGAACCTTCAATATCCAAAGGAATCTCGCTTCCGTATGGAATCAATGTCTTATTAGGTCTTCTAACTTGGTTAAAAATATTTATGTTTCTCTTTTTCAAAAACTCCCATGTCTTGTCCGAGATCAGATTGACTTTACATCCAGAATCAACTAACATAGCTATTTCCACTTCTCCGACAACACACCTTACAGAGGTATCATTATCAATATTTATATTGAAAACATATTCAGTATCCTCATCAATACAATTTATGTTTACATCATTTCTCATCCTTTTATTCCCTTTGAAGTAATTTTCTTTTCCTTCTCTTTTAGTTTTACTTTCTGAATAATCAAATTGTCTCTTCTGAGTTTTTTTACTTCTACACAATCGTGCAAAATGTCCCACTTTTCCACATGAGTGGCAGGTTTGTTTGATTGCCGGGCATAAGGTGTCTCGTGTGTCGTGTTTTGCATTTCCGCATCTTCCACATATCTTATTGGTATTCACTTCTCTCTTTTTATTTCTTCTATCTCCTTCCTTGTATCCGATCTGATTCACTTCAATTTTCTTTGTCTTATCCTCATAATCATCCAATTGTTGTTTAACCACTTCTAAAGTATTTGCTTCGGTTACAATTCTTTCAAGTGTAATATCATCCCCAATGGTTAATATTTTTTTCCTCAACTCAACCGATGCACATTTTTCTGTTATTTGGTCAATTAGATGATCGTCCACATTATGGAACTTGCATTTGGTTGCTTGTTTTCTCAATCTGACCAAAAATTTTTCGAATTTCTCTGAATCTTCTTGTTTTATAAGCCGGAATACATGTCTTTCATAGACGCGACTCTGTTTCGGTAGGAAATATTCATTTAATTTATCAATTGCAATTTGAAATACGTCTACATCCGTTGTTGGTTCTATAGAAGCTCCAGGCAGGTTATAATAGATTTCTTGCAATACAGAACCACCTAAAAGTAGCAGTGTTGCTCGTTTCTTTACTGGTATGTCTATTTCTGCTGCTTCTAGGTAAATTTCCAATGACTTCCTCCATTTTTCCCATCTTTGGCCAACTGACGCATCGTTACTTTCCAGATCAAGTTTTTCTGGGACTGGCAAATAATTCGCCATGATCATTTATTTTGGAAACAGGTAATTTCTAGGTGAGGCGACCTGAAAAGATGTTTTCATTAAGCAGCGGGTAGTGCCAATTACATTGACCAATATCTACATTTTCAAATTCATAGGTGTTTTTTTTTTAAAACCGCAATCATTTCCAATTGAATGGAGGTCTTTAAAACCACAAGAGGTTCCAATTGAATGGATGTTTAAACCCACAATCATTTCCAATTTAATGGAGGTTTTAAAACCGCAGATAGTTCCAATTTAATGGAGATTTTAAAACCACAATAATTACATATTTCCAATTCAATGGAGGTTTTAAAACCACAGTTAGTTCCAATTTAATGGAGATTTTAAAACCACAGTAATTAGGTACATATTTCCAATTCAATGGAGGTTTTAAAACCACAAGTAGTTCCAATTTAATGGAGATTTTAAAACCACAATAATTAGGTACATATTTCCAATTCAATGGATGTGTTCTTATTTTAATTATTTATTTTTACCACAATATGCTAATCAACAAAAAGCAGGTGTTATTTTATAAAATAAGTTGTAAGGTGTGTATACTTTAGCATAACACTAAATACAATAGAAATAACAATAAACTGTTCATTTAGATATCAACTAAAACAAGTTTCAAGTGAATCATAGAAATGTACAATATTATTAATTAGATTAAATCACACTATGTAATGAATGGATAATTATTTCTTGTCATTGTAACTTTTAATAATATTTTTATATTTATCTTGTTAGAAAATTGATAAAGTTATCTTATTAGAAACTTTTGACACTTGCTTTCTGATGTGACCTAAACGTATGTATGTAGGCGAATGAATTCGTAAACGTAAGTAATAGGATCATAATTATTTAACATACTTATTATACAAATCACGCCTACCTCGCCAAAGGGGCAGGCGTAAGCGAACCAATACCCACTTTTTGCCAATAAGGTTATGTTCAACACTTGGTTAAAAATTCGTTTATTTTTTTGCTGATTGCAATGTAAAACTTTAAAAATACTGGACCTTTTTCTCCTCGTCGCCAAATGTAGAATCCCCTATTGTTGAGTACAATTAATTGGTAAATTAGACACTGCAAAACACCGGCTCGCTCACCCACACACGCACAGCATTGACACAGACTACTCTCGCCCATGCCCATAGACTATATTACATCACGGCTCTGGTATGACTGCTACCGTGCGGCGTGCGCCCGAGACAGCGTATGTCTATATGTATTATAGACACTTCCATATATACTACACCCGGAACAATATCAATGTAACAATCTGCTTTGATTACAGCAAAAACAGAACAGTCTCCCAATGTGGAAGCTGCAGAAATTGATAGCAGGGCGCGCGCCGGCAGACGGTACAGAGCGAAACATGACGCTGACTTCGGCATTGACGGCACGGACAGGTCTGATCCAAACGAGGAATACCCCAAGATGAGTAATCGATTCACAAGTCGTCGCCCACGCTTGAAGAGTCGAAAATCGGATAGGGGTAACGACTACGGCCCCAGAAAGACCCGAGTTACTAAAAACGAGCGATACGACAACGAGTTAGACAGGGACGAATATACAGACAGAGGTGACTTCGCAGAAAAAAGGGGTAGTCGCTTAGAGAGTGATATAAGGGATCGTTTGTCCAGACGTTCGAGCGAGAAAGTCGTCCGGCGGAAGCCCAGAGACGGATACATGAGAAGCGCGAAAAGAAAATCGGAGGAGGAGGAGACTGACGACATAGAGAAGGCGGAAGACAGCGTGGACCGCGACCTGCACGCGTGGAAGATGGAGAGGGAGATGGAGAGAGACGCGCGGCGGCGGCCAGCGCCTCTCTCCTTCCCCTCCGACGACGACATTTTCCGTACCAGCCCACGCGTCCCACCAAGGCACAACTACAATGAATACGACGGAGAGTTCTACGACATGAAGAGGGTGAAGACTGCGCAAAATTTCGCACAAGCATCTTCTATGCGTCGCACGCAAGGTGAGTCGCGTAAGATTATTCGCTTGATCTAATTTTAACGAAACCGCGAACTTTTCTCGCATTGTTTGGTCACGCAGAAAGTGAATGAAAGAGAATGACAATAAGGATTTGTGTGGCGGAAGTGAGTGGCTAAATGGGAATTAGGTCTAAGCGGTCCCTCAAAATCAAATTGAAAGCCTATTATAAGGGCCTAAACAAGAGTAACTTGAACCGACCAACGGTTATGTGTGAGGGCATTAATGAGATTGGATGAAGCGAAAGAAGCGCGTAAGGATCGTAGCAAGTGGAAAAAAAAGATTAGTGATATCTGCCTACCAATCTGTCGATTTGATCTTCCGAACTAGTGACAGTGACAAACAGAGGCTGCTTAAATTGTTGTTATATTCTAATGGCAGTTGCCAAAGGCCGAACCAATAAAGTCCAATCTCGTCGACGCCGGAGAATATAGAACAAAGCGAGCTAACGTGCTGCTTCTGTGTGTGCTCAGCGCGGCTCATGGTGCCTGGTCGGCCGCTGGTGCCGGCGCCCCCGCTGAAGACCCTCGACGCGCTGATTGCCAATCGGCGTTTGCTGCCAGAGCTGCCGGCCAGCGCTCCGGCGCCCAGCGTGGACCTCATCCCGTCTCTCTTTGTGACAACCTTAGAAACAACCTTAGAAACGACAACGGAGTCGACGACGCTGACGACCACTAGCTCAGCCAAGTCTACGGCCTCCAAGGAGCTGTCCCTCGCCGAGAAGTCGAGGCTGTCGATCCTGAAGAAAATTCAAAGGAAGGAGGGCGTGAGGAACGAGACGCGGACCCGGAAGCCAGCGGTGCTGCTGCAGGTGACGGCGCATGTGCCCACAGTGGTGGTGGTGGAACCGGCGACCAGTGCGCACCCGTGGATGCGTGCTCGCACCGTCACAGAGGATTCGCCGGGACGCTTGCAGCATGTGAAACGGTTGATGCGCCACAAGCTTTTGGCCAACGCGCGCTCCATGAACGATCTGACCGACAACTGGGATGATGTGGTCTGTGACTACATCGACCTCTCGCTGCTTGACAGCGGCGGTGCACCCGCCGGGACGCCCGCCCGGCATCTGCTGATATTATCTGTCCTGGTTTCGACACCAATACTCTCTCACTAATGTTATCTATGCTTTTGGTCAGTATGCAATGTGATATGTCGCTCATAAAGTACTTAAAAGACGCAACTCATAATTGCATTCTTGCAAATGTAGGTCTTATTGTTATACGTTTGGAACACACAATGATTGTAAGTTTTGTGGGTTGCGTTTCTCTTGTATTAAATAAGTGATGTGTGTCTTTTTGCTATTTACAAAAGTCTGTCGATGTCGTCTATCAATGAATAAACCTTTAATAAATTGTGAAGCGAAACATTGTTTTTCATTGTTTATAGCTGTAGATAACAAAAGAGATGTGTGAATGGATTGCGTGAGAGATGACATAAATGTGAATGAGTGAATAAGGAAATTAATCAAATATTATTAAATACAAGAATACCTATTACGCTAAAAATAATACCTAACTACGGAACGTAAGAAGGAAAATGTATTTACGATACAAATATCGCTATTGATACCTTATTGTATACCTATTGATTGTTTTACAATTATTATTTTGATATTATACCAGCGAAATTAAAGTCTCGCTTTGAGAAAAATCTATTTTTCCAACGCTCCTCACTTATTATTTAAGGTGAAGTAGAGAAGGCACCTTTCTTGTTGCAGTTATTTCTGTTACTAAAATTCAAAGATTTAAAAAGGGGTAGTGCGCAGCATAGTTCGGTCTAAAATAATAGGTCTACAAAACCCTTTCCACGCAAGTAGGCTGCATAGAAAGCCGTCATTGTCAATGAGTTATGATGACATTGCAGGTGTACACTGTAAATTAAGTACCAGATACAATCCCAGATAGAAGAGCTCGCTAGCTAGTTATATAGTTCGCTCGGCCCGCGATTACGTAAACTAAGCTGTATTCGCCGGTCATTGGGTGACCAATTTTATCACGAGTGCCTCCGTGCTTCGGAAGGAACGTCGAGCCTTGTTCCTGTATTTTATGCCATTTATAGGGAAGGCCTAGCAGTGGGTACATTATAAGGCTAATGATGATGACGACGAAGAATCCCACACAGCGATCTTGTGATTGCAGCATCGGTAACAATGCGGGCGTCGGAGGCGAGCGTGGCGGAGCGGGAGCTCACGGCGCTATTGCAGCTTCGTCAGCGGAAGGAAGGGGAGATTCCCCTTGCCCAGGGAGAACTGGAGGTCACCACCACGCGTCCACCACCCACGTTCCCACCACACGCTGTCTCACCCCCCCTCGACGACCACTGGAACCGCTTCGTGGCTGCCAACGCCTCGTGCCGCCCCCAATCTCCACTCCTACTCCTCTCGCTTGTAATGTACCACTTAGAAAGATGTTGTATGATATTTCGTTATGTTAAGGATTTGTGTAGCTATCGAAACAAAGTTGGTAAGAGTCTACAGTAATTCAAGGCTTTCATTTGTGCTCAACTCAGTGCTGCTGAGCCGTCAAGTGCTGAGCAATCAAATCGAATTAAAACTCTAAACATAAAGTTCGGAATCTGTGAATACGAAGGCAAATTCTCTATGCACCTTGCTTGACTTCGGCTTAACAAAAAATCATTTGTCCTGGGTAGTCTACAATATAAGGTGAAGGTAGACAAACAAAACCATAATAGGAAGCGAGCTGAAATCACGCCCGCGCCCAACTACAATGGGCACAGTGATTCGGCGCTGCAGCAGCAAGAGTAGTCGCGATATTAAGACTTTGTCGACGCGAGCGGAGCCGAGGGTCGATCTGGGTCACACCCTTTGTGCGATAGTTCACGTGGCTGCATTGTCTGATGGCTGGTGTGTGCGAACGCAGTACCAGGGACGGCGGAGGCCTGCATCGCGCTCTGTTTTGCATCATACTACTATATTTCCTATTTCGCATCTGGCCTGATGAGCCTCGATCAACATCATCATTCTTTGTACTAAGTAATCATATCATAATTTATGATCATTTAATTTATATTGAATAGTAGAGCAAAATTCTAAGAGTGAGTGATTGGAATGACAACATTCCAATCCATACTGCTTAAGGTTTTGGTTCTGATTTAACAGCCGGCCGCCTGCCTGACACAAACCCTCTTTGGGTATGCTGTTGTTGGTGGTTTTCCATCCACCATTCGGGTGCCCCGAGGTGCGTATTGGTCTACACCGGGCAATCTCCCTTAGTCGACTTTTACGACACCCATGAGATGAGGCGGGGCTGGCCTTGCTCGCTTCCAGGCCAGCATAGAAGACTAGACAATGTCCACGTATCCATTTCATTCGGTGTTTTGTTACAGTTCTGGAATGAGATGGCTAATTAAGATTTTTTCCCCATTTTCTTTGTAATAGCTAATTGGGCCAAAATTTAATTTCATTAACGTCTGCTCTTCCTGCATCTTATCAGACAGAGCAGCGGCATACGCACTAGCTACCTATGCCAAGGTGTATATTATTCTATTCTATTACAATTTAATTTGTCGAATGTGTCCATTGAACTACTATTACTAGCGTATTAACTCAATTAACTTTACCATATTTACTCAATGTATGTGTCTAGGTTTGCATAATAATAAATCATATAACTAAAGCTTGTTAAGCGTTTCCGGGTTTTTAGGTGGTCCCTCTCCATAAAAATATGCTACTTATACGAACCATGAAGAAAAAGCAATTTATATTTTGTGTCCATGTATAGGACAAGGTTGCAACAGTGCGGTGCACGCCCTCTGGCGGTGGTAGAACGAGGTACGAGCTGGCTGCCGGCGCTAATAAGCATGCTGCGAACGCACAGCGCGCACTCAATGCAGGCAACCGCAACCGCCGAGAGATGGCGGCGACGCTTCGCCAGCGCGCATTGATTGCGCGGCGCGCGGGCGGTCGGGCCGAGCCAGTGTCAATTATTAAATCGCCGCGCGAGCCGCGGGCCGGAGGTCGGTCGTGGTCGAGTGTGAGCGGGCCCGGCGCGTCCCCGTGCAGTGTCGTCGTATCGAGTCTCTCGCCGGTGTTCAAGTGACTATTATGAGTGACAGGGACAGGTCGTCGCCCTCCCTCACGGACACCCCGCTGAAGACGTACATCGGCAGGCACGACGACGACTACCCCCTCATAAACGGAAACGGTGAGTGCAGATTAGCTTCGGGGGTCGCGCGACCGATTTAGTGCGGCGCGCGATCACTAGGTCACCGCGGCTCGGCTGCTCCCTCATCAGCGGCACCGAGCTGGCCGCGGCTGTCGGCAGCCGGCGCCGGCACCGCGGTGCGCTCCCCAGCTGCCGCGGATCGATACCCGGTGACCTTAGGCCCCAACACTCTCAGTTTCTGTCATGCCCGTGCAAAAGAGCAACGCAGAAGTCGAACCCTCACCCGCGACAGTCGCCGCAGTGCCGCAGTGCCGTACGCCAAGCGGCTAGTCCACCTAGTGAAAATTCCCATCTCGTAGTGATAATCTTCGGAGCACGATGTGACGCGGTCGTCATTCGCCCAGCTGACCGCCGGAAAGATACGCACTCAAGTGCCTCCTCTAAAAAATGTGTCACTTTGATTAAGTGCTTGAATCTTGTTTACTATTACACATTATGAGAACGCGCGGAGCCGCAGCCACGCGCCTCGACCGATCCTCCAATCAACGTTTTAATAAATTGTCATGCTTATCATTCTCTTTGAAAACCTGACAAAAAGTTAACCTATTGTGTCATGGGGTTGGCAGGAGTCGTTGTATTGTAATGGCTCCAGTCTGCAATTCACAGCCAATCGGTTGCAAAATGAAATTTAAAAATATATAATTAAGTATGCGCCGTTGTATGTTTAGTGATAATTAGGATAAGGAGAAGGCCCGTCTCTCAACTGCTGTCTCACATGCGCCCGCATCACGTGGAGTGAACGCGCCGGCCTTTTGCAAGTTATCACTAGAATGATCCTATTTAGATCTTATCAATATATCTACAATTTGGGGCGTGTCTTTAATGCGATTTACGCATTACACTCGGTTTGTAGTATCGTTGATTTTCACTTAAAATTTGACGGAGTCGTTAACCTTGAATTGAATTACTTGTAAATTGCCTGCCCTAATTGTCGGACCGTTTGCGAATACGAATACAATTTTTGGGGAATTATTATCCAAACTAGTGGAATACTCAAAAAACATTGGAAATTTGTTGACGTAAATTACCTATGCGTGGTTATGAGAATAGCTGAAACGGTAAAATTAGTATATTCAGTCGACGTAAATAGGTATACAAATTATTCCGTTTCTGCTATTTTCATTGATAACCACGCATAATTTACCTCAACTGCTACTGCGGGTTATATTAAGGATTTAAAGCGACGAACTCTATAAAATCAGACCTTCCTCTACACAGTGCAGCAGAGCGCCGTGTCGTGTAATTAAGAACAGGATGATCTTTGACCTCCCCCATGTGCGGGATTCATAACTACGCTGCATTCGGGTCAGGGAGTTCTCTTTGAATGTAAAAAGGTACGGCAGAAGTAGGTACCTATATCTGGACCTATCGAAATTCAGAATCGCTCGACTTATGTCCAGTAATATGGAATGAGGACTAGCATGGGACTGGTGGTTGGGGAGACCTTGCAAAAAAATCGAAGCAACTAATGAAAACTTCTGAGGTTACTGTCTCTTAATTTTAAGTAACGTTCCCGAAGCTCAAAACCTGGCGATTCTTCTACAATTAATCTTGACGTAATTCTAATCCCGAGTGTCCATCAAAGGCAGTGAGAGGCATTCGCCACTTCAACGTTCTTTAACTTTGAAAGTAGCGCCAGTGGCTGAGAAACTGCGGAGTAAGACTTGGATGGTTTGGCCATGTTTTGTGAAGAGATAAAGCCGTTAGGTACGAACGTGGAGTGACATAGATAGGAAGCCAAACCAAAGAAAATATGGATAGATTATGTAAACGACGATATGATAGCGAGAGGACTGGACGAGAAATTGACGACGGATAGAGAGGAGTGGAAGAAGCAGACATGTTGAAAACATATGGGATAAGGGAAGAAGACGTTTGGTGAGCGTCTTCATGGCGCGCCGGTCCGCATGCGGTGCGACGTGACTCCAATAGGAATCGCCTTTTCGATTTGATCCCAGTTCAGTGAACCCGAGACTTGGCGAGAGAAGCAGCCTGCAATAAGCTGGCATTGTTATTTTTTGCTCGGTGCAAGATAACGAGCCGGCCGATGCGAATGCAAATGCCGAACGTCGGCATTACACGCTTTATTGCATTGTTTTTGAGACGCATTCGCGTTCGGACAATTTGGCGACATTGTTAGCACATTGCAAACGCGTTCTATTTGCGTGGAACTCGGCCTTCCCTCAAAGCGATCGTGGATGATTATCTGAGTACTATTCCTGTAAGAGGACTGGTCTCTTCGCTTCTTTGTATCGACTGATCGGCTCTAGCTGTGACCTTCATGCCCGATTCTCACTAGAATACGGCAGCTAATCATTAAGCGAGAGCGAGTCCCCGATTGCTGTCTGGAGATTTCAAGAATGTAAATCTACTGAATTCTATACCGATTATTTTTCAGTAGTAATATTTGATTAGTTAAGATCAGGATCATAATTATAAGATCATTCTTAATTCTAGAGGAATTGTCGCTTTCTAGTTGTGTAGAACTAAAGGTAATCCTCACAGCAAGTCTTCCACTGCTGTCTGGATTTCACGACCGCTGGAGATACATACTACGTCTAGTTCTGTCACTGTCCCGCCGAAATCTATTGAAGGCTGATGATCTATTGAAATCTGTACATAGACGATTATTTTTCAGAAGTATCATAGATATCGTAGGCTTAGTTAAAACAAATACCTACCTAAATCAAAGCCATAGCTATTGTTATCCTTATAGCAAGTCCTGGACTGCTGCATGGAGGATTCACGACCGAAAATCGAAATCTATTGAAGATTATGTTATATTTTCCGGAAGTATCATCTGCTTGAGACCACCTCAATTAAAGTCATATCTGTTGTTCAAAGTAAATGAATCAGACGAATAGAAGGCTGACCACGAGATCTGGTGTTGGTGTCGACGCTTGGCACATCCCCGCCTCTATCGGCAGTCCAGAGTTCAAATGTACTTGTCAGTGCAGTGCGGTGCATCCCCCCCACTCCCCCTTACCCGGCGGCGGCGGCGGCTTGGCACGGCGGCTCGCAATGCTCAATTTAACATCAAACGTCGTCCGCCGTCAGAATGGCCCATTCAGTGATTGTTTCGCCACAGCCCTCAGCCGCTGCTCTTTCTGACCACTGCAATTGGATTCAAACATTAACCCGCTAATAATTGTCTTGTTCCGCCCGTCTGTCCGTCATTCAACATCATCACCGGCCGTTTTACTGTGGCCATCCGGTGAGAAATAGTGAGAATGGGCCATAACCCACGCATTGGCTGCATCTGCACTGTCGTTAATACCTTTTTTGCCATTATGACCCATTCTTCCATTTATGGGGAAGGCCTGTGCCCCAGCAATGGGGATATGAAAAGGCATTGAATGCTGATGATCTGCTTGCTACCACAATAAATTCTGTATCGAGCATGGGTGCCAGTATCATCTTCGTTCATTGGATGATGGCCAATTCATTGAGGTAGCACAGTTGAATGTCAGGGCAGCGAGCTCAACACAACAGAGATAGGAGTAAGAGTTGAGACTTTCAAATAATTTTGGCACAACACAAGCTACATTGGGTGCTCCCATCCATGCTATTCCTAATGCTTCAGCCGTATGCGGTTCTGCTAATGAAGAAAAAGTTCGCCAAGGCCGGTCTATAGATGACCGAAAATGTATTATCTCGAGTTCCTCCGCGATTCGGAAAGCACTTCGGTTGGCGGTATAACGACTGCAGATGCAGCCGGGACCAAAACGTGTCTTCCGAAGCGCGGAGGAACTCGATATAGTAAATTTTTCGTCACCCATCATTGCTTAGTTTAGTCAATCGCAGGCCGATCGTCCTATGCCACTGCGCTGTCTAGCTCCTCCAAGCATATTTTTTTAATTGAACCTTACATGAGAAATGCCTGATAGGTACATCCAGAGACGCGATCTCTGAGACGGGGCAGCCGAAGCAGCGCGCGGCGCCTATGCCGCGCGGTCTGCAATGCAACACCCAATCACATTATTTATTTCCGTTCGCCGTCGACCAGCCATGTCCCAAGAAGAATGCATAAGTACTTTTTGAATTTAATAAAGTACCGTCCTTGAGTGTCAGACGCACGGCAGCGCGCGTCGCCTTGCGTTAGTACAATGTGTATTTTTTACCGATAATTCGAGGAAAACATGCAACGCTAGAACCTGCAGAGATAATCGTTACGGTAAACATTAACGCTTTCATGCGGTAACACTGTGAAGTGATTGACAAACACCGTGGGCATCACAAACGTATAGTAATAAGGTAATAATAATCTTGATTGATAGTGCCGTGTGGGGACGTGACGGCAGAGAAAAATACATAAAAATATGGTTTATTTCATTCTAAGCTATGACAGCTTACTATTCTCACTCTATTTACTATTTATACTCACGATTCTCTAATTGGCGAAACCTCTTACCCCTTTGGGGGATATAAGCGTGACTTATATATGTATGGCATGTATCTTGATATAACTGTATCATACGTTCGACATACGTTTTGTAATTCGAATGAAGGTGTGTGTTTCTTTTATCCACTTATAAAGTGTACAGTTTGCTCTGAAGCGTTCATAATTTAGTGATCACGCACTACAAACAAACTGACGAGTTTTTGACGCACAATGTTTACAATGGTTCACAATAAAAGCACCTTGTCTGCGCACGAACGCATGTCCCATCCGCCCGCTCCCTTCGCCACTGCGGCAGATGGGAACAAACTGTCACTAGCGCAAATATGCTAGGAAAGCTTTGGTTCTAGATATTTTTATACATACAAAAATTACATACATAAATTACGCTTATATCCCCGAATGGGTAGGCAGAGGTCAAATAGCACCCGCGTTTCGCCAATGATGTTAAGTCCCATGTAATAGGTGGCGAGCCTATTGCCATTTATTAGGCACAAAAGTCGCAGTACATTACTAGGTGGTATAAGAGGAACGCTGCTGCCCATTCCTCATCACTGATTTATCCCTAGTCGCCTTGTACGACACCCACGGGAGAGATTTGGGGTGGTGACAATTGTATTCTACTCTGCCGTCACCACACGGCTCTTACACACTGTAATTTTTAATCATATTCGGCTACGGCACTTAATATTGCATTAAAATTAAACATTCTTCGCAGATTGCATGGAATGGTACTCATTGTTCTGTACGCTACCGTAAGAGCTGGTTCGAAGATAAAATTAACCTTATCCGAGTTTCACACCTTTATCAAATAATATTTAACTACGGGCTTCTACTAAATACCTTTTTTATTAGAAAATGGTTATGACGTAGCCATTAAAAAAATATCATTTTCGCCACGTTACAGGAAAACATGTTGAGTAAACATGAAAACTTGTAAAAAGGACATGATGAAATGAAGACTAATAACTGCCGCACTCAGAGGCGTCAATTAACTTTAATGAGTATTTAATGTCAAAAATTTTCATTCAAATCTAGACCATAGACCCGGCAAGAATAGCGACTAGTTTTGAATTGTCATTTTTTGACGTTAAGTACTCATTAACGTTATTTGACGTCTCTGAGTGCGGCAGTTAAATATTAACAAACACTCAAAATTATGATTACAATGACAGAGAGTTTCAGAATCACCTTGCGTCGTCGCCCTTATTTAAATATTGGCCACATCGAAGGCTACGCATGCTACTGTGTATATATATTGGTATATACATAATATGCTGAGGTAGGAGGGAGGGATGTACCAGCTAAATCCCTATATTCACTACTTAAAAAACCTTGGCTTGTATAGAGCTTTCGTGAGTTCTACACCAAATATGATTGGGCAGAGAGAAAGTTGGGGTGGCGATGGTGAGTATTGGTATGGTACACTTGGGTCACAAGTCCCAAGCGCTGCCATTGATGCTCCCCCTCTGCCACACTATGGACCCGGCACACTGTGGATCCATGGAATTTCACAGCGGATTAACTTTAATGAGTACTTAATACAAAACTAGTCGCTATTTCCCCCTCTGAGGACGTCAGTCTCTTTTTAAAATTAAGCAACTTGTAAATTTAATCGTTCGGTGTCGCAGTGAAAATTACAAGGTACTGCATAATTTCATCCGAAAGGAACTTTGGTAGAGCGGCATAGTTGCGCGCTCGTGTGATAAACAAGTTGAAAGCGCTCCCCGGGACGAAGTTCGCGCTTGTGGAAGAGACGCGCAAACTTTTTAACTCGAACTCTTTACTCAACTGCTCCCGACCTTTCTCAAGTTAGCTCCTTGTCAACACCATTGTGTTGTGCTGCATTATTACTATCTAAATGAAGATTATATTTTATTCAAGAAGATGTAATGACAAGAATTGGGGAAGGCATCCTCGCACGGTTCGGTCACGTAGAATGAATGTCGAATGAATATGGCGGATTGAATGGAGAAATGGGAAGGGTAAGGCCTAGATGGATCTTTCATAATCAAATTGAAGGCCAGGTCAAGAGTACCCGACACCGACGGGTATGTTGAACACATTAATGAGATTGGATTAAGCGAAAGAAATATGTAAGGGCCATAGCAAGTGGAAAGAATTGATCTCTGCCTACCATATGATATGTTTGTATTTTATTTAATCAATATTCATGTCACCGAAACAAGAGCGCTCTGACGTTGCAGTCCCGAAGCGCACATTATCAACCAATATGTATTTTTGTTCACCTCATATCAATGTAATTACGCGGGAACCCATCCAAGATATTGTTTTTCTTATCTCCACAATTTACGAGTTATCACAGCTCGTCTTATCTGCGTGTTTCTATTCAATATAGGTTAAAATCGCTGTGGTGAGTGACACGGAATGTAGGTGACGGAGAGAAACAGATAGCGGCGAGAACCTGCGCCGGCGCATGTCTAAATTAAATACACAAATATATATACAAATCACGCCTATTTATCCCCCAAAAGAGTAGGCAGAGGTGATTAATCACCCATGTATCTAAATATGTAGAAATAGATACTAATTAGCGGGGAGGAAGTTCGATATCACTGAGGGATATTGGTCATTGGATTTGTGACATATATTTCTGGGTACCTATATTATATTACGATTACCTGTTTGACAGTTGCAGTTACCGAAGTAACTGTAACTGTCAAACAGGTAAACGTGCAGTCATTATGAACTGTCGTCATCAATCCACTGCGTGTCCCTTCTCTTTGTATGAGCATAAAAGAACGTCGGATGCTCCTATAATGGTCGGCCGTATAATGAATCTAATTGGCATTTCAACGTAAATTCATTGCCTCTGCTCGCGGAAATGTTTTGGGTTGATCCACCGCTATCAGGCCCACTGAACGGTATATGAAGGCACTACTAGAGGCATTAAAACACATATAAAGCGTGTTTATTAATCTCCATCCCCCACACGTAATAGGTGGATCCTATTGCCCTCTAAAAATCGCAGTGTTTTGCTAGGTGGTTTAATTGCCTTGTACGACACCCACACCCACGTTGACAATTGTATTCTACTCTGCAGCACCCACAAGGGCATTAGGACCAACGACAAATACATACTAGTTCGGTAAAGACAGTGCGTGCCGCCAAATACGGCACTCGGCTAATGAGCGATCAATCAATAGTGACACGGCTATCGGGACAGTCTTGTTTGACAATAACCAGCGTGGAGTAGTATTATCTCGCCGGCAGTAAATCAAAAGATTTGGCGTAAGTCCTCTGGCTTCCGATTATATTTTGTTGATAAAAATATGCCGCGGGCTTCGCAACACTGGCTACTTGAGCAGATTTGAGGAACGACGGACTGCCTGTCTGGAAGTTTACCTGGCCTGGGAGCGAAAAATAACATAGAATTTGCCAGCACCGACTCATCCCAGGGGTCTAATAGTCGACTAAGGGAGATTGCCCGGTGTACACCAATAAGCGCCTCGGAGCTCCCGAATGGTGGAGGGCAAACTACCAACAGCAGCATACCCAAAGAGAGTTGGTGTCAGGCAGGCGGCCTGCTGTCAAACCTAAGCCAAAACCTTGTGCATGGTACTTTTTCTCACTTACAGTCTAGCACCATTTTCCGGTCTGATGGATGATATGAATCAAAAGGGAGTGGATGTTTTGACGACGTCTGATCGATATGAATGGAAGAGGAAACATACTGCGCCGACCCCAGATAGACTGGGAACAGGGCAGGGCGAAGAAGAAAAAGCTAAATGTTTTTTCAGCCATGTCTTGGATGCGTCTCCGTAGTGGTCGAAGATGTGTTTCATGCTTGGCGACAATCGGCAGCCGTTAGCCAAATGGCCCAGAGCAAACTTTATCGTTAGAAACGGTTAATTGAGCATTTGACTGATTGGTGCCGTCAGCGCGACACTCGCTAATTGACGGCAATTACTGCACTTTGTGCTGGTATTTTTTGGGAATTCAGTGCAGAACGACCGATGTATGCTTTATGAGGTGCAGCCGAGGTCGTCCATAGACTAAGGGGTCAGCGTCAGTGGTAATTGGCTCGATTTTTGTTATGCGAACGACACTTCCACACGACGATGCTTCCCACACGACACGGTCGCCTAATCTAGGATTGCCAGATATCTTTTAGGATAATCGTTTTCAGGGCGCTCCTGTAGCTGTAGGTAGCGGGATTGCCGGTAAGCAATTCAATCTAGGAAAATGTGTTTTTAAAGTTGGGAAATATTTCAAATTAGCTAGCGAAAAGGTAAGAGGGTTGAGTGATCAGCTAATGCTAAAGAAAACGAATTATGTAGATACAAGCTAAGAAATGGAGACTATTATATCTATGTATCGAATTAATTTAAAAAGGAAAACTGACCGATTGCCTTAGCAACGCACATTCTGATGATACTGACTGAAGTAGCAACGCGCAAACTACTAGAATTAGGGACTATGCGTAATAAAATTTTGCACTATGCGTTCTTTTATAGTGTAGTAATCATCAGGAAAGGATTTAGAAAATTTCTTCACCTAAGGGGGTGAAATGGGGGTTGAAAGTTTGTATGGAAGTTTGTCAGTTTTGTAACTAAACTCTTCAAGAAGTCTTCTTCTTCTTCTCCCTGCCCTTTTCCTACTCTAATTAGGGTCGCAACAAGTATTCTTCTTCCACCCTCCTCTATGAGACGTGACTCAGCTAAAATATTCAAGAAGTAACAATAAAAAAGGGTTAGATAGTTCGCGCGAACGTAGACAGAAACAAGTGGGCAGAAAACTAGTAGGTACCTAGACGATTTTTTTGAAGAACCTAAGCTGTTGGCTGAGAGGCCTTTACAGCATCTATCTAGTTTTTCGGGAAGGGCGATGACCTTGTCCTCAAGCCTTGCAGTCAAGCACTTCCTGAGCGGATACCTCCACAGTAGGCGGTATTTTCTCTGGCTACATCTTGCCGTGTTTGCGTAAGGTGTCACAACTAGTGAGTACCTAAACGAAGGGACAAAGGTGCGATGAATACTATTGGTGTCCAAAATGGCGAACGGATGCAGGCTTGTTTTACGGCCAACAAGTGAGGTTTCCCAACAGGACTGTAAGCCAGCAAACACGGAAGCTGTGAAATATAATGGGTTGGGATGTGAGCTTCCCTAACGTTTGCAGAGGTCCCCGAACCGCCGATTCCGACACGTATTTCCGTGGCTGTAACGCTTAGCGCGGGAGAATTCCATTCTAATCGAAAATAACGACAACGCGAACTGATCCGCAAAAGGGAATTGGGCCTCCATAACGCAAACGAGAATTTAGTTAAACTTACACTGAACGTTCAAGGTGGAATGGTTTGCAATAACAGTGTTGGCTTAACTGAGGCGAAAGTTTGACTGTTATGACATTTAAAGGACATTTATTTTATGTATCCATTGATCGAATCAACTACGAATATACTGTTGGTCTATCTTTACGTATTTTGCTGATGTCTTTGGAAATATCAAACAAGAGATCTAGTAGGGACCTATCATAATAGACTTAGACATACGCGCATATGCCTCACATCACATCGCTAGGATACACAGGTTTATAACCGAATTTAGATTTTTGAATACCTACAATAACTACTTTTTGGCAAAAAGTGGCTCTGAATCTGAGATCTGCAACGTCGTAGACTCGTAGCCAGATGGGATGCGGCAATCTCTATCACAGCGTTCAGCAAAAAACATTAGGTGGAGCTCTTATATACATACATACATACGTAAATTACGTCCCTAAAGGGCTAGGCAGAGGTGAATTAACACCCACATTCCGCCAATTATGTTAGGCCCCATGTAATAAGTGGCGAGCCTATTGCTATTTATCGGGCACGAAAATCGCAGTACATTGCTATGTGGTATAAAAGGAACGTTGCTGCCCATTCCCCATCAATGTTTTAACCCTTAATCCCTGACATATATTGCCTATGTATCATTCCACGTTATTTTTTATCAATCGCCTTGTACGACACCCGCTGGAGAGATTTGGGGTGGTGGCAATTGCTCTACCTTCACCACACGGCATTTATTAGTCTCTTACATGCTCTTGAATCACCTCAATCCAAGTCTATCAACTTGTTACATTCCCTCATTATTTTTCAAAATGCGTCAAGTTGAAATGGTAAAAATGTCCCATAACCAATTCCTTTACAAATTTTCAGAGTACCTATAAGTTAAATGACAGCCAAGGTCAGGACAGTCTAGACGGAGGTGACACCGCTTTAACCATAGAGCAATACAAAGCCCCCGAGACAATTGCAGACAATGGACACACTAAAGATTATTACGAGGAGAGTGTTTGTGAACGCGATCAACGCATAGTGGCTCTATCGGGCGCCTGCCTACTATAGATCTCGCTTCTCTTCTGTTTTACTCAATCAAAAGTCATTTGGTCCATCACCAGCCTTTTAATGTTCCCACTGCTGGGACACCGGACTTCCCTATACATGGAAGAATATAGGGAGAATGAGCCATCAGCCACCACCACATAGACTGCGGAGTTTAGACTTGGATGATTTGGTCATGTCATGCGAAGAGACGAAAGGTATGTTAGAAATGACCGTAGAAGGAGAGGAAGAACAAAGAAGAGATGGATGGATTGTGTAAAAGAGGATATGATAGCAGAGGAGTGGATAAGAAAGAAAGAAAGAAAAACATTTATTGACCAGCACAAAGACAACACAGACAACAAACAACGCATAAGAAATTGGTGAAGGATAGAGCTGAGGAGTGGAAGCAGAGGAAGGAGGAGGGATTGATTTGGTACTAGCTACAAGGAAGGTCGATCACATTAAACCTTTCCGTGTAAAAATAATCGATATACACAATCGTTTCATTGAATTATTATTGTCTACGTCACCTAATCAATAATCGGCAACATTGTAGGAGATTCCGAGAATTTTATCTCGAGCCGATCGTATTTCAAGTGTCCGGGAAACGGCTGAAGCTAAATTTCTGACACCTTACTTGCATTCGAATTATTTTTGGGACACAAACACATACCTACATACTACATATGTCACGCCTTTCTCCCACAGGGGTAGGCAGAGATCACTTAATTCCACTTGCTTCTTTCGCTCAATCTCAAACTCAAACTTCTTGACAAAGTCGTTGGTTGATAGGCATCTGCCTGGATTGCAGAAAACGCGGGTTCGATTCCCGCATCAAGACGTTCCAATTTTTTGAAGTTCGAAGTTTTTTTGAGGTTTTTTTATCACAATTTGCTTTGTTATAATTTTTCTAACATTGGTCAAATGTAAAGTGAAAATAATAAAACGAAAGAGCACAAAGTGCAGCAGGAAACGCCCTCGGCTATCGTTTTCGACCTCTCGAATATATACGAAATCTAAGTCCCTTAATGAGAAAATAGTTGGATTTCGCAGGATTTGTCTACGGGCGGCGACGATGACCCGGGAGCGCGACGGTCAACACACAGTAAACGATTTGTTGTAATACGGAACCAGTCCCCGTGGCGCGGGACGTGGACAAAATCTCCTCGGGAAAAAGATCCAACTGCCCGAGACAAAACACTGTTCAGTGGCGGAGAGAGGTTTTGTCCACGTCCCGTGCTACAGGAATGTTTTGTAGGCGACTAGGGGACGCAAATCTAGACAACAATTATTAAAATGCCCCCCGCCGTTTCATTGGCCGATCATCGGGCACATTTTGCCAAAGCAGACGGCAGAGGGGCTGAAGAGATTCCCTTTTCAAGATGAAAGTTTTCCAATCTCCCGCCAGCAACATTCGTACACATTTTGTTTTAACTTCACACACACAGTAATCAGCCGAGACTATTTAGAAACTCTATACTTACCCCTTATTATAAAACATGAACTAAAGTTAGCCTGTGTGATGACGCCAGATCAGAATACAATTGTCACCACCCCTTCTCTCCCGAGGGTGTCGTACGAGGCGACTAAGGGTAAAGACAGCTATGAACGGGCAGCAGCGTTCTTCTCATACCACCAGCTAGTAATATACTGCCCGATATATAGCAATAGGCTCACCAGCGGGCCACCGCTATTACATGGTGGGACCTAAATTTACTGGCGAACAGGGTGTTAATTCACCTCTAACTACCCCTTCGGGGATATAGGCGTGATTTATGTATGTATGTAACAGTTTTAAAACTTTTAAACTATGACTAACTTTTGTTCATGTTTCATAATAAAACTCTAAGTTTTAAACTGAAGTAGCTTGTTTTATTAGATTAAAATACCTACTTTGAGCAGCTTATAGACAAAGATGTCCGTAGTCCTCGCGGGAAAAGGGGAGCCCTTGTTATAATACGAACCCAGAGGGGCGGCATTAGCATAATACGGAGGCCGTAGGTGTGTCTTGGTCGCAATTGGAAGAGGCTCTTGCCTAGCCCAGTGGCGAACGATACAAAGCCAGATTTATATTTGTCTGATGTGTTCCGACGACCCATCAGTCAGAACTCAGAACGGTATGGGTTTCATACATTTGACATAAGCCATTGATATAAGCCTCAGACTTATGTAAATCTCACATGAAACCCATTTCGTTAGAGCCCACGCCAGACAAGTATAAATCAGGCAAAGAATAAGAATGTATGAAACTGACGTATTACTGGGAAAGCACCATTGCGACACGTTGGTCGTGTCAAATGTATCTGCCGAAAAGCGAGTGAATCTGCCTACCCCTTCTGGGATAAAGGCGACATGCATGTAGAATATGTAGAGCCTTTATTTTAACAGGCTGCTCAAGTTTCGTCCTGAGGATATTCAGGACTAAAATAAGATCAGTCTTATATATTATCTTAGATTGTAGTCCGCATCTGCACTGCACTAATGTTAGAAGAAGTCGGCGAAATGATCTCTTCGTTCCAAAAATATCACGAGTGGAACAGTCAGGACTAAACTGCCCGTCCAATATTGATCGACCCACACGCGGTCGCCGACACAATAAATGCAGTGGAAATGAGACCGTCGCCGAGTAAGGTGGCACGACCGAATCCTTCCTTCCTACTGACATTACGAACGCGAAAGCTTTTATGTATGTTTGTCACTGTTTCACGCAAAAACTGCTCAATGGATTTCAATGAAACTTTGCAATGATATAGTTCATACATCAGAATAGGACAGGCTATAATTAAAAAATCTATGCGCAGACGAAGTCACGAACTATATAAGAGAAAGGTGTAGTTTGAAAGAGGATGTAGTGACAAAATTTGAGAAAGAGATGCCCGCATGGTTTGGTCATGTAGAAAGGACGAGTAACAGGAAATTGAAAAAACCCCTTCCGTGAAAAATTCACATTAATCACACTCATGCTACACTTACTACAATAAAATTGCATCGGCGCATGCTTATTAATAGCTGCAGGAAGCATGTTATATTCATAGATCCATAGAAGTTGTCTCGTATTACTGTTTACAACGAGGTTTGCATGGCTCTTCTTCCAATTTGAAAGATTTTCACCGCGTAAACATAGTAATATTTTTTGGATAATAATCAAATTAGCATCGAAATATCTTTATTTTAACATAAAATCTTCCTCGTGCAATATACCTATATTCTGTAATCAACCTTTAATCAAACATTGGAAAATTATTTCCCACTAGCTACTTTCGTAAAATATCCGTTTTATTTAAATTCAGCCAAACTGAATTACTTAAAAAGAAAAACGTACAGACTCAGATTAGGACGCACTGAATCTGAAAAGACCAATACTTTCTCATTTTGATGTTTTAGAAGAAAGAAAACGTTATCGCTCGAGACAAGTATTCAAGAAGGAAATTAATGTAGGCAAAAAAACGCCGCGTATCGGCACTTCACAATCCTCTGAAGTGGCGTTTGGTGGCATCGACGCGGTGCCTTCGCCCTGCCCCTGGAGACAGCCAGTCTCTTGCCCCTCGCCGCCCGCGGCCTTCGTGGGCAGATCGATATAGACAACTTTTAGACTACGTTCCCATTAGAGACAGCACCTCTTCAACAGACCCAGTACCGCTCCGAAGCTACCTATATGTAGTGGCTACGTCATAGCGCTACACAAACAAAGCCAAGAGCGAAGCGAGAAATGGTTGATCAGCAAAAAGTGCGGTACCTCACGGTTACAAAGTCAAATCTTTTCAAATAGCTAATCTATAGCAAGACCTGAATCACGATTACAAAGTTTCTGGCAGAACTCTGAATATATACAAGATCCGACGGAGTACAGTCGGTCTTTCCTTTTCGCTGACGATGCGGGTAACTTCCCCATTACAATACTTGTACATTAATTGTACCTTGAAGAGGAGAACAGAAGTATCTGATAGAGAAGCCGCCGTGACCATTTTTGTTTGATGCTGTCTTCTTCTTCTTCTCAGACCCCGCAGTTCCCGTAATGTTCCGTGGATTGAGAAAGAGTTACGCATGATTATGTTATTACATCGCTTTTCTAGTGGGGGATGGGGGCCCATCCCCTCCCACCCACAGCCGACACGAGGAAATGGCTGCTCAAATTGATGCACCGGCGTTCGCCCGACACGATACGGCTAATTCACCATGGAAATTACCATACACGTGGAAAACGACACCGTCGATATCTGCGGAACATTAGTTTAGTTTTTCTAGAATAAACGGTCGAAGGTTTGGCTAATAATTCTAGAAATAACTGAACCAAAAACCCAAAGGGGTTGGTGTCACTGTCAGGCAGGCGGTCTTCTGAGGAACCCAAGCCAAAACCCTTGAGCAGTATGGATTGGAGTGTTGTCATCTCAATCACTCTCTCCGTTCATCAGTCTCTCGACATGGTCCGTTCCGTTTCTTTTCTATAGGTACATTCAATTATCACTAGCACCTTTCCTGTGTGATGAATGATATGAATCAAAAGGGAGCGAATGGCTGATGACGTCTGACCGACATGAATGGAAGAGGAACATACTGCGCCGACCCCAGATAAACTGGGAACAGGGCAGGGAGAAGTAGAAGGACTGTCGATTGTTAGGAGCATTACTCAAACGCATCTATTACGAAACAGAGTTCGAGAAACGGCTCGGGCGACGACGTAATTTATTTATGCAAAACAGTTCTATATTTAGCGGTATCGCGAGAAGGCTCGCTTACTCGCATCAGCTGATCGCGTGACCGACCGGTGCGCGGAAGCGGGTGCCGCCGCGGGGAAAGAGGCTTGGGAGGGGGGGGGGGCAGTTTTCGAGACACACAGCCCCGAGAGCCTTGGCTTTGAAGATATTACCCTGATAGTTAAATCTCAGTGCAACCATTTAACCATATCTGGTATTTATACATAATACATTTCTGAATCAGAATCTGAACCAAAGCCTCTGGTGCGCGGAGTACCCCAGGGATCAATACTCGGTCCTATCCTATTTATTTTGTATAGTGCAGACTTTTCTAGCTCAATTAGGTATTACTACTGTAAAATTTTCTGGTCGTCAGAGATACTAAAAGTTTATTGGGGTCACTTTTATCACTGGTTATGTTTTATGGTATCGAAAACTTAGATTGCTTAAATCTTAGAAAGGCGCGAACAAAAATTACGCATCATTATTTAGAGGAAACTGAAGTGTTCTGTCAGCAATTAGCATAATTAAACGTAGGTGCTAATTCACCTCTGCCTACCCCTTTGGGGATAAATAAAATAGGCGCCATTTATGTATGTATGTGAAAATGAAAACCTATTCGATCTGGACGTCTTTGTAATGCTAATGTTTGCGGAGATCACATTTATGGCGGTCGTGAGGGAAATTTTAAATTGAGATTCCTCGCCGGAGCAACAATGTGTGCGAGGCGGCGCGCAGACACGACGGCGCCACCCCCCCTCCTTCCCCCCTTCTCCCCTCGATAACATCCCGGGCGGCGACAGGACTTCGGAACAGCTACCCTGGCACTATAAAGATGCCTGTTTCCACCAACTCTTAACTTCTTGGATGTAGGGGGCATCCAAATATATATCTGGATGCCCCCTACATGCAGGGGCATCAAATATTAAAATGTATAAATGAAAATCAAAATGACTACGTAATAAAAAAAAATAACAATATATTTAAATTTAAAATACTTAATAAACATAATAATAAATAATATGATAAAATAATAATAATATTAATAATACATATCTAATCAATATCATAAAATTAAAATAACATAATAATACATGAACTTAATAATAATTATCAAGTGTTCTTCCTTTCCATTATTGTTGTGCCCGACATGGTCCATAGTACCAATGTACCTACTGTAACACCAATTAACCTATGGAACGCAATAAAGTATTGAGTATTGAGTATCTTTCGTACAAAGTAAAATGTGCTAAGAAATAAATTATAGTCTTCTGCATCAAGATTCAAGACTGTAATGTTTCAAACTTTTCTTTGTGATAATTTTTCTAACATTAATATATTGTTCAAATAAAATTCAAATAAGTATCTCCATAGTCTGTAACGATGGCTCTCACGGAATCTTACCAAATAAGGCTGGGCAGAGAGTGTAGTCGCGATGGCGATGGTGAGTGTTGACATAATTGAGAAGGGGCCCCGTAAACCTACACTTGATCTCAAGTCCCAGGCGCTGCCGCTGACTTACTTCTCTGTCCTGCTACACTATGGACCCGGCACGAGTTTTCGTCTCGCTCTAGCTTATTCTGTAGAGTAGACTACTGAGTTTAATTAATTTAATTTAAATGAGAAACAAAAACGGAAAAGTTTCCTACAAGGCGCCTAAGGGCAAAGAAAGCGGTGAGTAATGGGCAGCAGTGTTCCTCTGATACCACCTAGAACTACACTGCGATTTATGTGCCCGATAACAATAGGCTCGCCACCTATTGCATGGGACCTAACTTAATTAGCGAAAAGTGGGTAATAATTCACCTCCCCCCACCCCTTCGGGGATATTGGCGTGGTTTATGTATGTACCTGAGAAACAAACTCCCCATTGTCATGCCTTTGGCATGGATCCGTTAGATGTGGGACGAAGTATGTGTGCGTGCGCCGACACTGACCTGCGCAATCGCACCGCCCTCGTCGCATTGGCAGATCGTAATTTCATTTGTGTCTAATTAATTGGTCGCGTAGCCGAGACGGCGGGCGCAGGGCGGGCGGCGGTGGGCGGGCGGCGGTGGGCGGGCGGGCGCCGGACGCACGCCAAACGACTCCCGAGGAATTTCTCAATATCTCTCTTCTTTATTCCCAAATGATTGCGTCGGCCGGGACTGTGGAATACAAAAAAAACCGGCCAAGTGCGAGCCGGACTCGCGCACGAACGGATCCGTACCATCTAGAAGTATTGTAAAGCTGAAGAGTTAGTCTGTTTGTTTGTCCGCGCTAATCTCCGGAACTGCTGATTCAAATTGAAAAATTATTTTGTCTCGCATAGAACATTTATCGAGGAAGGCTTATAGGCTGCAATAACATCACGCTACGACCAACAGGAGCTCAGCATCAATGAAAAATGTTGCAAGAACGGGGGAAAAAAATGTTATTTACCGACATCCAGGCGAACGAAGTCGCGGGCACAGCCAGTTGTCTATAAAACAACAAAAAAATCTCGTTTCTTGTATGGGAGTCCCCTTAAATATTGATTTTATTATGGTCAATAGTATTAGTTGTTGTAGACCCAACAAAAATACACCGTCTGTGAAAATGTATGACTGGCTATCACGGTTCATAAGGTATTTCTTATGCTAAACAGGACTCAAACTCATCTCACCTGATGGTAAGTGACGATAAGGGCCGAAGATAGAATCGAGCGTCACCTGGAACCCTCAAACACAGAGGGGCTGGCATCTTATCACAATTGTCGGAACACAATAATGCTGTCAACATTATTATTATAGCCACAGACTTTGATAAGATGGTGGTAGCTAGCCAGGCGGACTTCAAAGAAGTCCTACCAACAACCAAAATGGTACAGCCTGCGGACGGACGGACAACGGAGTCTTAGTAACAGGATCCTGTTTTACCCTAAAAAGAATCGTAGCCGCCTGATTGTCGTCCGACTGAATTGAAGTCCCTTTAAAGTGTGGAGCGGGGGACTTTGACGGCACCTTTCACTGCTTAACTGAGCGGAAGGGCTCCCGTCAAAGGATCACGGCAGAGTAATGACCGTCCGGAACCGCCCCCCCCCCCCCTTCGCATTGACCGGTGTTTTGTCAATATTATTTCATACGGTTCAAAGTACATACTATACTCATAAATCACGCCAGTATTCCCGAAGGGGTAGGTACAGATGTAACACCCATTTTGATTGCTTCCTATCGGGCACTTGAACGCAGTGCATTGCCGGTCGCCTTGTACGACATAAAAAGGTCGCCTTGTACACCTTTCCATGATAACTGGTAAGGTAAGGTAAGTGGCAACCTGTAATTGTTAATTGATCATGATCACGAAATCCACTACGTATTTTACCAAAATTAAAGACAATAGTGAAATAAAATTGTTCGGTAGATATAATGTTGTATTGAGTTTTAGACTTGTTCTTCCAGCCCTTGTCCTGCTCTAGTCGGGGTTTTCGTCTTCCACTCTTCTCTATCCCTCACCAATTTTCCACTATCTTTTCCTCCTTTACACAATCCATCCATCTCTTCTGTGGTCCTCCTGTCCTTCTACGGTCATTTCTAACATTCTACTGCTACAAACCACTCTAGCCTGCAATTTAGTACAGTCTGCTGACGCCACTTTGAAGCTTGCACTGAAATATTAATTGGTGACGGGGCATTGGTGTCGCCCGTCACCGCCCCTACATCGCGTGCAGGCCGTAATTTAACGGCGCTTTCTTTGCTATTCAGCCGGACAGACGGTTTATCTATGGGTGTTATTAAATTATTTGAGTTTAAATATGTCATTGCCCCTGCCTGAAATAGTGGTTGCATACTTCACTTGATGCGTATGTATGTATTGCTTGTAATGTGTGGGAACGGGCGAGGCGATATCTCGAAGCTCTTGGCTGTATCTCACCTGATGGCAAGTGGCGATAAGGCTCGAAGACGATTTCGAGCTTCACCTGGAACCCTCATCCCTCAACCAAAGAGGGGCTAACTGGCTGCTTATCCCAAATTGTCGGAACACAATTAAGCCTATCGACATTATTATGATGGCGACAGAATTTTGATAAAGAGTGTAGTCAGGCAGGCGGACTTGAAAAAAGTCCTAGCACCAACCAAACCGAGTGCGAGTACAAATTTCTACTCCCCTGGTAGTAAATAAAACGAAATTGATCACAGAAAACTCAAATTTTAATTATTGTAATAAACGATAAATAAAAAAAACAAAAACAACTTTGACAGCGCGATATAACTGCGTGCAGCGCCATCTATTGGCGGCGGGAAGAACGAGACGAAAGCTAAGCATCCCCTGAGGATCAAACCCGCTACAAACAGATGTAAAGGCCAGAACAGAAGAGAGGGGCAGCAAAACAAATCCACTGTTTATAGTGTTGCCAAGCGTGGAACACAATGCGCGTCTGAAATAGCCAGCTGACGCTGACGCGCTATTGGAGCCAACGTTGGTGCCAAATCACATGATTCACATTTTAGGCAGGTCACGAGCAACACCCACTTGAATGTACAACACCTACTTTTAATAGTAGACGCGTCGGCAGGACGGCGATGCGACGCGACGGCGGCCGATGCGACACGACACGACGCGACGGCTCGCGGCGACTCTTCGTGAGTGTCGTTAAAGGCGACTTAGGGTAAATACAGCAATGAGTAATGTGCCGCAGCATTCCTCTTACCTAGCTTAATTGGCGAGAAGTGGGTATTTCACCTCTGCCTACCCCTTTAGGGGATAGAGGCGTGATTTATGTACCACACTGGTTAGGTCCTATTTAATAGGTGGCGAGCCTATGGCCGTTAATCGGGCACGTTATTCGCAGTACATTGGTAGGTGGTATAAGAGGAATGCTGCTGCCCATTACTTTTGCTGTCTTTACCCTTAGTTGCCTTGTACGACACCCGCAGGAGAGATAGGGGTGGTGACAATTGTACTCTGCTCTACTACAGTTCGGATTAAGTTTAAGACGAAAGAGCGCCGCGGAGGGGACCGCGGCTCACCTCATGCGCACGCGCCGAATCTGTGTCAGTTATTCACATTGTCTATTCTCGTAAACTATTTGCGTTTTATATTTGTGTTCACTTTCGTTTCGGATGCCGCGTGATGCGGGCCGGGCGGTCTGTGTGAATGTGACACGTTTTATAGCCAAAGTCACACCGAGCGTCAATCTCCGGGCACAATGCGCATTATGTACGCAGCGACGGTTTTATTTAGCGAATCCAATTTGTAGTCGCGTACGCTGAATAGTTACTGTGTGGCGAGTACTGTTGGCACCAAGGGTCGGGTGACAGTTTTTTTTAAATGTAGTCAGGGAAGCTCTTGCCCTTCATCTCACCTGATGGTAAGAGATGATAAGAACCGAAGACGGAATCGAACTTCACCTGGAACCCTCAACCAAAGAGAGGCTGGTTATTTTATTATAGAAAGTCGGAACATAAATAACATTACGCTGCCAACATTATTATAACGGCGACGGAAGCCACCCAGGCGGACTCGAAAGAAGTCCTACCACCAACCAAACCGAGTACTTGACTTCGCTGGGGATTGAACCCGGGACTTCGGGGTCTCTATAATTCCGGTGGGTGAACTACCAGGCCACGGAGGTGTTGGAAAAACTAGCTAGCGTTTGAGAATGTCTTTATTAGTGTCTTTATCAAGTCGGCCTCGACCGACATGCCGCCAGCAGCTGAGCGCTTGATAACGTTTACCCCTCTCCCCTTCTCCCGCACTCCGCATCCCCCCCTATAGTTTATCCCTACCTCGATGAAAATAATCCATCAGTGCGATCTTCACTGCAAAACATTTTGTTTTGACTTGTAAACTGTAGTCTGCTTTGTGTCATAGAGTTGATATGTTTACTTATTGCTCTGGCAGCATGATTGACTAGACGATGGAGAGGATTCGTAATTCAACTGCGTCCCTTCGCGCGAAAGAGAAAAATAAAGTCTTTCGAGTTATCATAAGTTAATTTTATCACAAGTAAATTTCTTCATTTGTAACTTTTGTCAAAAGTAACTTGGTCACATGTAAATTTTTCGTAAATAAATTTAGTCACTTTAGTCATAACATTACACAGTCACATTTGTCATAACTAAATTTTATTATGAGTTAATCTTGTCGTACGTAATCAATTCTATTCCTAAAGCTCTGCAAGACTATCAGCCCCAGAGACTGACATTACTGACACGTACACCCGTTCACCCAAATGTGGTCCACACTCGTAGCCTAGACGAGCTGACGTGATGTAATTAATTATCCCTGTTTTTAAAACCCTTGCGAGCGGAGTGACAGGTAGACCCCCCCCCACCGCCGCCGCCCGCCCCGCTAATCCAGGCGCCCAATCTTTGCACGGGAGCCAAAAAAATATCCCGTGGAGTATAACGCTCGATTAGACTGTGTGGACATGAGTCCTCATAATTAAATATTTATTTATTTATTTCTGTTAAAAGGGTTTGCTCTTTGATGCGATTCACAGAGGAACTAATTAATTACACAATGTTATTATTTTCGATTTTTATTTGAACAGTTGTGAGAAAAATTATAATTATTACAAAGAAAATTGTGGTAGGAAAAAGTTTGAAACATTATTGCATTAGTCTTGCGATGTGGCAATCGAACCCGCGTCCTCAGCACTCTGCATCTCCCTATCGCTGCCGCGGGTTTCGCTCTAGGTGACTGTACTTAGTGCCCAAAATACCACTCAGTGCGATTGACACGGCAAAGGTCGGTCCCCTATGACACCTCAAATAGGGCACTCAGCCTTATTCCCTTATTCCTTCGGGGATAAGCAGGAGTGGTTTATGTATGTGACACACATAACGCTGTAAGTAAAATGTCAGTAATTTTATTCTAAAGTAGATGTGATGTATTAGCTCATTTAACATTAAATTTACGGTAAAATGCTACGTCTAAATCAATATGATCAATTGTATCGTACCCGCATCCTCGCAGGACTGGATAGCTAACATCATTAACAAACGTTCTTGCTCTACCATTTTTTATAATATTAATATATAATTCGATAGAAATTACTTTTGTACTAAACTAAATATTAATTTAATTTACCGCTTCAATGTTAATAACGCTACATTATTGAAGAGCGCGATGTTAACTATCATAATTAACTATCTAATGTAGTCATACCAGGTGTTACAAATAACCCTGTTACATAGCAACAAAACAAATATCCATCATTTGACGACATGTATCAAAATATATGTGTCATTCATTACTCTCTAGTTTAGACCTCGTAAGTGTCCTCTATTTAAATAGATGTGTTTATAATCTTAACGGAATTAATTTTCTTTGGTAAACTAAAAGGATTAACAGACATTTATTCCGAAACGGGAAAACATACTGCAAAATCTAAAATTTTTGTTTTGTGATCTTGCTTGATTAATTAGAAGTTGAACTCAAGTGTTGAGTCACGTCACGTCAGAATGGCAGAAAAAACCACGCAAAAAGACGTCGTCACGCAGTTTAATATTGAAAATGCGGTAGTAGGTTAAACCTGTTCTTTGATCGCTTTCCCGCTATATTTGTTTTGAGGGCGACTGTGACAACCGCCTGTCTGATGCGGTGTGTATAACATTTTGACTGAATATTAAACTTCTGTTCAGCCAGTGCGATGCTTACTCGGGCGTCGACAAAGTTTCCGGACCGGCCCTTGACGTGTACTCAAGTGGGTACAGCAACTCTGGGAACTAGTGACGTCTCATAACCAGAAACTAGATTTTATGTTTTATCATAGAAGACAGGTCATTAGACTATAATCGGATTTTTTTATTACTTTTTGAGTTAACTGGACGATTTTATTCAAAGAAATGAGAGCTCTTCTATTTAGAATCTGTAACATAATTATCTCATACCACTCCATGCTAACATAGTTATATAAATATTAAAGTGTTATTAAAAATCGAAATTGGATTTTTTTCTTTATCCATACAAACTGTTCCGTTAGTAAAACAAAAGGCATGAAAAATTCGGAAATGAATTTTACTATTTTGAGTTTTGGATATGACCATACATGTTTTCAAATGACTAAGTTAGCGTGTTAAGGGTGTTCGTTATTTCTGTTACATGTTGTATATATATATATATTGGCCGGCTTCATTAGCGTACAGTTTTGGGTGATATGCAGTATCGATCGTGGGAGGGCGCGCGGTCAAGGTCACATGTCAGTGCAGTGGGGCGCGGCGGGCGGGGGCGGAGGCGCCAGGTGGACTGGTCGGGGTTCCCCGGCGGGGCACATTCACGGATTACGCGACAACAGCCCGGAAAACTAAATGGGGAATGACGCAGGCGCACTACGGCGCAAGGAGCCAGCGGACGGAATAAAGGCTTGCGTTTCAAGGGGTTTTCCGTAGAGCCTTACATACATACACAAATCACGCCTTTGACGTCCTATTTACTCTAAGCTCTAACATAACGGAACATAAGTGAAGTCAATAAAATATCCTTAGATAAAGTTGATGAGTGTACTAAATAAAGCCGTAAGCTATCCTAAGGTCATAATTAAAAAAAATAATGCACTTATTGATTATTTGATATCTATTGAAAATAACCGTGTGGTGACGGCAGAGTAGAATACAATTGTCACCACCCCAAATCTCTCCCGTGGGTGTCGTACAAGGCGACTAAGGATAAAACAGTGATGAGGAATGGGCAGCAGCGTTCCTCTTATACCTACCACCTAGCAATATAATGCGACTTTTGGCCCCGATAAATGGCAATAGGCTCGCCACCTATGACATGGGACTTGACATGATTGGCGAAACGTGGGTGCTAGTTCACCTCTGCCTACCCCTTGGGGCATATAGGCGTGATTTATGTATGTATTGAAAATTATACAAATTTTTATGTTAGATATAAAAAGGAAATAATTTAGGTATCGATCTTTCTCTGGGCTATTTTTCTTTGTAATGCTCTCGTTTTCACGATAAGTATGTACTAAACGGAGCTTGCTCGGCGAAGTACAGAAAGATGTGGTCCTTGTTCGGCAGCGAATATAAAATTCCATGGAACTGGGAATCCGCCCGTCAGAGCACGTGGGCGGGCGGCACTCCCGGGACTTACGTCACAACACGACACGTGCGCAATAGTGCATCACCTGCCCTTCCATCCTTTTCGAGGTCTGTGCAGTATGTCCTCTTTCTCCAGCTCCCATAGCATGGGATGTGGATAAAATTTTCTCCCTCCCTTCCCGTCCCGTGCTAGGCCTACTGTTTTCTGTTACTCACCATCTCCACACACCCATCACCTTGATATCATACCTCAAACAATCCATCCATATTTTCAGTGATATTCCTCTACTTCGACATCTATCATTCATGTCCATAACTTTTTTACTCACATTCATGGCATCCCGTCTCATAACCGCACTAGCCTTCTTATCACGATGCAATTATTTTAACATTAAAATTACAATCTTTGACATTTTTTGTATTAAGAAGGTACTCATTAACGTTATTTGACGTATCTCAGTCCGGCAGTTAGTCTATTCCCAGTTGTGACTGGCATTATCACCACTGACAAATGGTAAAGTCAATCCCGACTGACCTCAGTGGGGGCAGGTGTCCACAACTCAACACGGTACGATCCGTCTTGCCAAGCTCCAGTCTCCATCCGGGTATCGCCTTTCAATTGACTTTGTCAATTGACGCAATGAAAGGCCGCAGATTGTGATCTCCTTTGAACTCCAATCGTAGCGACGACGTAGCCTTGGTAATAGGACAACTTACGCAGCGCGATGTAACTCTAGTTAACTAGCTGCTGCACGGAGATTAATTAATCCGTGTCTCCAAGTACGAACCCTCCGAAGATTCGAATCGTAATCGTATCTGGAAAGCACTTTGAAACTAAAACAAAATAAATTAAACTTTAAATCGAGAATTAAAGAAAAATATATAAAATTAATTAATATTAACATTACAAACACATATCAATATGTAGGTATTAAATTCTTTTGATCAACATACTCGTAAAATCAACTTTAATAGCTGCTAAAAATAAATAAATATTGCTTGATAATAATAAATATTTGTTTGGTTTATGAACTCTTTCCGTGAGTTTTTTGACGTTTAGCATCCAAACTAAATAATAAGGATGAATTCGAAAGTTTTGCTACGTAAAATCGTGGTAAGATCAGATGGAGACAAAACTTGCGTAGATAAAGCAAAAAAGCGTAGATAATGTAAATTGTTTCTGTAAAACATGAAAACGATAATTGACACCGTCCATATATTCATACATTGAGTGCTTTCTCGATACGATTCCGTCACGAAACTTGGAAAAGTTCGTGCTAGAGGCACTGGTTATTAGGCCGACCTAGTGATGTTTACTGCTACGACATTGTAGGACCGCGACCGTCACTTGTTTGTCTTGGCTTGTTCTGATAGATAACTGGCAGACGAGGCCCTAACAAATAGGACACTTTTTGCATAACATTGCAAGTGGTTATTACTATGATTAATTTTAATTTGAACATTATATAAATGATTGAAAATTTTGTAGGTACAATGTAAATTGTGCTTAAACAAACGCAGAGGCCGCCGGTTCAATTGCCGCGTCAAGACTGGTTTCTAAGTTTTTCTACCGGCAATTTTTCCAACATTTATTTTTAAGATGCTCAAATAAAAATCTAAATAATAAAATTCAATTGCCTAGTTATAAGAAAGTTTTTATTAGCGAGCTTGTTGTTCCGTTGAGAAAGTTGTCCTTGCACAATTATTAATTCGTGTGATGTTTTTGAACGGATAACGTATTTATTTTGAATGGCGAATACATGCGCGCGTATTTCTGTACGCAGCGGCCTGCCCCACAGCCAGCGTTTGATAAATAGCGTCCAGCCTCGACGGGCAGAATTCTTCTCGTGTTTTTCGGAGGAAGGCCGCCGCGGATTAGAATAGATCGTTAATATATTGTGTTTAACTACTTCGAACGCTATAAACTTTAAGTCCGCGTAAAACGTTATTGACTATCATTTATATGGGATGAAATGAATCGGAGATTTATGCGCAAACTGGCTAATTAGCAGCCGTAACTGTCAGCCGACGACAACACGACGCGGCGTCGCGCGTGGCGGCAGCGGGAGAGGAAGCGGGAGCGACCAATGTTCAATTTAATATTATTTTCAGTCTGCAATACGGAGCATTCCCTCGCTGTGAAATTTTAACGTTGACTAGGATAGTTCTGGAGGTAAATTTTTAATAGTAGTTTAGTCCACTTTACGCCAAATTGAGAAAAGACACTCTTACTTTGAAAATGTGTTAATTATAAAACTTTAGCAAAAAAAGATTTATGTGATGAGTTTCAAAGAATAGAAACTTGTGACACTGACATGTGGAGTAGATTCAGTGAGAACATAACACAAACCTATTAATTTATGCTATGGAATTTTACGGTATTTGTTTGCTGACACTTTAACACATTTTAGTGATTTTTACGGTTCCTCGTCTTATAGGCAAAAGGTAGATAAGGTATGTAACGGCAAGTATCCAATATAAATATACTTGGAAACACATAGGAGACACCGACAATCTGACCAGCACTCTTTATGGAAGGTTCAGGAGAGAAGGATTGGCGACTTGACGGCTGCTGCCCGATGCGCTGGCACTGCACTCGTCCTAGGAACAGCGTCCAGAGGCCAGTCGCGTTACGCCGTTAAATAAAGGAGCGGCGCCATTACGCCGGCCATAACTCTTCTCGGAATCGATCAGTTCCGACGCGGCTGGCGGGCTTCCAAGCGGCGGAAGCGAAGCACCGGGGCTCCGCCGACCGCCGCCGCAGCCGCCGCCCGCCGTGCTGTTATCAATGAACGAAAATAGGTTTTGATCGGATGCGCGGGCGGCGCGTAGTGGTGCGCACCATTCACGCGCACAGCCGCCCGCATCATTCACAGCCCCGACACCTGACACTGCCTCCTCGTGACACTGTCAGCGCGAATGCAACTGTGCTATATCGGGTCCATTGTTACGAGAGACACATTCATTGTTAGATAATTATGCTGAGTGCCGATATAGCCGAGTGGATAGAGCACAGATGTTTTCCGTGAGACTATTATATTTCGGACTTGTTCTAACCACAATCAATTTACTTTGAGACAATTATATTTGGAATGTAATTTTAATTACAATGACATAAATGATATGCCAAATCAATTCCCGCTACCGCTCATGGCTTGCGGCAAACGGGCGCGGGCGCAAGCCGCCCGATCTAGCCCAGATCACGCGCCGCGAGAGAGAAATGCGTCAACCTTGAACGGTTCCTGTTTATCCCATTGTAATGCGTTGCCTGCGGGAAATGGATGCTGTGGCGGAACCGGTGGATAGCGCCCGAAATACCATCTGCCTAATTAGATCGCGTTATTGAAGAGGTGCTTGAAAAGCGGAATGGCAGATCGCTAGGCATTGGCCAATTGGAAACCTGGTAGAGGCAAATTTTGTGATGAATACAAATATTTGTTCCCGTGTTTGTATGTTTTTTTAGTATATTTTAAATGTCTCGATGTGTCATTATGAAATATTTTAAAATTTTGTCCGTCATTTAGTATACATAACACTTATGCTATTAACTTTGGGCTAGATGATAGGTATACCCAAAGAGGGTTGGTGTCAAACAGGCGGCCGGCTGTAAAACCTAAGCCAAAACCTTAAGCAGTATGGATTGGAATGTTGTCATTCCAATCACTCTCTCCGTTCATCGGTCTCTTGACATGGTCCGTTCCGTCTCTTTTCTATACATTGATTCATCACTAGCACCTTTAAGGTGTGGTGGATGACATGAATCAAAAGGGAGTGGATGGCTTGATGACGTCTGACCGATATGAATGGGAGAGTAAACATACTGCGCAGACCCCAGATAGACGGAACAGAAGCGCTACTCTGGAAGTTTATTTCGTTCGATCGAGTCGTTGCGTCTTTGTCGCTCTTATTTTAACAGGCAGTGGCGTGAGAAAGACGGATAGATGTTCTTACGTCCGTTCGGAGTTCCAAAGTAGGCCCGCTGGGCAGAAGAAGAAGACGATAGATGTGAGTGTAAGAAATATTTATATTTATTTTCTGTTCGCAACAGACGAGTGCCGGCAACCGACGGCGTTTCCCAGTTCTAATTGACTGAGCACGTCGAGAACGCTGCTCATAACGGTCCATTGTTCCCTTCGCACCTACTTGCACGCGTGTGCCACAGTCATCTAAAGCAGCCTACGATTGCGATATCTGATCCCGATACATTTGGCACGATGAACGTTCAGGGTGCCGCGCCTAGAGGGGAATGCTTAATCCACTCAAGGCCCCGCCGCATCCAATCATGAAATTGTCGGCTATACCAATATGAGAGTTTCGGCTCGGAACATAATATATCCAACGTTTTTGAAGGTAGTGTGTCGCACTAACCCTAAGTACAGAAGTCGCAATGCATAATGTATAACATAAGATAACATTGAAAACCTATTCTTCTCCCTGCCCTGTTCCCAGTTTATTGGAGATCGGCGCAGTATGTTTCCTCTTCCATCCATATCGGTCATACGTCATCCAGCCATTCACTCCCTTTTGATTCATAATCATCCAACACACCGGAAAGGTGCTAGTAGTGAATGAATGTATAGAAAAGAGACGGAAAGTCTGATGTCGAGAGTCGACAGATTGATGGACGGAGAAAGTAATTGCAATGACAACATTCTAATCCATACTGCTCTAAGTTTTGGTATTACAGCCGGCCGCCTGCCTGACACCAACCCTCTTTGGGTAGGTTACTGTTGGTGGTGTGCCCTCCACCATTCCGGTTTAGTCGAATTTTAGGACACCCGTGTGATGAGGATGAGGCACATTCTATGTATTTTTTTTCGCTACCAAACCAAGACCAGGAGGAACTCTACTTAATAATTTTTTAGTCAGCCCTATAATGACCGGCCTTAGCGAACATTGCTCAAATCCAGCTCCTCAATTAAAAGATACCATTGTTCCTCAAGCTTCTAGAAAGGTCTACCTAAAAAACTGTATGGTAATGGAAGTGATAGCGAGGCAAAGGCGGTGCCGCGAGGTGGTAGCACCACGTACCACCACATGTTTATGGTCCCCAACCCCAGGTCGTTCACTCCGACCACTCAGTATTCAGGAAATTGGGACGCCTCGCCGAGGAACTTCGATTCGCTTTTTACGCTCCAGTTTTCCAAAATGACGCAATACTTTATATGGAATATTGGATAATGCCTCGGCTTGGACTCGCGAGGTTTTTGGGTCGCTCGCTGCTTTCGTATCTGAGGGATAGCTATGCTTCAAATTTATTTTCGAAGTCCCGGGTTCGATCCCCAGTGGAGAACAAATTTGCACTCGTGTATATCCCCGAAGGAGTAGGCGAAGTGAATTAACACCCATGTTTCGCCAATTAGGTTAGGTGGCGAGCCTATTGCCATTTATCGGGCACGGAAACCGCAGTACTTTGCTAGGTGGCATAAGAGCAACGCTGCTGCCCATTACCCTTAGTCGCCTCGTACGACACCCACGGGAGAGATGGGGGTGGTGACAATTGTATTCCGCTCTGCCGTCACCACACGGCATCTGTTAAGAGCACTCGTGAAAATTGCACCCAGTTCCAATATGGCCGCGGTGCATTCTGAAAACATACTCGTTCGCTTTTTGAAAAACCTGCCCTGGTTGGGCTGGTGCATTGATGTTTTTCAAGGCCGTCGGCTATTTATAGAGCGTGCGAGTGGGGAGGGCCGGGGTGAGGCGGGGGCGGCCGGGGAGGTAGCGGGCCGCCGCTGTCATTTATATGAAACCTCACCCGACGAAAATCGCTACTGACTCAGATTTGACTATTAAGCTTTTCCGAAAGAAACGTATTGGATGTATTGTAAAATGCAAACCTATACATACTAACATTATAAAGCTAGAGTGTGTTTGGTTGGTCGCGCTAATCTTAGGAACTACTGATTCAAATAGTTTTTTTTGTTGGATAGTCCATATATCGAAGAAGGCTTTAGGCTACAAAATAACCTACCACTAATATGTTCATAAATGTGGAGGAAATTGAGATTTACAATAGAACTATGCTTTGTAGACACGTCGTCGCTCAGTAAGTACAATCAACAGCACGACAGACTATATACCTACATCAAATATCTCCAATCGATTGTCGACCTTAAATCTTTGGACATAAAGCACAAAGTCGATTGATAATGTGTCATGCTGTGGTAACAGGTCACGTGCCGTTGTCTGTACATAGGTGGGCTGCCCGCAGCCGGCGGCCGGCTTTATCTTTATTGGTGTCCGCTTTGTGAAATATGCGCCATTAGCGTCTCAAGTTGTGCGCTTTACAACTGAAAACGCCATAAAAAAAGGCAGTGAAACTCATGAAACAAGCGCCGATGATATTTTCCGAACGGTATTTTACTCATACACATTATTACACATAGGTATAAATAAAAAAAATGGTTTATTAGGATACATACTCATACACATACTCATGAATCGTCAAAGAAATAACGTTAAACATTGGAAACGTGTGGTCAAAGAATCACGGTTTCCAATATTTAACGTTAGAAGCTACACCATAAAATAACGATATAAATCCCATTAATAGATCTAGATGGATGGATATAGATCAATAGATCCTTGAAGAGGTAGGCAGAGGTGAATTAACACCCTCTTTTCCCAAATTTAATTAGATCCCATAGGTGGCGAGCCTATTGCTTCTATGCTGGCCTGGGAGCGAACAAATAACGTAGAATAGGCCAGCCCCGACTCATCCCATGGGTGTCGTAAAAGTCGACTAAGGGAGATGGCCCGGTGTAAACCAATAAGCACCTTGGGGCACCCGAATGGTGGAGGGCAAACCACCAACAACAGCATACCCAAAGAGGGTTGGTGTCAGGCAGGCGGCCGGCTGTAAAACCTAAGCCAAAACCTTGAGCAGTATGGATTGGAATGTTGTCATTCTAATCACTCTCTCCGTTCATGGGTCTCTCGACATGGTCCGTTCAGTCTCTTTTCTATACATTCATTCATCACTAGCACCTTAACGGTGGGATGGATGATATGAATCAAAAGGGGGTGGATGGCTTGATGACGTCTGACATATGAATGGAAGAGGAAACATACTGCGCCGACCCCAGATAGACTGGGAACAGGGCAGGAAGAAGAAGAAAGAGGTGGCGAGCCTATTGCCATGGCAGGATATTGCTAGGTGAGAGCAATGCTGCTGCCTACAGTGCGTTCACAGTTATTTCACCTCTGACATTTCCATTTACGTTTTATGTGAGAGAAGGATACCAATACGCACTGTACTCGTCGCTGCCTTCACCCTCAGCCGCCTTGCACGACACCCGCGGGAGAGACGGGGCTGGTGACAACTGTATTCTGCTCTGGCGTCACCACACGGGTATTTATTTACCACACGGGTATTTCGGCTACATAGAAAAAAGTTGGCCTGGGCCGCGGCGCGAGCCAGACGAATCCGATCTCGCGGTCCACCTGACGACCGAGGCGAGGCAACAACGGGCGGAACTCCACCATTGACAACCACCTAAAATATGTCAGCGGCCGCGCACAAATAGAAGTATGACAAATGGCAACCGCCACGTGACGAGCGTGCCAAGCGGCGCGAGCCACAGGCGGCGGCGTGTTTCACAAAAACTATAACTATTTTTTATTTATTTTTATTATTAATAACTCTTCACCGCGTTGTTTTTACGCAGGCTACTTGACTAAAATAAAAAATATTTGCATAAAGATTTTCATAGAAAAAACATATTTTGGACAATGCAAACTAAAATTTCCGCCGTTTCTGCCAAAAAAGCAATGGCGTATGTGTGACGTCACTATAGCGTAAAACATGACAGTTTTTATAGTAGTAGATAGAGTTATTTTGATTGGCAGATAAAATATAGAAAGAAAATGAATATATGGAAGGCCAAGGAGAGAGAACGATGAATGGAGAGAGTGATTGGGATGACAACTTTCCAATCCATCCTGCTCAAGGTTTTGACTTAGGTTCTATCGTCGGCCGCATGTCAGGCATAAAGGTACAGCTATGCTTGCGATTGCGTGTTCGTACGAGTTCAGAGAACACCACAACGCGAACATTTCTTGAATTTTTAAGTTTCCAGTGTTGTATGTGTATGTGTCCTTGGCCTACGACACGCACCTCACACCACAAGGCGCCTTCGCCGTGAATAATGCACACAAATTGTTTAATGCCGACTCCACACAACATGTTTAGTTAGTAAGTAGAGATTTCACCACCACGAGAATTTGAACTAGCCAGGGCAACTTAGGAAGTCCGTTAAATGACCAATTCAACCCTCTTGAGAGAATTAGATTCAACTACGCCTCAGATAGCGTTGTGTTTCCAAAAGTACTGATTGCAATAAATATCTGGTAAAGGCTTGAAGACTTGAGGAGCTCAATGGCGATAGCGATTACGTAAACTAAACAATGTTCACTAAGGCGGGTTATTGAATGGGTGACAAAGAATATTTGATCCCGAGTTCCTCCGCGCTTCAGTTGTTTAATACCTACCAATCCGCACTGGGCCAGCGTGGTTGGTTAGGGCCCGTTCTCCCTATACCCTTCCATCCATAGGGTGGGCCTGTGCCTTAGCAGTGGGGACATTAAAGGGCTGGTGATGATGATGAAATACCCAACCTTTAGTACCAACGTTTCCAAGACGAGCACCACTAGAATGTTGAGCATTACATTTACATAATAAACAATGTTATTGCACCTCGCAAATATTGGCCCGCTAGATCCGCGGAGCTGCGCTCGTAACAAGCTAATGTATCTACTACATTGAAACGACCTTAATATTCTCAACTATGAAAACAAAAACAGTGCCAGTTTGTGTGATAGTGTTGGCACGGTGGTGACGGCAGAGCTGAATACAATTGTCAGCACCCCCATCTCTGTTGTGGGTGTCGTACAAGGCGACTAAGGGTAAAGAGCGATAAAAAATAGGCAGCAGCATTCCTCGTTCCCTTATCATCATCATGGATTGTGTGAAAGATGATATGAGGAAGAGGGGAGTTCAAGCTGAGCTCACGTCTGTGCCTACCTTACTATGCACTCAGAGACGTCAAATAACGTTAATGAGTACTTAACGTCAAAAAATTACAATTCAAAACTAGTCGCTATTCTTGCCGGGTCTATGGTCTTGATTTGAATGAAATTTTTTGATATTAAATACTCATTAAAGTTAATTGACGTCTCTGAGTGCAGCAGTTAGAGGAGGATAAGGGCAGGGAGTAGAAGAAAAAGCTTAAAAGTTTAAGAAACATAAGCTATACTTTCTTACACATATTGTTGCGCGGTTTTTGAAATTTTAAATCATATTCTTGTTGAACAAGACAATTGCCATAATATGTAGAATTTTCTCCGTCCATGTGGTGCGCCCGGTAGCCATAAATAAAGTCCGAATGACACCGAGGAATTATTACACCGAACGCGTAGTGCATAGTGATGTAACTAGTGTAAATATTTTGATACCGACATTCGCGAATGCGAATACGAATGGAGGGTCATTTTTTAATTTGGCGCCAATTGCTTGATAACGAAAGGCAGTTATTTATGTTCATTTCAAAAACCGGCTTTACTTAACTGCTTAAAAAATTCTAAGGTCTAATGAGGAAGAAGATGGCAAATGAAATAAATAATACCAATTGATAAAGTAAAGATTGATAACGTGAAATGTGATGACGAGGTTCAAGTTTTTTTTCTGAAAATAAACAACACAAAAAAATCCCTTTTTATTAACCTCATACGTTTTTTTATAATGAACATAATCATATTCGCAAAACATTCGTTCGAACTTTCCAATGCGAATATGCAAACATATGCGAGTACATTATTCCTTACTATCCTTACACCACCAACACACGCGAAATGTTCCCACGCTAATTCTCTCTCGCGAACATTGCAGTCGCGTCGACAGCGCTTTATAAATGCATCCCATCCCGGTAAGCCAAGTTCCCGTAGGATGGACGGGACAATGGTCGCCTTCCTCTGTGTACTATGCGCATGCTCTTGCCGTCCGCTGCTTCCACTCCCGTGCACTTAACGCAATCATTGGTATCCTCTGATTATTATTTATTACATACATAGAATAGACCCGGATTGCCGAGGACTGTGGTGTAGAAAATAACGGTCGCCACTTGTAGAATATAATATTTAAATTGTAAATAAAACTGGGAAAAAATGCTTTCAGAGAGATGACATTTATTCGAATCAAAAAACCATTGACATAAATTTGTAATAAATTTCAAAGCCCGCTATTCAAATGGCAGGTCAAAGATGTGTCAGAAAGAGTTGTGTTATTACTATACCACGTTGTCCGACCCACGTGGTCGTGGTAAAGGCGGGGGGGGGGGGGGGGGGGGTATTGCGTTTGGTTGGACAGGTGCGCACTCGGCGCTTGCTCAGCTGACTGCCGCCTCATGACGATGACGGCGCTCATGATTTTTCACATTCCGGCTGCCGATGGGGTATCCCGCGCGAGCATGCATACAATTATGTGATGTAACAAACATATAAATATCGTCTACAAACACACATACATAAAAAACGCCTATTTCCAGTGTTTAACGTTATTTCTTTAACGATTCATGGGTGTAAGTAATGATACCTTAAATAAATAAACAATATTTTTATTTTCAGCTTATATCAAGGTAGAGTTGAAATAACACCCACGTTTTGCCAATTAGGTTTGGTCCCATGTAACAGGTGACATAAGAGGAACGCAAATACATCAGACATGTAATACAAATGCATAAGAAGAATTGAATTCGTATGAAATAAGTCGAGTCTTCCAAGTTGACCTGGAGCGGAACAATAACGTAGAACGCCAGTCCCGACTCATGCCGAAAAGTCGACTAAGGGAGATTGCCCGGTGTAGACCAATAAGCACCTTGGGGCACCCGAATGAAAGAGGAAGTTCGCAGTGGAATATTTAGAGAACTCGGGACTGTGAGGTGAGTCCTATTATTGCGTGCAACTAATATAGAGCCGTTAAATGGCCATTTAAAAATTGAAATAACCTTGGCAGTTGCGCCGCGGTGTTTATCGTGATGCTGTGAATTGAGTACAAGGGAGACGCAACGATACGCGCGTCGGTGTCACTCGCCCAGTGCCCCCTAGCACGAACTTTTCGAAGTTTCGAATCGAAATCGTATTGAGAAAGCACAACAAAAATCTTCAATCGAGAAATTAATAGTATTTCTTAGGTAATTACATCTAATTAATATTAAGACGAGACGAGAACTCTTAGCACATGGATTGGCTGGCGACGGGTGCATAGTGTGGCAGTGGAGGAATTCAGTGGCAGCAGTTTGAGACTTGTGATCCAATTGACAAAATTTAAAAATTGACAATCCTCCAAAATAAAAATACCGTATCTTTATTTTCCAATCCTGACTTCGAAAATATTTTTATTAAATTTTTTTAAGACTTAATTACAGAGAAAAAAAAATTTAAGTAAAAAACATGCGATGACGTCACGGTCGTGGATGTATGAATTAAAACATTTGCCTTCCTAGATGGAAGAATAAAAAAGTTATCATAGACATGATAACAGACGTCAGTCATAAATCAAATCCAGTGTCATTAATTGTCATCGTCGAAATTAACATTATTAAAGTAGCAATAAATTGAAATCCTTCATAAACTTTAATTTAAAACGTATTTTACTTTGAAATTGATTTCAAACATTTCAAATAAAATGTTTATATTTTCGACAACGCCAGTTCGTCAATTTTGACAAGTGAACTTTTTATTTTTTGCGTCAAGAGTGATTTCGCCATTTGTCCACGATTGTGACGTCATTTGGCGCTTACGTCTGTTTAGAATGACCGGTATTTCAATCATGATTTTTTGTGTTCGATTTTAATTTTAACATTATATAAATGTTAGAAAAATTAGTACAAAGATTTTGGGGTTAGAAAAAGAATTTCGAAAAATTATGATCTTGATGATTTTTTGTATGAAAACGACGGAATTCAAAAGAAATAAAAAATAAGGGTGTCTTCATTTTCGGTTTAATTTCATATAATGAGCAAATGAAATGTTGTCAATTGGTGTAGGTTAACGGGATCCCTTCACAACATGTTGACACTCACCTTCGTCACCCCGAATTCTCTCTCTGCCTAGTCATATTTGGTACAATTCTGTAAGAGCCGCCTTCGACGGAGTGTAGAGCTTAAGAAAGCTCTAGACAAGTCGAGGTCTTTAAGTAATGTATATAGGGATTACGCTGGTATATCCCTCGCTTCCAACTCAGCAGCATACAAACCAACAGCATAACAATTTTTTATATTTGGTTCGTGAAATCACTGTAATTAAAATGACTGCCCGTTGCACCCAAACGTACCTAAATGCTTTTGGCTCAGAAGAGTCAGAACTTCAATTTTTTTTTTGTATTATTCTATTCTGTCCGCGACCTACAGAATCTATATAAGCTACAAGTAATTTAAAGACGGAAATCCATGATATCATAGTGACTGGCCTTTTTACTAGTGGTTTCGCAAAAAACTATCCACACCACACCATCAACAACGTCTAAGGATATTGTATGTACACCTACGTCATGTTCTATCAGCCTTCATTCTTAAAATACTGACATATTCTTTGCACTTTTTCAATAACTTACTTAATTATGGTCATCCGTCGTAACATTGAATAAATTGCATAAAGAACTTCAGTATGTACAGATTGATCGCTGATACAACATAAAGTTAATAAAATATTCTTAGATAAAGTTGATCAGTGTATTTTATGGAAGTACACACTGCGCAGTATCCCTTCTCACAGTTGCCGGCTAACTAAATAACCATCAATTGAATTATTGCTCAATAAGGTTGATCCCGCCTATACGGACAAAATAAACCAGGGGTTAAAGGTAAATTGGTCAGGTAAGGCTGGATATTCGGTTAGTAAAATGATATATCGAATCGTCAATTAGCATTAAGAATTCAGTTACGTTTAAGAGTAATCCTTCTTCTAAAATAAAACAGCTAAGTTGCCTTTCAGCTTGGTCACTTAGCTATTAAGTATGGGAGAAGCAGCATGAAAGTAGAATAAATACAGCAGCAATGAGAGCGTTGACCAGCATGGCTGAAGTAAGAGAAGTTGTCAAAGATTTACTACACGCAATAAATGTGAATTTCTTTTCGTTCTAATAATAAATTGGCCACTTGTCTCCTGTCTCTGTGCACAAAAGTAATAGTTTTGGAGTGCGACCCTTATCATTTGAATTCAATCTCTCTGTGGCATCCACCGGCCGTCTCTGTCTGTTGTAGGGCGCCGACTGAGACAGGTGGTGGGTGACCTGACCGAGTAATCCGGTGCTGTGGCTTATCGCGCCGCGCTATCAGCGTGGAGGAGCGTAAACAAGTCCGATTCCGCGTCCAGTGACTCCAGCATGATCTTTTCAAAGTTTCGTAACGTATTCGTATCGAGGAAGCACCCAATGTATGAATATATGAACGGTGTCAATGATCGTCTTCATGTTTGACAGCGACAACTTCTATTAATTTTATCTTTGAAATTTATGTCTTCTAGAAATTTTACGTGACAAAACTTTCGCATACATCTATAATTAGTTTCGATGCCAAACGATAAAAAAATAAAGAGTCAGCAAAAGCCTTAATAAATCAAACAAATATTCAATTCAAATATCAAACAAATATTATAATAGCCGATGAAAATAAATAAATATATCAAGAAATATTTATTTATTTTCATCAGCAATTAAAGTTGATTTGATGTTAATTAAAAGATTTTAACACACATTCAATATGTGTTTGTAAAGTTAATATTCCGAATTACCTGAGAAATATGAATAATTTTCGATTCAAAATTAGTTCGAAACGATTACGATTGGAATCTTCGAAAAGTCCGTGCTCGGGGCACAGGTGTGAAGACCAACCAACCGCTATCGCGAGCAAACAAACCCGTATCTGCGTCGACGCACTCCTGAGAACGCCATAAAAATCCAATAAAATGAATCTCGCACTTCAATTACCGACCGACAGCCATTGAGGCGATGTTGACATATCGATCGGCGCTCGGTAATCGAGTCGCGGCGAAGTCACCGGAGCTCGAAGCAAACTTTCTTTAGCAGACGAAACTTCGGAAATGTCGCTTCATAACACTCTCGGAAGCTTTGTAAATCAATGGTCGAGAAACTAGAAGAACTTTTCTTGTTATCCTAGACAGGGAAGCTCTTGGGCTTCATCTAGCCTGATGGCAAGCGATAATATGGGCCGCAGATGGAATCTAGCTTCGCCTGGAACGCTCAACCACATTTCACAAATGATCGGAACACAGCAATGCTGTTACCATTATTATAATGGAGACAAATCTTGGTAAGACGGTGGTAGCTAGCCAGGCGGACTTGAAAGAAGTCCTACCACCAACCAAAACCAGCACAAATTTGTTTTATTTGTTTGATTTTATTCCACCACTAGACCACATTTGTACCACGGATGCACTACAACAAAATAAGACACGAAATAAGTGAATGACAATGTAAGAGACCTTCCACACTGGCGTTCTTGGAGTGTCAACGTCTTGTCAGCAGCCAGATGCAACTTACTTGTACAAGTGGAACCGATAGGAACCAACGTCGTGACGTCAGAGCAAATTTTTTTTGTGCATATCTTGTGTCCCGACTAATCATCTATTTTGGTAGTATGTAGCTTCTAGTCAAGCTGCCAAAATAGGCGATTCTCTGAAACATTCCACTCCGGTTTGGTGTATGTGAGCTAAATATGTACTCGGTTTGGTTCATGGTAGGACTTTTTACTAGTCCCCATCTTATGGAAATCTGTCGCCATAATAATAATGTTAGCAGCGCTATTGTGTTCTGACTATCCGATAAGATAGTCGTGGTTAAGGGTCCCAGGTGAAGCTCGATTCCATCTTCGGTCCTTATCATCACTTACCATCAGGTGAGATGAAAGAAAAGAGCCTGCCTGTCTATCATATAAAAATCTCTGTCCCAACAAGTAGTAAGTTATCATAACAAGAAATAGGAACAGAAAAGTTAGTGATCCTAAACGTTATCGTCATTAAATGTGTTAATGTTAAGAGAGAATTGTTAGTCTTCTTACTCCTGCGCTGTTCCCAGTTATCTGGGGTCGGCGCAGTTTGTTTTATCTTCCATTCATAGTGTTCAGACGTCATCAAGCCATCCACTCCCTTTTGATTCAGATCATCAATCACACCGGAAAGGTGCGAGTAAGCAGCTAAAATACACTCATCAACAATGTCTAAGGATGTGTACGCCTTCTTCATGTTCTATCAGCCTCCATTCATATAATACTGACGTATTGTTTACAGTTCTTCAATGACTCGCTTAATTATGGTCATCCGTCATAACATTGAATAAATTGGCTGCATAGAAATCGTCAGTATTTTTAGAATGATCGAGTAAAGTTAATAAAACATCCTTCGATAAAGTTGATGAGTTTATGATTTTGTAACCAATGTATCAGCATACACTTGCTCATGTCCTCAGAAGTGTCTATTCACTCGAGAGGAAAATCTGATGACCATTTGATGGCTCAATGACTGTTCCATTGGAACGAGGCTCTCGGATCGCATGACTCAGCCGGTTTATCGCATGAGTTAGCCTCTCTCCCGCGGGTGTCGTCCAATGCGACTAATGGTTAAAACAGTGATGAGGAACGGACAGCAGCATTCCTACTGTACCACTTAACAATATATTGTTAGTCCCCGGCTGCATCTTCAGTCGTTAATAATCCTTGGTCACCCATCTTAGCGACATTGCTTAGTTTACAATCGCAGGCCAAGCCCGCTATGCCAGTGCGCTAGCGAGCTCCTTGTGCATGCTGTTAACATTATTGTCATAAGATGATGGTAGCTTTGGACGGTAAGAAGCACCAACCAAACCGAGTACAAATTTGTACCCCGCTGGGTATCGAACCCGGATCTTGTTTCCGGTGGGTGAACCACTGGACAACGGGAGGCGGTAAAAAATTGTTTTGTTGTGTTTCTGTAATCGTGTCGCAGACATCGGATTAATCCAGTTTGACGCCAATCAGGCGTTTGATTGTCTTTATCTGAATGCGCTACTGTTTTATACACTTTCAGTTATCTGACCTACTAGTTGTCACTAGGGCGCCATATTCAATTTCTGTCATAAATTTAATCATCATCATCATCCGAGAGACGCCCACTGTTGGGCATAGGCCTGCCCCAAGGATCTCTAGGATACATTTAATACTTCAATAAAATAGTACAGTATTACCCCCCCCCCCCCCCCCCAGCATTTGAGTACTCTAAAGGGCTGATGACGATCATGATTTCCTCTTGATAATTAAAATTTGGTCACCCTCCAATGACCGGCCTTCGAGAATGGCTCTTTGTTTACACAGTCGCTTACCGACCACTCTAGCTGCCGCGCGCCATTTAGGCCCTCAGATAATCCTCACTGATTAATTCATCATCATCATATACATTTTCAGTCACCCATCCAATGACCGGCCTTAGCGACCATTAGCTTAGTTTACGCAATCGCAGGCCGAGCGCGCTGAGCCACTGCGCCAGCAAGCTCCTCTGTCAAACTGCCGGGTCCTTAATAGATATTGTTCGGACAAAGTGTGGATTATTTTATATTTTAGTACGTCAAAACACAAGCTAGAGCTTTCCTCGGAGCAAAATCGTCGAGTCCCACTTGACCTTATCCGATCTATCTTACAGCTTAAGTTGTTTACGCCCGCTTTCTCTCTGGCATTTCAAAATTAATTTCTTTATCATATTATATTACGCTTATAATTAAATTGCGCTTTCGCCAATTTACTGCTGGCCTGGTAGCGAACGAATAATGTAGCGTTTGCCAGCACTCATCTCAGGGATGCCGTAAAAGTCGACTAAGGGAGATTTGCCCGGTGTACAATAATAAGCACCGTGGAGGGTAAACCACCAACAGCAGCACACCCAAAGAGGCTGTAAAACCTAAGCCAAAACCTTGAGCGCATGGATGGATGGAGACTGATTCAATCAGAATCAGTCTCTCCATTCATCGTTCTAGAGATCTAAGAGAACTTTCCATACATTCATTTAATCGCCTTGTACGACGCACACGAGATGCAGTGCCGTTATAAGACTAAAAGTTATAAGGAGGAACAGGCAACAGAGCTCCAGGTGGACCCGGCTAAAGTTCCCGGTGGCTGGCAATAGGCTCGCTCCCTGGCGCCTGCTTACCAGATAAAACTGGAAGACCTTAAACGTCCTTCGAGAGACCAGTGAGCGGGTACGTGTCGTCGCCGCCATTATTCCATTATCCGTCCCAGAGGAGCGATCGCTTATTGGATCACGTTACGTGTGAGGACAAGAGGCCGACCGGCGGACATTACTGAGGGCCCGCTCATATCTGCCGACATTGAGAGTGTCAGACACAGACTAAATAATATTCTTCTATTCAGTGTATTGTCTTATTCTTAACTATGGTGACGTGGCCGCGCAGACACCGTCAGACATGGGCCGTGCCCAGCGCGTATTCGTGGAAAGTAATTCCGTAGGCCGAACCCTGATTATGTAAGCCGCTTGTAATTGCTTTCATCTACCTGTCACTCTCGTACTCTGCGATTATTCTCAATGAGTGAGAGTGACGGGTAGACCAAAGCAATTCAAATCAGCTTACTAAATAACTCAGCTGATGTCTGACACGTCACGTTTCTCGCACGCTCAATGCCTCTAGAATTGTCAATAAACGGTGTCGGTGGGTGTCTGCCACGGCACGCGTCTGACACGCTCAATTCCTTATTCCATTCCACGTGTGAGGCTGTCCTGCCTGCACGAGTGGTCACCGCGAACCACTAACTTAGTGCGTTAAGCCCCGTATTCATAGTAAACATTTGTCGACCAACAGTTGATCAACATTGTTGATGAACGGCGACAATGTTGCTGGAAACTTTGTATCAATATAGGCTGTCCACACGCCAGTCTGCGTTAAAATGTAACCCGAGGAAGTACTGTTGTGTCGTATCTGATGTATAGGATTTATAATAAAATAAAAACAAAAAGAGAAGGTGGGCGCGAAACTATAAAGAGAAAATTTGATAAGTAACCCCAGAATGACATAGGTAATAATGCTTTTGATTGAAACAGTTCTATTGATTGCATTATTTTATGATTGCTCCACTCCACTGCGCCATGTTTATAAAGGCCGCACAACACACGTCAACAATTGTTGATAAACAGATCGGGCGAGAACTTGTCAACGTGACCTTGACAACTCTGCAACACACAGTGTGTTGCCAGCAACATGTTAACAGCAACTCAGCAACACGTTGATTAAACTTTGTTGCTAAACAATTTTACCACGAATACGATGATGCTTTAAGGTGCTCATACACGGGCAACTTTGCTTGGCACCTGTAAAGCTGGTTACTGATCAATGTTACGAGATGTAATGTAATATGTTACACAATGAACATTCATGCAGACAGTACGTAGTGTTACGGAGAAACCAACAAGTAATAGTAATGGAAATATATGTTACATTAGAGCTCAATCTGGAGCAATCGCAAGAATTGTGAAAATTTTTGTCAAAGTCCCAATGTCTCCATATTTCATAGTCTTTTGTGGTCGTATCCCAGCACCAGTGGCCGTGTGGTGACGGCAGAGCAGAATACTATCACCACCCCCCGTGGCCCGTATATGCGCACCTTTACTCCAGGTAAATGTAGTATCTTCGACCTCCTCCAAAACGGCTTGACCGATTTTCAGGATTTTTTTCATATCCCCAGGTGATAAAGCCAACGCTTGGTCACGTCAGCTAGACCAACATGAAAAACATGGAAAACGAGTTCAGTTTAAGCTCTAACCGCGGTATCTGGATTAGTTACAGCCAACCGGCGCATTATCCTTTCCTACACAATGCCGAATTCACAAATAACATTGATATTAAATACGGCGTTATGAGCCATGAGCGAGTGGGCGCGGAATCCGGAATGTGTAGCTAAACTTAATTGGTATCTCGAGCAGGATTAGCCCTGTAGTTTCCGATCTGGCAGCGCTTATCTTGCAAGATAATTATTGGATCAGAGCGATCCGGACGTAAGTTGTGTATGTGCCTAACTGTCGCACTCAGAGACGTCAATTAACTTGAATGAGTACATAATTAAAATAGATCATTTACTGCCGCTAGTCGCTATTCTTGCCGGGTCTATGGTCCAGATTTAAATGACACTTTTTGACATTAACTACTCATTAAAGTTGATTGACGTTTCTGAGTGCGGCAGTTAAACCGAGACTATATAACTGGGCATTAAGTACTCATTATCGTTAATTAACATCTCTGAGTGCGGCAGCAAGTAACATTTTCAAGAAATTTCAGGAATATTTTCAATCTTTTCCCACCTTTTTTACGCACCTTTTTAGGCAATAGACAACCATAAAGTTAGGCTCTATTCATCTATTGCATTCTTCTCGAAACTGTTATAGTAGAACCTTGCCTTTTCGACAATGACCAATATTGCAGCTAATAAGAACATCGGGTTACACCTGTACGCCAAGACATGGACAAAATCTCTCTCCACCACTTGACAGTAGTGTTTTGTCTCGGGAGTTAGTGGGAGTTGCAGCGAGGGGGAAATATTTACTTTTCCCCGAGGAGATTTTGTCCACGTCCCGTGCTACGACGGCTGACATGGCAACAGAATCCGCATTTAACACCGAATGTGGGTCACAGTGGCGTGTGTCGTGAACAGATTAAATCAATCCCAATGTGAATTGCAAATTTAATTTGTATCTGTGTCTCAAGTGATACCATGGACTTAAGAAATTAATTAGTGTAGCAGCCGAATGTCGTAGCGGCGGGAGATTTACGTGGCGGCCGACGCGGTGTCGTGTTCGTCTCAAAGGAATTAGAAGTTAAATATTTAATAAGGAGGACTCTTTAGAACAGTAATTCCTGTCTTTATAACACTGCTACCCCTGTAAGCTGTTAGGAAAACAGATTTTTAACAACTTATAAATGTTATTAAAACCCACAATGCAAGCGAGAAAGAAAGAAAGGGCACATGCCACTGTCACCACCGATTAACTGCCGCACTCAGAGACGTCAAATAACTTTAATGAGTACTTAACGTCAAAAAATGACAATTCAAAACTAGTCGCTATTCTAGCCGGGTCTATAGTCTAGATTTGAATTTTTTTTTGACATTAAATACTCATTAAAGTTAATTGACGTCTCTGAGTGCGGCAGTAAGAACAATTTGTCTACTGTTTTGGGGGCCTAGACGAATGATCAATCTATTCGAACTAACGAATAGAATAATAGAAATGTACAGAATACAAATGTTTGAAACTGAGGAAACGTCATGGCGACCGTCGTCGTGTCAAATGTAATGGGGTTCCAACAGCGGCCAATCGTTTGACGTCATGCACGAAGATTTTAGCTTGCTTCGAATATTTAAGTCTGTTTGATTCTTGGTTTGATTTGATTGACCTAGCAACAGAACAGACACACAGAAAATCAACGTGCTTGACGCTATAGATAAGTAGATATAAAGATCCACTGAATGACGGATAAGTTGCGGATCCGGCGGTAACCGGACACGCGCACACAGACAGCCAGTGCACACTCATATCGTAACCGTAAAAATATCTTCGGTCCCGTAACGATGCACAGCCGCACCCGGCAACAGATCTCGGATTGCAGTTTTCATGCTGCGACTGACAGCTGACACCTCTGTTCTAAGGGAGTAGCGAAATAGTGTCGAGTTTCGGTGGCAAAGATCTATACCTATGGTGCTTTCTGTTTTAGTTGAACAGGTGATTCTACTTAATAGGCGATTTCGGCAATAGGGATCGGCAATTTTTATGTGCAAACATGTTTTTTATACTATATACAAAAAAATAATTTATTTTGGGTAAAGTAGACACGTTCAACATTAGTCATCATGCCCATTGCTCATGCGTTTCCGAAAAGAATTATTGCTTTCACTGACGCTAGTCTAAAAGCTAACGATGCGTTGAGACGAACACAGCAAGTTTTCATGTGTTCGGTCTTCGACTTGACAACTGCAATAAACAATTTGAATTCGACTTGGTTGAATATTACGCTGGCGTTAAATTTATCGGCTCTGTCTCCGCGTACGATATTCGCCACGGCTGATGTCAAATGAAGAGTACCTACGCGATGCAACTCGAGCAACGCATACGAATAACAAACATTTTTCAACAAAACAATTTGCGAGAGAACATTTTATTTCGAGTGGCCGCCCAATAAACTCGACTCGTTACGATTTGCGCGTAAACTAATATCGTACCTACTCGAATAAATATTGCGGACATTTCCAATAACAGTATTTTGCCGTTTCAATTTTTATTGTCTGTAGAAGCCGTGGGCTACGTAAATGAAGTGAAGTCTCGAAATAGGCATTTCAAATAGTCCAGCCAATTTGATAAATGCCGTTCCGGGAATAAACCCACTGCAGTATTGATGGCGGCGGCGACGGGGGCAATCGAACCGAGGCATGACGGGCAGAAGGTTGGCGCGGCGGAGGTTTGTCTTGCTTTGACAAGTTTCGTACATTCGTATTCTATTCTATGCGTTCGAATAGATTAGCCACGTGGCTAGGGCCATTCATCTAGACTCTAGAGTTATGAGATTGACGCACCAAATACATAGACTCCTCAACAATGTCTAAGAATATTTTATGTACCTACTTCGTGTTCTATCCGCCTCCATTCTTATGTTACTGTCTGACATATTCTTTGCACATTTTCAACGACTCACTTAATATGGTCATCCGTCACAACATTGAAATAGCATAGAAATCGTCAGTATTTTTTAGAATGATCGCCGATACAACTTTACTTTAAGTCAATAAAATATCCGTAGATACATAAGATGAGTATCACTAAATTTAAAAATACAGGGTACATTGTCGACTTCCGGGATCGAGAGGCTGGTCAGCCAGCCCTTTTAGCCAAGTGGCCCTATCTATCGAACGCATAAAATACAAAATGTATAAAACTGACGTAACGTCAGTTTCATACTTTTGTTTTGTATGCGTTCGAATAGATAAGCCACTTGGCTGGGCCCTCGGAATCGTTTTCGTTCTACTGTCTAAAGCACGTTTTTGATCGTTCTTTGAGGACAAAGGAGCTTCGGAGCCTGAGCTTCCGAGCGTAGGTTACAAGATCTAAATTCCTACGTGCCCCCGTGTCGGATAATGCGAATCTCCCACAAAGGGGAATACTTCGCGTGGACTTTGAGGCGGCTGCGTTCGCTGTGTCGAGCATACATTGCCATGTGCTCTGTCCCATGTCGTCTCCAGGGCGAACAACGCTCTGGGAGATCTCTGATCTATTATTACGGGGCGGAACCATTCTGCGGCGGTTAGTGCCGCGTCGATATTTGTCCTATACTGACTGACTGACAGGAGCTCGCTAGCGCAGTGGCTCAGCGCGCTCGGCCTGCGATTGCGTGAACTAAGCAGCGTTAGCTCAGGTCAGTCATTAGATGGGTGACCAAAATTTTATTAACTCGAGGTTTCCGTGCTTCGGAAGGCACGTTAAGCCGTCGGTCCCGGCTGCATCTGCAGCCGTTAATACCCACCAACCACTACTGGGCCAGCATGATAGGTTATGGCCCAATCTCCCTATATTCTTCTATACAAAGAGAAGGCCCGTGCCCCAGCAGTGGGGACATTAAAGGGCTGGTGATGATGATGATAAAGACACATAGAAAACAAAAGCATGAAAATGACGTAATGTTTTCTGTGTAGTACGCCAGTTTCATACATTTTGTATTCTATGAGTTCGATAAATTGGCTAGGGTGGCTAGTTGGACGAGTGGTACAGAATTGTGGAGAACACGGGTTCGATTCCCGCATCAGGGCAATAAATGTTTAAAAATATTTCTGCCCTATATTTATCTTTCATACGCATAGCAATGAATTATGAACAGATATCCAAACCCATTTGAAAGGACAAGGTAGCTAGCGCACCTTAGATTACTTCCAGAACGGAGTGCGTTTTACGGCTTAGCGAAGGCCTCAGGGTGCATATAACTATCGATGACGAAAGCGAGTAAACTACAGCTTATTCTGTCGTCTCCATATACAGAAGAGGACCAAAGTGAGATAGCCTGCGTTTGCGGCTACTTCTTAGCGCTATACAAACGAAGTGTCGAGTAACCGAGAGAAATGGTTGATCAGCGAAAACTTAAATTAATACTAACTGTCGTTGAATCACGATTACAAAGTGTCTGTTAGAATTCAGTACATTACAAGATCGGACTGATGATGCAGCGCAACCACACACCAACCGCGTTCAATCCCCGTATTAGGTGGCGATCCTATTGCCATTTATCGGACTATATCGCTGACATTGCTAGGTGGAATAAGAGCAATGTAGCTGCCCATTACTCATTGCTGTGGTAACCCTTGTACGACACGGCATGATGGCTAATTTTGAAAAACTACACCACATCGTTTTTACGTATGGATTACTTTTGTTTTGATTGGCAGATAAAATGTCAAAAAAATTGTGAACCAAATATGGCGGATTGCTAATTTTTTATTTTTATAAAATACAACAAGTCTAATCGAGAACAAGCGATTACTATCGAATCTCCATATACTAAATGATTACCATATATCATTATTTCAGTGATTATGTTAGTGTCACCATCACCATCATCGCTCTGCCGTCACCACACCACACGGCAATCGCAGCTAGTGGCTGTTCATTAGAAAACGCACTTCGTCTAAGCGCAGCTGTTCTCTGCGGTGCGTTGTTCTGGCACACATCAGGCACCTCGCTAATAAGCGGAGGCTTTGACAGGCGAGGCGGCTGCGTCCAGTGCTTTCAACTAGGAGCCGTGAAAGGCCGTCGCGCGAACGCTCTGAATATCACCTCAGTGCCCCGAGCACGAACTTGTCGATGTTTCGTAGCGTAATCTGAACGACAGAGCGCACAGTGCAAGAATACGGTCCCAACGATCATTTCCCTATTTGACAGTTACAGTTTCGGATATTTTTTTAATTATTAAATGCATATAATACAAAAGAGCCACGGAAAGCGTTCGTAAACCAAAAAATATTTATTATTATCAAGAATTCTCGTATTTATTTATTTTTTATCTGCTATTAAAGTTGATTTCTTGTTAACTAACATAATTTAATACATATTAGATACGTGTTTATAATGTTAATATTAATTTAATACAATTACCTAAAAAAATTAAAAAAACATTAGTAGTTTTCTATTTAAAATTTATTTTGTGTTGTTTTTAGAGAGCTCTCTCGACACGATTGCGATCCGAATCTTCGATAAGCTCGTGCTTGGGCAAGGTGCGGATAGTGCGAGCGAGAGGCGTAGGCGGGCGGCTCCCCAGCGTTAATCCAGTTACAGCTGCAGGGCGGTCGTTGCACTCCCACTTCAAAGCCGGCTTTGATAAGTCAAAAGGGTGCGTACGGCTCGGCACACAATGCCACCTGCATTGGCTGCTACTCAACATGTATGAAGGTTCCAAGTGTCGCGTATTTCTTCATGCTCTGTTCGCAGTTTATCTGGAGACGGCGCAGTATGTTTCCTTCTTTCCAATTGGTCCCGGATGCATTTGCAGTCGGTAATACCCCGCCCTGGGCCAGCCTGGTGGATTATGGCCCATTCTCCCTATATTATTCCATCCATAGGGAAGGCTGGTGATGATGACGATGGTGATGATGATCACGTATTTCTCGCTCGCCCAAGTCAAGTCACGCCTGCCTCATGACATTGACGCGTTTTATCATTTAATCAATTCGTGCGCGTAATTATGATAATTCAACTGGTACGGAACATCATTAAAAATGTTGTTGATTTAAAAAGAGAGCCTCTTCTCTAGTCCAATCACAGTACTCGGGTTTCTTCTTTAGATTGCTTCGAATGGTACTAGTCAGTACTTTGTTGATTTATGTATTATTGTTTGTTTTTTTAGTTATGCATTATAATATTGTATGTTGTTTCCCAAATAATAAGTAAAAAGAAGGCGTGCATCGTATCGCTTCGCACCGCATGGGATGGCGTCGCCTCGCACCGCAGCCGACCGCCGGTAAATCAGTCGCGTCTCGGCTCGAGACGTCGTAGCTGCGTTGTTGTTTCTTTGGCGCGTCCAATGATTTACGCAAACGTTCGCTGTGCGTCTATTTCGTGCTAGCATCCTATAGATGCGTGCTCGCTCAAGAATCTCCCCGTCAATGCACGCTACACAAATATCCAGCCAGTGCCCCGAGCACGAACTTTTCTAGCATTCGTATCGTAATCGTATCGAGAAGGCACTCTAAAACTAAAACAAATAAATTCCAAATTGTAAATCAAATAAGTATCTTCAAATTATATAAAAATGTATTGCTATGCGTTTGTCTCGTTAAACGGCTGGGCCGATTTAGCTGATTTTGGCTTTGAAATATTGGGCTTGGCAAGGCAGGAAAGGAGAGAAAATGTGGAAAAAATTGTGAGGGAAATAGTCAAAACAACAATTTCATTTTCCCATAAAAACTGCTGTCCTGTCAAACATTTGACGTAGCCATGGCAACCAAACCGTAACCATGATTACGGGATAATTTAAATGGCATATCAACGTATGCCGGGTCAGCTAGTAATAAATATTTGTTTGATATAATAGGTTGGGGAAAAAGTTTCTTCGCATTTTTTAAAAAAATTCAAAACATTTTTTAATATAGTTTATTTACATTTAACTAAAGTATGTAGGTACCATTTTGTTCGATAACTTTTTGCCATCTTGTAGGTAGGGACATGATCCCATTGCTATAGAAATTTTGGGACTTCTGGTCAAAATACCGCGACAAGTGGTTTTGGCAGTCCTCTCGTGATGTTAACCTGACACTGCCTAAAGAATTCTGAAGAGACCGAAACAGGTGGAAATCTGAAGGTGCAAGGTCAGGACTATACGGCGGATGCATTAACACCTCCCAGCCAAACTCTCTTAATTTTTGCTGAGTGGCTAAAGATGTGTGAGGTCTAGCGTTATCATGATGAAAAACCACACCCCTTCTGTTGATTAATTCCGGCCGCTTTCTCTCAACTTCTTGCTTTAATCTCATCAGTTGTTCGCAGTATAGAGTTCAGAATCGATGGTCCTGCCTGGTGGTAACAGCTCATAATGAATAATGCCCTTCCAATCCCAGCACACACACAGCATCACCTTGTTGCGAGTTAACCCGGGTTTCGCCACAGTCTGTGAAGCCTGACCGGCCTTTGACCACGACCTTTTTCGCACGTTCTTGTCGTACGTGATCCACTTTTCATCACCAGTTATCATCTTCTTCAAAAATGGTTCGGTTTCATTACGTCGTAATAAAGAATCACAAATAAATACACGGTTCATTAGGTTTCTTTCAGTGAGATCGTGAGGTACCCAAATGTCGAGCTTTTTTGTGTACCCAGTTTTTTTCAAATGCGCCAAAACTGTTTTGTGGTCAATTCCCAGTTCTTCAGCTACGTCGTAACTACTAACATGCCGATCTTGCTCCACTTTTTCAAAAATGGCATCCATTTTATCTGTAATAGGGCGACCAGAGCGACGTGCATCTTTGACATCAAAATTTCCGGATTGAAAACGCTTAAACCAAATTTGTGCTACTCTCACAGACACTGCACTAGGTCCATAAACATCGCAATTTTTTTTCGCGGCTTGCGTTGCATTTTTACCTTTTTTGTAGTAAAATTTTAAAATGTATCGAATTTCTTCATTTGATTTACATTCATTGAAAAACAAATGAAAATCACACATTTTCCTAATTTGAATTTGGAATTATGTTCTTTAAAATTTAAACTTTCAATGATACCAAAACCAGCCAGATACAAATAGTATAGCCAAAGAGATTTTATTACAAGTTTATACATACTATAATGCGAAAAGACTTTTTCCCCAACCAATATAAACGCTTTCTGTGCGTCTTTTGTATTTTGCATTAATGAGAAATGCGAAAGTTTTGTCACGTGAAATTTGTAGCCGAGAAATAATGCGCAAATAAAAAAAACGTAACTGTTACCGTCAAACATGAAGATGACAATTGAAACCGTTTTTTGAGTGCTCTCTCGATACGAATGTTCGATAAGTTCGTGCTAGAGGCACAGATAGAGCCGCCTCTGTAGTGCACTACTGTGTGTGGTTTAATTAAGCCCAGGCCCTTGCCCCCTTTGTTTATACCCGCATCAAAACATTGTGATTCAACTTCTATTCACTGCTACGGTGGAAATAGCTGCAATTTCTGTCTGTCCACTACACCGTGTTTCAACTAAGAATAACATGGGAATTAACTCGGGGAGATTAGAGTACTCTGTGTAGTCTGCATCTCTTTTGAACACGTAACATTACTCTGGCAAATCAGATGTATTATATTATTTGTCGTGAGCAGATGCTCAAGATCCGAACAATGACGTTATGCGTAGGCTACGGAAGGTATTTTTGGTATGTAGTTCAGTTTGTTGAAGATTATGGGCTGTACGCTGGCTAGATCAATACTTGCGGTTTCGCGACCGCATCGATTCGAAGTATAGAATGAATGGTAACGCTTAGTTTTAAGAATAGTTCTGGCATTTTGTTGCTTTATTATAACCAAAGGGATAGTTTTCTTATTTTCTGTGTACCTGCTTAAAATATTATTCGCTTACAATATGACGCCAACTAAAATAATAATTATATTGTCGTCATAAATTTTCATCGCTCCAGCTAATCGTTTCCACTGGAGATATTCTGTCTAGATTCTAGTCTTCAATATTTAGAAGGGAATAATTGATGCACATCACAATGATAAAAAGTTTAATAACCGAAGAGGATTGGTCTGAGGCACAGACCATCCCTAAGGATGGAAGAATACAGGGAGAATGGGCTATAACTGCTGGCACTTAGAGATCACTCCGAATTCCAGGGTTCGTGCCTTGGTGGCTTATATTGATTACACGCAGCCTGATTACATAGTTGTAAAGTTCCATAATTGCACCGACAAGTGATTAATCCCGATATGAGATGTGGCGGCCGCGGCACATCACAGCTCACTTGCTCATAGTTTTGACGTTGAACCGCACGCCTCCGGCAAGGAGGGGCTAACCTCTGCCTAACGAAGTTGGGCCTTAAGACTTCATAGGGCGCCATTTGGTTAGGGGCTTCATTTCTAAAGTTCTTCGACAGTTTTCGCGCACGTATTCTAAAGGAACCTGGGGGCCTAGACAAAGTAGCATACCGACAAAGATAACGAAGTTCGATACAGCAAAATGTATGGGATTTGACGTAAGTCGTCGTGAAATCACGTGACCAATATCGTCTTCGTATGTATCTTGTTATGTTGGTAGCCCAAGCTAAGACGCTGTAGATACCAAAGTAATATGGCCGATCGTGACGAACTTCGACACGTTATCGTTATGAAACGATTGCCACTTGGCTACGGGCCCTGCACCCGGAAGATAATATCAAACAGGTGGACTATCTATTCGAACGAATACAAATGTATGAAACTGACGTATAGATCTATTATATTATATACAGACAAAACAACATGGCGACAGGCGTCATATAATGTAAGAGAAATTGTCAAACTTTTCTATTCGATCGATAGAAACGCTGTATCGTTCAAATCTAGTCGTTCGATAGAAGCGTTGTATCGTTTTGTTTGGTCGCTGTGCGTGATGCGGGGCTAAAATGATACAGTTCGAGTCCTTTGTCATTTTAATGATATATTTACTTATTATTTAAACTGGCCTGGAAGCGAACAAATAACGTAGAATAGGCCAGTCCCAACTCATCCCATGGGTGTCATAAAAGTCGACTAAGGGAGATTGCCCGGTGTAGACCAATAAACACCTTGGGGCACCCGAATGGTGGAGGGCAAACCACCGACAACAGTATAGATACCCAAAGAGGGTTTGTGTTAGACAGGCGGCCGGCTGTAAAACCTAAGCCAAAACTTTGAGCAGTATGGATTGGAATGTTGTCATTCCAATAAATCTCTCCGTTCATCGGTCTCTCGAAATGGTCCGTTCCGTCTCTTTTCTATACATTCATTCATCACTAGCACCTTTACGGTGTGATGGATGATATGAATCAAAAGGGAGTGGATGGCTTGATGACGTCTGACCGATATGAATGGAAGAGGAAACATACTGCGCCGACCCCTGATAGTCTGGGAACAGAGCAGGGAGAAGATTTACAATAGAAACTGAGAAAGCAATAAAATGAAAATGAAAATCTCTTAACATTAGATAAGGGGTGGTGGGTGAGGCTAATGATTCTACTCTGCCTTCATAAGAGTGTCTGTCACGATCCTCCGAAGCTCATCAATAGAGTGCGCCGCCGCCTCAGTCACAGTCAGTGCTCCTTCTATTATTGTGCTCCCAATAATAACTCGGGATCGGTCGCCTCCACGTCGGCCACTGCCGGATGCTGCGCGCGCCGGCGCACGCGCATGCTTGCGGTTTGCACTTTTATTTCAATACACCATTCAAAAAATGCAACATAAAAAAATGCTAGACAGGAAAGCTCTTGGCATTCATCTCACCTGATGGTAAGTGACGATAAGGGCCGAAGATGGAATCGCTTCGAGCTTCATCTGGAACCCTTAACCACAGAGGGGCTGGCTATCTTATCAGATAGTGGGAACACAAATAATACAATAACGCTGTTAACATTATTGTTATGGCGGCAGATTATGACAAGATGATGGTAGCTATCCCAAACCGAGTACAAATTTGTACTCCCCTGGGGATTGAACTCGCGACCTCTGGATCTTTATTCTGGAGAGCGGAACACTAGACCTCGAAGGTGGTTAAAGAGGTGATTACCTCCTCGTAACACTTCAACAATAACCACCTTCTTACTCTTTCCTAACGCCGTGATATAGCTGACATGATATTTATGTAGAAGCTTATCAGTGCTCTCTATATCTTTGAGCGTTCCATCTATCAAGAACGGATTATAAACGGAACCAGTTTATATTCCGGGTGACTAAGATGAAATTTTATCTTAATGTTATTCATACCTGCCGCCCTAGCCATGTGTCCAATCTATGAAACGCATAGAATACAAAATGTATGAAAGTGACGTATTACAGAGAAAACCATACGTCAGTTTCATACTTTTGTTTTGTATGCGTTCGAATAGATAAGCCCTGATAGATAGGCCGTCTGGCGATTCCCCAGTCAATCTGTGTCGTTTTTGAGTTAAGTTCTATAAAGTTTAAGTTTAGCAGCTCTCCGTTTGGTGTAACTTAAAGTTAGTTGAATTTTGTTGGTATTTGTTGACTGTTGGAGACTTTTTATGAGCTTCCAATTTTTTATTGTTTGGTACGGATTGAGTATTAATAGCTGTTAGTCTTCCCTTAACAGAAATATATAATCGAATTGAATCTGACTCTACCTCACTTTCGATTTAACTGCCGCATTTAATTAATGATAACGAGTACCCAATGTAAAAAAAATCATTTGAATCTAGACCATAGCAAGGATAGCGACTAGTTTAAAATTGTCATTATTTGACATTAAGTACCTACTCACTAATATTAAATGACGTCTCTGAGTGCGGCAGTACCTAAGACTTGGTTCGTCGAAACGGATCGATTACAAAGCACGTATTCCTTCGAAAAGTCCCTGAACCTATGCAGCAGCGACGCGATGGGCAAATAAATCTCTTATGTTTAGACAGCGAGCACGTGGTGACGCGGGTAGGGGGAGGGGGGGGGGGGGGGGAGCGCGCGAGAGGTGCACGGTTAGGACTGGCTCGCGGCCACGTGTGTTGTAATGTGCGCGCGCGCATCCCTCGCAGTAACCGCTGATTGCCTCAATGCTCAGAAGCCACATTAATTATAGTTTATTGCATTCCATATTGTTGCCGTTATTAAACTGGTCTATCTTATCACGAGACTTTTGTAGGGTTCCCCCCACTACACGCACGCCTGAGCCGAGGTCCTAGCCTTTTAGAGGCACCCTCAGGCCTGCCGCTCCAAGCTCCGACTCGGGCGCCCTGCGAGGCTTTCCGCGGCAGTATATCTCCACCATATATTACTCCACCTGGGAGATGCCTCCCGTGGAGAAATCATCTCAGGGAGTGCTCGATTACAAGGCTCGAAGACAAGGTCTTCACCTTCCCCATAAAACCGGTAGATACTGTAAAGGACTCTCGGCCAACAGCTTAGGTCATTAAAATAAAATTGCTCGCTTGATTGAAAAGCCTCTGGACCTACCCCTCACGTTCTCCTTCTCGCATTTGATAAGACTGTCGCCATGTTTTCTCTTTCTGTAATACGTCAGTTTCATACATTAATTTATTCTATTCGTTCGAATATATTGGCCCATGGCTTGGCCTCAAGGCAGAGGTCCATCAAAAAAATTGCTTGGTATAAATAAATGAATAAATGCAAGTGGTTCCATTTGGTCCAACCGCGTCCAATTAGAGTCCCCTTCAAGGTAACCGGTCGCGGGCAAGCTCCGCTTGTCCACTCACTCGCACTCGCACTGTACTTGTTCTGAGCCGGATTCGTCCGGTTTGATCCAATTAAATCTCCGACATGGCCCTGCTGAGTTGCACTGTAAAAAATGTGGTCTGATAACACGGGCAGCGAAAGAAGTGTAATCAAGAAATAGTTGGTCCACATGAGGTCCGTTTTTTTTAATTCATGACTGGAAAGCTCTTGCCCTTCATCTCACCTGATGGCAAGTGATGATAAGGGCGAAGATGGAATCGAGCTTCATCTGGAACCCTCAACCGCAGAGGGTACCGCTATCTCATTGTAGACAGTCGGAAAACAATAATACTATTAACAATTTTATCATGGCGACAGATTTTGACAAGACGGTGGTAGCTAGCCGGGCGGACTTGAAAGAAGTCCTGCCACCAACCAAACCGTACACCCCTGGGGATCGAAACCGGGACCTTGCTAGATGGTATAAGAGGAATGCTGCCGCTCATTTCTCATCGCTGCGTTTACCGTTAGTCGCCTTGTGAGTACGACACCGACGGGAGAGTTAGTGGTGATGTCATGGAATTGAATTACTTAAATCATTATGTTCTGATTTACGTAATTCAATTCCATGCCAAAATATTCAATGACACACAGACCTACATCGAGATAAGCTTTGTACGGTGTCACTGCAAGGTTAACAATCAGTTAAACATTCATAATTGGGTATTATTATCATACTGACTGTAATTCCTAGCATTACTCCCGTATCTAATATAAAACTAAATTCGTACGTTTTTATTTTTCGAAATATGCTTACGAAAAAAAGTTTTCGCTTCGAAATATCATAATTGTTGACATAATAACGGCCTCGAGCATTATATATTATTTTATTTTAACTAAACTAAACTATTAAAAATAAAAAAATACTGAATTTAAAATGAACCATTTTCTCATTTTGTAACGTTTTAGAGGAGTGAAAACTATCGCTCGAGACAAGTACGCGAAAGGAAATGTAGGCATTGCTCGCGGCGCGTATCGACACTCCTGATGACCTAACTCTCATCACACAAAGTCAAATATGAACTCAATACCTGACGGGACCGACTGAGACTAATATCGTTTCCTCTGTTTACATCTTGCGTCCGAATTCCTTTCGCGAAGTCGTCTGTATTCTCTCACATGGATCTTCGTAAAAAGCAGCAATCGATCGCTCGCTCCTATGCGCCGCAGGCATCTAGAACTATGAATAGTTTAATGTAAAGATCAGTTTTGCAGTTATTCTTTTTAAATTCTTGACAGGCAGCTCTTAGCCTTCATCTCACTTGATGTTAAGTGACGATAAGGGATTCGAGCTTCACCTGGAACCCTCAACCGCAGAGGGGCTGGCTATCTTATCATACACAGACACAATAATGCTATTAACATTATTATTAAGTACTCATTATCGTTATTTGACGTCTCTGAGCGCGGCAGTGACAAACCACCAACCCGACTACAAATTCGTATTGCCTGGGTATCGAAGCCTCGGGACTTTAGTTCCGATGGGCTGTCTAGACCTAAGTGGCGGTAACAATTGCAGATATAGTTATTTCGGTTCCAGTCTGAAGCCAGTATCAGCCCGGTGTGTTATTCTGTGATCGCGACTTGGTATCGGGTCGGGCTTGGTGCCTCTGGCGATGGCGGCCGATCGATGGACGGGTTAAGCCGGTGAGGCCCAATGCGGCATTTGGGCACTGCACGCGTGGGCCAGACGCCGAACGGAACCAATCGCACATATATAGAGTGTGGAAATAAAAAAATAGTTGGTTCCCGGTTCGGTAAGCTTTTTGGGAATTCTACGAATGCAGTTATATTTCTTCATAAAAATAAAGGAATGTGTTCTTTCAGTAAATTAAGCTGTTTTAAAGATTTAAGGTACCCACTTTCTCTCCAGGGCCTGTTTTTATTTTCACACTGTCGAAGAGTGTCTGTCTAAGGCCATGTACACAAAACATCGGTGTGACGTCGCATAGTAAAAAATCGGCGAATTGATTCGCATCGAGCACTATTTCAATTTGATTTCACTTTGTTTTGACGCACCAAATCGCATTTACGTTGTAGTTTTCTGCGGCGCGAATTCGCATCGCAACAATTCGCAGTTCTGTGTGTTATGGGCTACAATTGTTACGGGCTCTAACTGCCGCACTCCAACGTCAGTTAACGTTAATGAATACTTAATGTAAAAAAAAATACAATCTCTAAACTAGTCGTTATTCTTGTCTGCTCTATGGTCTAGATTTATGAAATTTTTCAAACCTGGTTTAGTACTCATGAAACTTAATTGACGTCTCTGAGTGCGGCAGTAAGTGTCCGTTCATTCATGCAGACCGCTTGGAGAGGAGAGCGCTTTTTATCACACGTATAAATAGGAATTTCGAATCACTGTAATAAAGTTTATTTTTACGTTTCACTTCTTTTGTTATTCAGAAAGTTTGAGAGCAAACCTAACGCGCTTAGTGTGAAATAATAAGAGTAACCGACCGAAAAGAAAAAGTGTGAAACAACCAAAAACTCACTGTCAAATACACGGTAGGTAATAAACGAGACACAAATAAAATTGTCTAAATATTTCCAAACCGATTGTATATTGAGCAAATTCTTCGCAACACTGAGAAATTGTGGAATAATTGGAGTTCTTTAGGAGAATTGTATATTTCTGTATGGAGCAACTAGGAGCAAGCAATATTCCCGAAACGATTGCCGCAATTCATTGCGATTGCTCCAGATTGATCCATTACCTACAGTTGCCAACACAGATATTTATTATATCTGTGGTTGCCAAGCAATTATGCCAATAAAATTGCCCGTGTAAAAAGTGTAAGCACCTTTACACTCGCCGTGACCAATCTATCCTATCAGTCGGATAGAGTAATTAAAAGCAGTTGTTCTGGTAGAGCCGTCGGCGCCAGCGCCTCTGATTGATCGCGGTCCAGCACAGCTTCCACAAACATTCTCCGTAATATATGAACATACAATCGCCGTAGTTTTACGGCGACTCCCAGTTTTATCATCGGCTCTACGACAGGTTATTTAGAGTCCAACATTTGGTAGACGGCTTCAAAGTTCTATTTTTACGGAAGTATGCGAATTAAATTTAGATGGAGGGCGATTGTGTTTTTATTACAGTTGGGAAAGTAGGCGGGTGCACTGATGCAGTTCTTGTCGTAATCAGATCATCATCATCATCATCACCGGCCTTTTAACGTCCCTACTTCTGGGGCACAGGCCTTCCCTATGGATGGAAGGATACAGGGAGAGTGGGCCATAACCCACCACGCTACAGTATTAACGACTGCAGATGCACCCGGGACCAACGCCTTAACGTGCCTTCCGACGCACGGATTTCGAGATAGTAAATTTTCGGTCACCTATCCAATGTCCGGACTCAGTGACCATATACGCAATCGCCAAGCCACTGCGCTATCTAGACCCGCCACCATTATCTCAACCTCTTCAGACTTAAATACGTGCTGTAGATCTGAGAAGTCATTATCTTTTAACTGCTGCGTCATGATTTTCGGTAAGGCTGGGGAAAATCCTCGCAGCAAAAAGACGATGATGCTTGTTTGAGCTGAGCCGCCGAGGCCGGCGCGTGCGCAGGTCGCGATCGGAACGAATATAGAGTTATAGTTCAGTTGTATTATTTATTGGACAACGGCGCGTTCAGAGCTTTTGGTACGAGTTAATATTTTAGACTGTTGGCCTGCCGCCAGCGGGGGACTAGACGCTGATTTGCATACTAGCTCCGAAAACTATTTTTTTCAACACACACAGTCATGTTACTTTGTTTTCATGGTTGACGAAAGCCCTAAGGGGTTCGCCGAGGTGTCGCGTGCGTTAAAAAAAGACCGCGGCGAAAGTAAGCAAGCCATTCTGGTTGGAGAACAGCGTCAAACTCTAGTTTTGGTTCAAGTTGGGGTGACCTGTCCACGCGGATTAGTTTAGTCCTCTCGTCTTAACAAGCTGAACGTTTGTTTAGTAGAGTTTGGAGCACGATAAGGGTGTGCCCTACGCTACCTTTTTGATAATCGTTACGTTCCCATCACTCATGGGACTGTTACAACGGTAGAGAGAGCGGACACATTTCTTAAAGAAAGTCCGTCAGAAATATCTCGCGTCTATAAAAAGACGGGACACCGACCGTCGCGAAGGATTACAATGTAGGCACCTCACTGCCGCACTCTGAGACGTCATTAACTTTAATGAGTGCTTAATGTCAAGAAAAGCGGCTATAGTTTTGAACTGACATTTTTTGACATTAAGTACTCACTAACGCTAATTGACGTCTCTGAGTGCGGCAGTAATAATCGCGCGCGGCATCAGCGTAAACATATCGCACCGACCAACTCTGTCCATCAAACAGATCCATGAACAAATCGTCGACACATCGCCGCCCGCTAATGGCACAATAATCCCCGCGATGTGACCACCAGAGCACGTAAATCAATCAGTGCGATGGCGGCGGTGGGGGGGAGGGCGGCCTTGCGCGCGCGCCTCACCAAATAATATTAAAGTTCGCTCCACAAAAGAAGTCCCTCCAATAACGTTATTTTGGCTCTTATTGCAAAGAGTTAAGGTTTAAGCCAAGCGACTTGTTTCGTGGCGCGAACTCTACAGTAAAATGACGCGGCGTGACGTCGGCCGCCGTCACGTGCCGCCGAAATAAACAGGTCAGGCGCTCACGCACTTCCTCACACCTCGCTCGACGGCTAACATTACTACATTTACTATCCTCCTGCCTACACGTTGCGTTCTCACTGCGCGGTGCTTTAAAGAAGCAACCTCCTCTAGCAGATCCCTGTTCTAGTCTTTCACACGTTTGTATCGTTGTACCTGTTAATTTTTTTTACGTATTTGACCTAGATATGGAATGGAATGGTGACGAAACAGTCCATTGCCTCGCTAAACATTTATTTGCTTAAACAAATTCGGAACCGATTAATGGTAGTTGGAATATGTATTATGAATTCTAGCAACTGTATTAGTTGGGTATTACTATTAGGTATACCGTCAAGTCTTATGTTGAGAGTATTTGGGCTAAAGATCAAACGTTTCGTTTCGATGTAGAACAGAGATTCCTTTGTTACATGTGACTTCAGAAGACTAAACTGGTTGGATGATGCCTTAGAGCTATTTTGTCCCTATTTTGCCCCGCCAGTGGTAATATTATAGGGCTGATGCTGATAATTCTCTCCCCCCCCCCCATCTCTCTCATGGGTGTCATACAAGGCGCTAGCAATATACTATACTAAGCAATACTACCATCAATGTTACTAATTGGGATGATGCCATGACGTAACAGATCATCGAAACGACACAACCGCCCCGCGGCTCCTATCTGTACCTCTGACCCCATCGCCACCATAAAACCCATCAGGTATAAAGGCTCCCAGCCAAGGAGCTTATTGAATTGGACGCTCAAAAGCCACTTTGTAAAATTGGTTTCATTTTCAATATCAGTGGATAGCGATAGCGATCTGCTGTGAGGAAGGCGGTCGCCGGTGGCATACCGAGATTGATCGCGTAGTGCTCGACATGGGGACGGGGCCACGAGTGATGTGGCAAATGGGAAAAGGAAACGGCTCGGCGGACGCTGCACACCCATCCATCCAGGAGCTCATTCTGTTCGAGCCACGAGTCGAACGTGGGACTCTACCTCAAGAGCAGAGTCAGCAGCGAGGTCACCTACCTACATACAGCAGACGTATCTATCAACGGTTTAATGTAGAGATCAACGTAAGTTCTGCAGCTATTTTTTTATTCTTAGCGAAGCTCTTGCCCTTGACCTCACCGAAGATGAAAATCTCGCTTCACCTGGAACCGTCAATCGCAGAGGGGCTGGCTATCTTATCACACATTGTCGGAACACAATAATGCTGTTAACATTATTATTATGGCGACAGATTTTGATAAGACAGGCGGACTTGAAAGAAGTCCTACCACCAGCCAAATCGAGCACAAACTTGTACCCCCGCGGGGATCGAACCGAATCTTAATTACGTTGTGCGAACCACTAGCCCACGGAAAAAAACAACTTGAGTGAATCCTCGCTACAGCGCTGCCTCGCCTTACTTGCCGTACTCGTCGAAATGTATTGTTCAGCGCCCGCCCCCTCCAGCATATTCCGGGCGGAATTATTCCCGAGGGAGGTCGCTGTGCCAAGGGGCTTTTGTATCGTTGCATCGCTTTTAATTTATGACAAGAGCCAATGCCAATTGTCCCCCGGGACTCTGACACAGGCTCGAATCGACTAGTTGATATCTGACGCGCTGATAACAGGCCCCGACTGATTACTTTATTACATTACTGTTGTGACAAGTTTTACAAGAACTATCTTCAGACAGACAACGCGCGCGACAGAAAGATTTTGAGTGACAGTTTGAGGATCTTCTACTTCGTATGCTTCATTGCTAATGGTCGTGAAGGTCTGACCATTCAACAATGTTACTCCACGCTACTCTGTAAGCAGCTTGTTTCGGAGTCATACTAAGTCCCGTTAGGTCCAGACCATCATCTAACTAAATTTCTAGTTTGATGATAACTAATTGCCGTGAGGTGCCGTGTGGAGACGGCAGAGTAGAATACAATTGTCACCACCCCAAATCTCTCCCGTGGGTATCGTACAAGGCGACTAAGGATAAATCAATTATGAGGAATGGGCAGCAGCGTTCCTCTTATACCACCTAGTAATAGTACTGCAACTTTTGTGCCCGATAAATAGTATACTATAGCATCAGCTGAGGGCAAACCCGTCACCTTTATTACAAACATAATAAGGTTTACCGGTCCAGCGTCCCTGACGGCAGCCGGCAGGTGACGGCTCCCAATATCCGTTCGGAACGGCTCAGGTCGGTCTGGAACCGCGCCACGCTTCCGCCAAGCGATAGTAAGGTACACTAATAATCTGGAAACTTTATCTTGATAACGCCCGTACGAAATGTGGAGATTGTGCGTCGCACCGCTGATACTGACGAGCTCACACAGATTGCTGCTGATAACGATAACCCCGGTGAAGAGCCCGTCACTCCTGAAAGACGATCGTCAAATCAAAGCTGATTTTATTAGGGAACATGAGATCTAGTTCTTGTATTGGTAATGTCTCCCATGCTGGACTGGGAGCGAAGACGTTACGTAGAATGTGCCAGCCCCGAATCATTCCAGGGGTTTCGTAAAAGTTGTTCGCAAGAGCCGTTAGTTTTGGGTACACGTTAATCATTTATTAGTTATTTCCAAATACTGTATGTTGGTAATTCTGAATAAATAAATAAATAATTCGACTAAGGGAAATTGCCCTTTGCACCTTGGCGCAACCGAATGGTGAAGGGCAGGCGGCCGGCTGTAAAACCTAAGCCAAAACCTTGAGCATGGATTGGAATGTTGTCATCCCAATCACTCTCTCCGTTCATCGGTCTCTCGACATGGTCCTTTCCGTCTCTTTTCTATACCTTCATTCATCGCTAGCACCTTTGGATGGTAAGCCATTGGGATGCCGTCTATAAATGACAGAGGAAACATACTGCGCCGACCCCAGATAAACTGGGAACAGGGCAGGAGGAAGATCTACTCGAAGCCGTGTAGCCAATACGTGCACGTAATATCCAATGCGCCCAATTCGAAAGGATGACAGTAATGTTAGTGATAATATAAAATAAGATTTACAAACACAATAAAACAGGCTTGCCAGTTGCTAACGAAACAACATTACACCAAAGACGTACAGGCATACGTGACCTTTATACAAAACAGTTGGGCATTATCGTCTCGTAAAAAATTACTGGCGAAGCATTCGTTGCAATCGACACCTGACTTGTAAGGTGAAACTTGAGTCGCAGGACTTAAAAATCGCGACCGAACACACGACACGGAAAAACGACCCATTGTTCGCATTTCAATCTATTTCGCGTCCGGACTCGAAATACCTGTCGTATGCGGAGTTTTTACATTTACACTCATCTACTGCAAGAGAGACGCAAATCAAAGAATGCTTAGACAAATTATGTGTTCTACATTTATGACATTAAGACTAAATGTTCCAGGAATTTAACTAGCAGCTGTGTCTCTTTTGTATTTGAGAGGCGATTTGTTACCGAAACTCTGTTATGTTCCAGACGCGTCTCGGCCGAACGCTATGGTATTCAGAAGAGTAATGTTTTCGGATTTTATTGCGACTTAGAGACATTATATCTAAGTGCATCAACCGAGGCAGCTTCGAGCATCGTTGTTGGTGTGGAAGGCCCTCGGATCGGGCTAGTAGTTTCTGAAATTATTTTTTAGCGTCAATTAGCCGTGAACACGCAATACCTAATTTTAGACCCTGAAACCGTTTGCCGGGCGTCAATCGGCACTCGCCTGTTAAAATAGTCCGACAAGAATGAACCGGCGGCTCTTGTTCGGGGTTCGGCGGCCATGGTGGGTCCAATACAGAGGCGATGCTCGATGCAGCATTCACGTTGCAATCGCAATGACAACATCGACGCGAGGTCTCTTCGTTAGCAGCAGATTAGCGGGTACGCTGTGAAAGTTGTGAACTGGTCAAACTGTTAGTGAGCGTTTGATCTAGCCGTCTCTCTCGTACAGTCCGACTATGCAAGACGAGTGAATGTGACAGTTAGATTAGGGCCACTCACTTTCCGTGAAACGTTTTCTTTACAGCAGTCCGCCAACTCCACATATTTCTGTTTCTAAGCGGTATGGACGCTTACAAATAAAAGCGTTGACATGCTGTTGCCTCGTGTACCTATGTCAGCACAGTCGTGAGTTTCCTTCCTTATTTATTTCACCTGGGCGTTTCCTTATCAACGGGTCAGAATCACTAGGAAAGGATAAGGAGGCCCTGATGCTTCTTGTATGTCTGAGAGAGAAAAACTGACATACACACAATTGCGGCTGCCGAAATGTGCATGGTATACATTGTACATACATACCTAAATCACGCCTATATCCCCGAAGGTGAATTAACACCTACTTTTCGCCAATTAAGCTAAGTCCTATGTTAGGTGGCGAGCCTATTGCCATCTATTGGGCACATAAATCGCAGTAGATTGCTATGTGGTACAAGAGGAATTCCGCTGCTCAGTACTCATTTATGTCTTTTCCCTAAGTCACCTTGTACGACACCCGCGGGAGAGATGGGGGTGGACTGTTCTGAATTCTGCTCTGCCGTCACCACTTAAAATTGCGCAGTTTGTTTGGAACCGGCGCAGTATGTTTCCTCTTCCATTAATATCGAGCCTTTCACACTCTTTTGTTTCACATCATCCATCACACCGGAACGGTTTTAATGATGAATGAAGAATGTACAGAAAAGTGATGGAAAGGACGGTGTCGAAAGGCCGATGATCGAAAAAAGTAATGATTGGGATGACAAAATTTCAATAGTTCAATCCGTAAAGAGGATACGAGGAAGAGTTCGTGCTGAACTCACGTCTGAGGAGAGTGGAAGAGGAAGAAATCTTGAGCCGATTCTACATAGAGTAGGAGAGGGAAGGGAGAAGACTGCAACATTGTTGCTGTAATCTTTTTGCTTTTAATGTTAGAGTTTCAGCAAGTTACGTTATTTATCTTAGAATTCCGCATCAACTAAAATATTTCTTCTATCTTTATTTATCTTCATTTGACGGCCGCCTTGGTCGAATGCTCAGATTGCTGGGAATTGGCCAAGAGGTTCGAATCCTGGTAGGGGCAAACTTTGTGTTGACCACAAATGTTTGTTCCCGAGTCATGGTTGTGTATATGTGTATGTAGTATATTTTCAACATTTATATGCATAATTATATTAAAAATATGTCCGTCATCTAGTATCCATAAAACAAGTGCTTTGGCTACTTACTTTGAGTTAGTGTAAAAATTTCGAAGTTCTTCTGACCAGTTTTTCTTTGTCGTTTAAAAACTTAGTTATATTAATAACAAGCTATAGTCATCACCCCAAATCTCTCGCAGTTGTCGTAGAAGGTTAAAACAATGACAAGGAATAGACACAGCAACCTAGCAATATGTATACTTTTAATACACCCCTTCGGAGATATAGGCGTCATTTAATGTATGTATGTAAGTAAAGTTTACCAGCAATCAGCCCGTTTGATCATCAAACATTATCTATTTGTAGTGCTACAGTGCTAGTGGTTATGTTTGTTTGTCAGATAAATAAATGTTATGTGCACTGTCACACCTCTGCTCGATATCTAAGTACCTACGATAACATGGTGCAGTTGAACTTTGGATATAATTTATTAAGCCCTATAATCTTTTAGGCCCTGTAAACTATTAGGCCCCTGTTAACAGCAAGTGACCCCGATTCACGCAGCAGTGACCATGGCATTAGCGACAACGCCTGGGGACGCATTGTGGTGCGTGGTGAGCGCGGTAGGCGGCGTGGTGCAGTGGTCGTGCGCTCAAGGCCGCCGCTGCAGCGAGCCCCGGCTCGTTACAGCATTGGCAACCGGTCACTCGGTTTGTTGTGATCTCACACGCCTACGTCCGCGCCGACATTACGTACAATTATGTCAATTTATGTCGCACGGTGGCGGGACAGCGAGCGCCATCTGCCGCGGCGAAGCCGAGGCTCCGCGTCACGTGCGGCCGGGCGCCTGCATTACCGACGCGCCGCCGCCCCGCCAATGGCGGCCGCGGCTGCTGCACCGACGCGCCGCCTCCCGCCAATCGCGCGGCCCACCACTCCGCTCGCAGTGCACACATGTGACCGGCCGATGGCCACACTTTGCATTATTTTCTCGTTACCCGGCACACATAAAGTTTATGACGGCGGTGTGTTTGTTTTGATGTTTGTTTACGAACGGTCTTTACATAGGATAATGCACCGGAACGGTGAGTTTTTCCTTTAATGTTCCCATTATAGTAAATAGACCAGTGACGCCTCTGCCGGGGAAATTGGGAAACAGCAGGCGGAGAGAGTGCACGCGCTATGGGACTGTTACCTCCGCCTGCGGATAGATGGCGCCAGTGCCAGTGCCCGACTAAATATAGACTAATGTAAACATTGTACAATGTTAAATCACTAAAAATAATCAAAATTATTACATCATGACACGTGAGGAGCGTGTTGTTTATTATACTTAAGGCGCGTAAAAGTTTAATGAAGTGCTCATTCTGAGCGAATGAGTGGATGTGGCTGCTTTTATTTAATAAATATTTAAGTGTTGGACTATCGTCTAGGAAGATTTGTTTTGACAAATGTATCAGCTAGTTACGTTCTCTTATTACATTTTGTATATTATTAGAATTTTTAAAGATACATTACTGCGTGGCGGCTATAATTTATTTTTAATCCTACGATAAACTACGATTGATTACTACATAGGTGCAATGGTCTCTATACTTACTGCCTTCATAAGACAGAATGGTATCTAAAAAATCACTTTTCTGATACATGTTGTAATCAGTACTTTAACTGATAGCATTAAGTTGTTTTATCTTTTATTCTGTCTAGAATTACTAATTACCTATTATCCCATAAATTTGAATGAATTTAGTTAAAAAAACAATACCTATATTGATTAACTCTATCTTGGTTGAGATAGAGCTGAGTAGCTTATGGGGACAGTAGTATAATTAGTTCCTGCATCATATCATCATCATCAAGTTGGTCTCAAAGATGTCAGAACTTCGGGACAATCGGGATAGCCACTGATAAGCTTGATCATAAATAATATGCCATCAATGTCACGGCGCGGCGTTTAGATAAAGTAAGAAGGCGATGATTATCCTCACATAGCTCATGGTAAAGTTTTCTGAAATGCATTATTGATCGGTGCATTATGGATTATTTATGACAACATAAGAATTTAACGAACCGTGGTTGAATCCTTTTAATACGTGATCGGTATGCTAAAAGGCTTAGAACGAGGGAGCAATATTATATTATATGTTTTAATTGCATTCATATAATATTACGAATTTCATAGACTTTAATATACTGAAAACTACTTGTTGGATGTGAGCATCAAATAAGGGCTCGAAGCCCTTATTTGATGTACGTACGTGTCTACGTACGTGTCATTGTACGTGTCTAGATCCCGATTCCGATCAGCAAACACCCTATCCTGTAGGTATTCCTAATCTGTAATTAAATTTTAATGAGTTTCGCTTACGATCAAATGTATTGACATTTCGGTTCAAAGGGTCGAGATCAAGATGGTTAACCAAACAGTCATTATTATTGTCCTCGAATCAGTAGATAAATTTGCCTAAGCATTTGCAAACTCTCTATTTCTCTATCTAATGTGCAGTGTAAACAGTCCGAAAGATTTTCATATCGTCGCGATCGAATCAATTGAGTTCATTTAAGTTGTTTGTTTGTATTTGACAAAAAAATCATATAAAATACTTAACGGACCCAAAAGAGATCCTTGAGGAACGCAACCAGCCAGATATGTACTGTATACTGTACAGTAGACATCAACAACTTGTGAACGGTTTCGATTTTTTTTGTATCATTAAATTGCTTAAGATCAAGTGTATTATTTTCATCAACCAGCAAAATTTAATCTATAAATCTATGGCTACACTGATTATAGGAACCTACTGTAGGTAACTCACGAAATAAGTGCTATTTGGAATAGTTAAAATAAATGTTATTATTCTCTAAACGAGAAAAACGCTACACAATTCCAAAGTCAGGACTTGGTAACAATTTATCAAAAGGGAAACTTTTAAATATTACAGAACCTAACATTTACACCAAGAATTTTTATATCAATTAAGAATTAATAAATTGTCTATGTCGTCTCCAATTGTAAATTTAATTCCTCACGAAACATAAGATACATATTTATATGTAAATCTTCGTGCGTCTGTTGCATACACAGCAATTAATAGCTAATAACATACCTACAGTAGTCATATGATTTCAATACAATTGAAGATTACTAATTAGAAAATTGGAATTCCTTAGATTTCATCTATGGATTTTCTAGCCATTCTTGTAATGTTATTAATATTAAATGCCACGTAAATGTGGCTCCTATTAGTACTTATTAAAAAATACATACATAAATCACGCCTATATCCTCGTAGGGTAGGCAGATGTGAATTAACACTCACTTTTATTAAAAAGTGTTGTTTATTAACTATTATTTTTTTGCAAAAAATCATTCTAAAACATTTGAATGTTACCTACACCTACTTATGTTTTGCTTAGGATTAGGAATCGTCTGATTTGCAGAAACGCCCTCTCGACAACGAGTAACGCATTACTTTGTGTGAAGCATACTTTTAGTACCAATAGCAATTTATTCGGCTCATGGACGCTAGAGGGCGCCCGCCCCGGCGGCCTTGTCTGTAATAAGCATGACACGCACGACACGGCACGAGGCTGATTAATTCTGCACATTTCAATGCATCCTATAGAAGAGACCGCATAATAGTACAACAAGCCGTGTTTATCATGGTATGCTGTAATATATTCATAATTTAACATGTACCTACACATAATTGTACAGCAATTAAAATTCGCTTAAAATTTTCTCGAATAAATAGTTAGGTCCATTGGCAATAATATGTAGAGTCCTAACTATTTGAAGTATAAGGATATTATTACGACAGTGTTTGTCGTCGGGATGAGATTTTAAAGCTACTGTTACCGCATGTAGAGCTTACTAGCGTCTTTTATTAGTGAGATAAATCCAGTTTCGCACAATTTCCGAGTTTTACGTTAAATAACTAACGTGAAGTAAGTTTTCCCACAATGCTTGGGTTCAGAAGCTTTTTTGTTTTTTTTTGCCTTTATTCTGCAAATCTGCACCACTGTCTTACAGCAATCATCTCTAAAGCCCAGCAAGTCCCTGAAACAAATTAAAAGTAGGGCAGTATGTAGGTAACATTTCATCGCACTCGATACATTTGCTTAGAGGCATACATTTAAAAATACGATTTGTCATACAGTGCAGAATATGAGATAGTGTAAACATAGTGGGCTAGTGGCGGTCGATGGGCACGGAACAGAAACCCGGTAACGTTCGTGTCTTGTGTACTTGAGTGGTCGCAGCGACAATGTTGCAGCACCCGGCACTGAGCGCGTTTGCCCAGCCATGCATATCGCGGGACATGCCTGCGCCTGCGCACATGACGTACTGGCAAGTGACTGTTGTCGGCGGGAATCAATTGCATATGGTCCGTAGTGACTGTCCGCTCAGTATGCCAAAATACTTAGGGCCTGTTCCACAATCGACAAGTAAGTTCTAAGTAGCTCACTTCGCAGATCATTTGACAGTTGTAATACGAAATATATGTCAATTAAACTGCGAAGGAAGCTACTTTTAACTTACTTGTCGATTGTGAAACAGGGCCTTAGAATTAGAATTTCCTAATTTTATGATTTAATTCAACAAAGAAAATTACAGCCTTGCTTGATGCGGAAATCGAACTTGAATTTTTATAACTATTTTAAACCACAATTTTGTTTGTAATAACATTTCTAACATTTTTATAATGTTCAATTAAAAATCACAAATAATAATTTTATGAGTTTTTAACAACATTATCAAACCGTTATAATAATTATAAGGAGTGTTATAATATAAGTAGTGTAAACAATTAATTGTCTTTATGTAGTTTTAATTTTTTTTAATTTACACAGAAACTAGTTTAAACTTGTAAGGGAAATGGGCACAGAGGAGACACAATAACATCGTGCGTTTTATATAATAGAGTGTCCGCTTGAGGTCATGAAAAGTGGTAATTTACTACCTAGAGCGATCGCTTCGCTGCAGTATTAATCTTAGTACTCTCAGTAGGCTTGCCTTTAGTATGCAAATATGTAGTTATATTAAAACATCAGCTATATACCTATATCATTATCTATGCGTTCAGATAGCAGCTGTAGCGCAACCTGCCACGCTATACACACATCATGTAGCGCACACGGCACTCAGTTATACGCCAGTAATACTAGTGTTTGTTCTGCGCCGGCGCATTGCGCACGCATCACTTTTGCTTTTACCCATTCCATTCAGTTATGTTGTTTTCTTTTCAGATTTCCTGAACCACGGGGCTAGCTTCAACAAGAAATACGGTCAGTACCGTGTAATGGCCCCGCTGCAGCCTGTACACAGTCAATCTCGATCGCGATCCGCGATCAATATCAATGATCACGATCCAGATTGATTGTGTTGTGTGATTGGATCGTGATCATAGATTTTTATAGCGATCGTGATTGACTGTACAGCCATTGGGTAGCGCGGTTATCTCGGCCATGACTGGCGCGCGGCACTGGCGCAGCATCTTACGTCTACCACCGAAATGTTAAGATATTATTAATTCATTTCGTGGTAGGACGTTCACGACACACTGGCTTGACTCTCGCACTCTGCTCTGTATAGCTACGAAGAATTAAAATAATTGCATCCAAAAATAAATACTTATTAATTTATTTCATTGCTCATGTTATTAACTCTATGTTATTATCTTTTCGTTTATGAATGAAACGTAGAGTTACGAATGTCGCGACAGTACAATAAAAACTTCAATGTACTGATCTAAACCCTTGTTTATGATGTTCACTATCTAGTTGCTGGTAGTCTACAATTAACCCTTTAAAATATAAAAATGTACCAAGGGTTTTTATTGGGCAGTAAAAACTTGCACAAAATAATTTTAAAGATGTCAATACACACTTCCCGCTACATTGCAAAAAAACTCAATGTGGTGCTAAGGCGAATTTGAATTCTTTCTTCCTTCAGGCCTTCTCTTAGATCGATCTCCTTTCTGTGCTATGCCACAAGGGAACAGCAGCCTGGGACACCAGTGGACCGCTCGGGGCGACACGTGGTCTGCCTCTGGACCCCACGTGCCGCTCACGTTGTTCCATTGCTTCCACCGTTTGCATTCGCATACTTACATACATACGTACGCCTTTCTCTCACATGTAGAAATCAGTTTCCACTTGCTACGATCCGTAGGCACTTAGCTTCATCCAATCTCATTTATGTCCTCGCTCGTGCATGCCCGTCAGTTTCGGGTACTCTTGTCTTGTCCCTTTTTAGGGTTTCGTATGCAAAGGGTAAAAACGGGACTCCGTCCGTCTGTATTCAATATAAGACAGATTCATATAAGACAGTTGAAATTTTCACAGATGATGTATTTCTGTTGCCGCTATAACAACAAATAATAATAAACAGAATAAAATAAATATTGAAAGGGGCTCCCATACAACAGATAGATTTCCCCCCCATTTTTTGGCACCCTTCGTGGGCGAGTCCGACTCGCACTTAACCGGTTTTTTTTAAACAAATTTACTTACCTAATTACGGTGAACTTTCCTCACGTTGTCCCAACGCGTGCCCCAGTAGCACTGCACGTGGAGAAAATCACCTCGTAGAAAAGAAAATATTTTCCCCCCAATAAATGCCGAGACAAAACTGTTAAGTGATGGAGGGAGATTTTGTCCACGTCTCGTGCGAGGCGGTGATATTTATTTATTTATTGTGATATCAAACAACGACCCCCACCAATGAACCCTCTGCGCCGGAGTGGATGCCGCGTGCCGCTACCTACTATGCTACGCTTCACGTCTACGGGCGGGACGCTACGACCCCCCACCCCTACGGACTACGGGGCCCGCTGCCTCCCGACCAACCTCCACGAATCAACCCTTGCCCAGAGTCTGCCGCGAGCCGCTACGCGCTACGGCGCTACGGTGGACGTCTACGGGCGGGACACCCCTACAGGCTACGGGGCCCGCCGCCCAAACAAAATTCTTTTGCAAGCTATAGATCAGTGTGTTTAAAATAACTGGTTTCCGAAGTTTTAGTACTACAAGTTTCTAAAGGTTATTAAACTTGTTATTCATAATGAATTTTCTGTCAACTATACCTTTTTTGGTTACATATCAAAGGAAATACCGCAAGGGGACGATTTGATGCTTAAAAATAATATTTTTTTGTGTCCCTATTTCAACTCGCCCCTTCGCAAGGGGCGAATCACTACTTCAAAATAAATAAAAAACGGGACGAGTTGAACATTTTTAATCAAAAGGTGCAAGATCCAAGGGGCGATTCGAGGTCGTAACCCACACCCCGTAGGCCTAGCACAGGACGTGGACAAAAATCTCTCTCCACCACTCGACAGTGTTTTGTGTCGGGATTCGTGAGAGTTGGGGGGAGAGGAAAACGTTGTCTTTCCCCCTAGGAGGACTGTGCGACCCGTGCTGCGGGGGGCAGGTCTCACGTGCGGAGCAATTTGGGGAAAACAATTTCAGCAAGTCGGCTTGTTAGAGTCGTATCCGGAAGGTCGGGCGAGGGGACGGTTGCCATGGCGACGGTGTCCACCTGCCCGGGCTTCCCGCTAATGAGGCGCCGATGGAAGGCTGGCCAAGGCCTTCCCTCTACAGAGGCCCTGCGTCTCCCTCTTACACATAGGAAACACCTTATGCTCATAGTTTACATAGATACATAAAATCACGCCTATATCCCCGAAGGTGTAGGCAGAGGTGAACGAAAAAACACCCGCTTTTCGCCAATTAAGTTAGATCCCATCCCATGTATTAATTCTCCCATAGAGCAGAAAATGGAAAAAATCTACCCCTAAGGATACTGGTCTAGAGCGCTCTACTCGCACACACTTGCTACACTGCATATAACACGTGAAATAACGTACAGTTATTTACCTTTGTCACATCAAACTCAACGTTATTTACTTCCTGCATAGAAACTTCCATAAATGTAGTTTACTGCATTCTAAGCAGTCCTTGTGGTATCATGGATACTAATAATACTTATAATAGCGAATGCGTCCTGTTTGTCTGTTTAGTAGTCATTAAGCTGCTGATGTGAAAAATAGCTACGTTGATATCTAATTAAATCAATTGGGTTTTTATTCTCTCAATCGGTGTTTTAATGCAAAGGAATATCTATCAATATTTCATACGCCAGTGTAGGTACTATGAAACAGCCAAAGAGGGTTGGTGGCGGACAGGCGGCCGGCTGTAAATCCGAAGCCAAAACCTTGAGTAGTACGGGTGGAAAGTAGTCATCCCAATGTTCTCTCAGGCCTCACGACATGGTCCGTTCCTCCGTGTGATGGATGATATGAATCAAAAGGGAGTGGATGGCTTGATGACGTCTGACCGATATAAATGGACGAAAAACACCTACTGTGCCGACTCCAGGCAGACTGGGCACAGGGCTAGAAGATAGGTGTATGGATAAGTACTATAAAAACCTCCTAATATAAGATTCCATGTCAGTTTTAAAGCCTTTTAACGAGATAATTGTTTGTCATCGTAATCGTGTGTAGTGATGTGACACATTCAAAGTTACATCGTCGATTCAAATGGTATATGAGGAGCGCATTCTCTCACATCGTGACCGTGTGGTGACGGCAGAGTAGAATACGATTGTCACCACCCCAAATCTCTCCCGTGGGTGTCGTACAAGGCGACTAGGGATAAATCAGTGATGAGGAATGGGCAGCAGCGTTCCTCGTCTACCATTTAGCTATGTACCTACTGCGACTTTTGTGGCCCAATAAATGGCAATAGGCTCGCCACCTATTACATGGGACCTAGCATAATTGGCGAAGCGTGGGTGCTAGTTCACCTCTGCCTACCCCTTCGGGGATGTGGGCGTGATTTATGTATGTATTATCTCACATGTAATGATCGCGGGCTCACTCTCAAACTACATCGAACGTTAAGGCTTAAGGGTTCGATTGGTGCCACTCTCGTTGCCCGGAGTGCCGCGTTTTTAATTAACGTATTGAGCGACGTTAATTGTGCTCATGAGGCTGTGTAAGTAGATGTCGGGTATCGAGGTGGATGTGTAATCGATTGATTATACATACATAAATCACGCCTATATCCCCGATGGGGCAGGCAGAGGTAAACTAGCACCCACGTTTTCGCCAACTATGGCAGGTCCCATGTAATAGGTGGCGAGCCTATTGACATTTATCGGGCACAAAAGTCGCAGTACTTTGCTAGGTATAAGAGGAACGCTGCCGCCCATTCCTCATCACTGCTTTATCCTTAGTCGCCTTGTACGACACCCGCGGGAGAGATTTGGGGTGGTGACAATTTATTGTATTCTATTCACCATACGGTTGTTATTATGATATCCGTAAACGTGGATAGGATTGGATGCATATTTGAAAAAGGGGCACGCACGACACGCTTGCGTCTCCTTCGGTTTCTTTTAGGTTTTGATCTAGTCCTACTTACAGGTACTTTTCCCAATATTGCAAAAAAAATGTTATTAGTTTTTTTGCTTATACCGTAAAATTGATTTTAGCGTTTACTACAATTGTGTTTTTTTATTAGCAATCGGGTATTTAATGTCTCCAAAATGGGTATAATTTTATTTAGTTATTCCGAACTCGTAAACAATATTTTAAATAGTTTTTAAGGCTGTTTTAATTGTAGCTGTGGTGTACTTCAGTTTGGATTGTTACTATTATTAAAATCGGGTTCATATGTATAGTTTTTACATCATTAGTACTCGGTACTACTCGGTATATTATAATTAATTTACAAAAAACGAAGCTATAATTTAGTCTAATATGGAATAATTTCCCTGCATAAAAACTGTATTAGATGTTATTTATTGCATCTACCTCAATTTATTATTTTTCATGGACATATGCAAAAACATGAACCTCACCATTCATGTCACTAACGTTAAATTTTATAAAAAAAATTACGTCATATTTAAACGGCGTACCGTAATTAATAAAAGATACTCTTTAAGAATAAAACACGTTTCAATTAAAAAGTAATGGACAATAAAGAAGCCTGCCTGCCGCAGTGATTAATATTTACGATGTATAAAAACATTGTGAATGCAATAACATGAATAACATGCAATAACAGGGAGTCATCATAGAAAACCATTTACTTGTTTAAATCCAGATGAAACCCAAAGGTGAGATTACTACAAGGAAAAGCGGTATTGGATCCAGTGGCAATATAATATGACGCTACGTGAATAACCTTATCAGTGACGAGGCATATCGTCAGCTGTCATAGAGCCTTCACCCTGACCGCGAAAGGCATAGCGGGAGTGCACTCGCATCTACAGCGCGTTCACACTTATTTTACCTCAGACGTTCCATTCACGTTTTATGTGAGAGAAGGATACTCATATGGCATTTCCATATGTTAGAGCAGGAGTGTAGTTACGATGAGAAGTGTCCGACGCACCGTACCGCTACGCATTTCGGAACGCAAAACCGTCACATTCGACCGATGAGCCTGTAAACACGGAGGGGGGCACGCCACGTGGACGCCCCCACGCCGCCCCGCCCCACGCCGCCCACGGCACTGAGCCCGCTGCCTGCGATCGTTGTTATCGTGCATTATTCTTCTCACTGCCGCACTCAGAGGACGTCAATCAATTTTAATGAGTAGTTAATGACAATTTTTTTTTATTTAAATCTAGACCATAGACCTGAATATTATAGCGACTGGTTTTGAAGTGATTTTTTTTTTGTGCCCGAATATTTGAAAGGGCAACCCAACCCTCGATGCGGGTGGGAGGGGGAACGCTACTGGTTTTAACAAGTTAAAAGGACCCGACAAAAAACCACTATTTTCTGCCTTACCCGGGAAAGGATCAGTAGCGGTCGCCCCCTAGGAAGAGGGTAACGCAAGCGCTTTCGCCAGGACTAAAACATAGCTGGTGCATACGCGCTAGGAGCACGAGTCGGCCGGTACGAGTCGATTAAGTACCTTCTCGTGAACGTTAATTGACATCCCCGAGTGTGGGCAGTTGAC
>OZ008338.1:27974128-27991038 GCA_963931975.1 Cataclysta lemnata
CCCCCGCCGCTGCAGCACTTCCGCCTCGCAGGTACGCCGCCGGCGCCCGGTGCTTGTACACAAACACTGCGATGGGGACGTTAAAAAGGCTGGTGATGACGCAGAAAACTGCAACACGTTTTGGTGCGGAAAGGGAGATACAGGAAAAAGACACAGCACTATGAAACTGAAGAAATCAGTTCGCAGGTTCTTGCGCAGTTTTGTGTACAAGCCCTGACACGGAGGACATTGACGGGTGTGCACCTCCCGAGGCGTTGACCCGGCGATCGAGGCGCTACGGCTGCGCCGGCGCAGCGCGTCGCCTTATCGCTCTGACCCTGACCGTGTAACGCGACCTTCACGCGCTGCCCAGCCGGCGTGCTCGCGACTCCTGGCACGTTACTTGACGCTCTTTACCTGAGAAACTCATGCTCAATCACACTGAACGCTGCTCTGAATCCAATACGGAATGTCCTTTACAGCGTGTTTACAAACAAAACGACAACTCTCAATTCATCGAGCGTATTTTGCGACTTAATCTTTGAAGTGGAATCAAGGACTCCAGCTACTGTTTTTGGGAGCCGAATTCCATTGAATCTATCAAATTCTGATGACTTCTCTGTCTTAAATAACAATTTTCACTTCTCATGCTCTGAAAGTGCTCATTTGTGCAGGATATAGGCTGCACAAAATCGAATTTTGTGAAATTAAGGCAAAGAAAATGAGCCATGCAGCCAAACACAATGAGAAATTCAGAGATAGAATTTGTTATTTTTTAATATTTACTTAAATTTATTTGCCTTATGTGTTTTTTAAGATATAAAAGATATTAAAATTTTAATTCAAGTAGGTACGGTAAGTTATTAAATTAATTTACGAAAATTATTATTTCAAAATTAGTTTAATACTTGGCTGTATAGGTCTGCAGCCCAAACCTAATATCACTGGGAAAAACTTTTCCTTCGGTTTTTTTTTCGGACTTTTAGCAGCCCTCGCCTTCGGCTCGAGCTGCTAAAAGTCTCGTACAAAAATGATTCGTTTTGTGCACTTGATGGAAAATCTACTATTAACGTTAATGAGGACTTAATCCAAAACAATTTTTGTGTAAATCTAGACCTAGACCTGGTAGGAATATCGACGAAAAGCACGCTAAGGAACCCTTTAATTTTTAGGCCGCTACCTTCCACTGAAAGAAATGTCATCACTGCACATGTAAAATGTTGTCAAACACATCCCAGAAAAAGTTTAGCCTCGTCTTGTGATCCTAGTGAACTACCGCGACGGTCAAGGTAGCTCGTGCCTTTTCGACTCACAACTTTGACCCACTTCGTGGAAGTTTCCTCTTGACCTGATTTAACTTGATACGAGTGAAAAGCATAGCCTCAGAGCACATAATATCACTTCATCGGACCAGAGCCTTCAAGAGATTGAAAAAGTAGTGTTTCTTATTAGAACCGATGCTCATCATCCTAATTATTCTAGTGCCCTAACAGGGTTAATAATAAAAACTGAATATCAATAAAAATGCTTAGATTAGGGTTGAAGGGCTGGTGACAATCATCATCACCAGCCCTTTAACGTCACCACTGCTGAGGCACAGGGCCTTCCCTTAGGATGGAAGAATATAGGGAGAATGGGCCATAACCCGCCACGCTGCAGTATTAACGACTACAGATGCACCCGGGACCAACGGCTTAACGCGCCTTCCGAAGCACGGAAGAACTCGAGATAATACATTTTTCGTCAACCATCCAATGCCTGGCCTCAGCAAACATTGCTTAGTTTCTGCAATCGCAGACCAAAGGCGTTCTTTTTCTTCTCCCTGTTCTGTTCCCAGTCTATCTTCATATCGGTCAGACGTCATCAAGCCATCCACTGCCTTTTGATTCATATCATCCATCACACCGTAAAGTTGCTAGTGATGATTGAATGTATAGAAATGAGACGGAACGGACCATGTCGAGAGACCTATGAATGGAGAGTGTGATTGGTATGACAACATTCCAATGCATACTGCTTAAGGTTTTAGCTTAGGTTTTACAGCCGGCCGCCTGCCTGACACCATCCCTCTTTGGGTATGCTGTTGTTAGTGGTGTGCCGTCCACCATTTGGGTGCCCCGAGGTGCTTTTTGGTCTATATCGGGCAATCTTAATCGACATTTACGACACCCATGGGATGAGTCGGGGCTGGCCCCGAAGAAGCGCGTTAAGCCTCAGTAAACATTTCTTAATTCAAATATCTTGCATGACCCTTTCTCAGAATCTTGGAAACGCGTCGTTTTGCTCGAAGATTGAATGCGTAAATTTCAGTAGAGACCATTCGTGTTTCAGCGTTGCCAATTGAATGAGAACGGGCTGCGTGTGTCACGTGTTGACGCGTTAAGCCGTTAAGTCTATGATACGGTTCTATTAATTAATCCCACAGGACGTGGACAAAATTTCTCTCCACCGCTTGACAGTGTTTTGTCTCGGGATTTAATGGGAGTTGGAGGGAGAGGAAATATTTTATTTTCCCTGGGGAGATTTTGTCCCATGTTACGGTGGCTGAATTGAGCCAGTCGGCTGCAGGTGTTCCGTTCTGTTATTGGATACGCGATCGGATACATTCTTTATCGGACCAGCCATTGTAGTGGACGAAAATAGTTCCAAGTTGTTATCCATTCAATGTTCGGAGTAGGTGTGACTACTTATTACCTTACTTGCTGATTCAACTTCTATTGAAATGTAATAATACCATTCAAATTATATAAACTGCTGATTGTGCTAAGGCGAAGCTTAGTGAAGGTAGTAAATATAGATGAAATATATTCTGTAGCTAAAAAAGATCAGAAAAAATTACAGTATTAGACATCGGTTCGGATCTGAATATTGTACCGGGTTTCTTGTGTCTCCTTGTGCTACACTCGCGATAGAGGCAGGGGTGGGGTGGCAGCTGTAGTCTGTTCTGCCGTCACCATGTGGCACTGCAATTAAGTAACATCTCGAAAAATTAAACTTAACCAAAACCCAATTGAAAAAAGTAAAAAAAGACCCTAGTTAATTATGCTTCATTCAAAAATGAAACAATAAATTAATTATGCCATTAAACTAACAATAAATCTTAAATACCACTTAATTTTACCAGGGAAAATAACTTTCCCTCCAGTTCTCAGACGTCAGACGTAACCTATCACACGTTTCCGAAAATTATTCCCTATGGCAAGCACGGATTTAATCTTAGACCATTTTGGTCCTTAGCCATCAGCAAACCTGCATCAAATGCAGGTCTCATGTTGTTCTTAATTACAAGTCTGTAGAGTAAGAAATGACCAGTCTCTAAAATGATATCAATCACCTCAACAATCCCTAAATTTATCCACTGTTTAAAAACATTCGTAATTGAACATCGTAATCATTAAACCTTCCACAGTTCACTAATTTGTTTCCCATTGCCTCTAATCGTTGTTTGGCTCTGCCCTTAAGCTGGTAGTCTTAAAATTAGTCAAATGTCAACTTAATTTTCCGCCTTCACCTTAACTGCTATTATTGTGTTCCGAATCCCCAATGTTTCCATTGTCCAATGTCCAAAACAGTATAGTAGAGACATTATTACTGACATTAGAACTCACCTGTTACCCATAATTATGTCGTAGTGTCTCCCAGAAGTACAAAATAATAAACCCGTTAAGACCGAGAAAATATGCCCTAATTAATAGTCCAATATCTTCATAATTGTGACCTATGTCTTTCAGTGTAATGATATCATGTCAACCAATTGACAATTTGTGTATTGTAAACACGTTTGTTAAGTTTTACGTTTGTTGTTTTGACACAGAGTTGACAAATTAAAGCTTATCTAATGACTTTACTGTAGAATTATAAATATTGAACAGTTTAGACTCCGTTTGCACTTCACCAAATAAACAGTGCTGCAGTTGTTCCTTTCCTGAAATGTACTGCTTCTGAACGATCTCATTCTTTACATAGGAGTGCACTGGAAGCCGAAATCTAATAATGATTGAACCAATACAATCTTGCCTTTATACTCAATTTCTATTGCTGATGTCTATAACAAAGTTTCTCTCCATGAAGTGGACTCTTCTACCTTTGGTTTGTCATCGGCCTATTGTGTTAGACAAATCGGGCAGATTTATTTCAAAAACAGTTTTCGCTTTTCAATGCTCAATCTGTTCAACGTTTTAATATTCGATAGTAGTATGTGAATCTTTGTCACACCAAAATCATTTACAACCTCTCGGTTTCATTTTGGCTAATAAGTAGGCACTTGGTGGTTGCAGTTTCTTGAAAATAATTAGTGTTATTGTTGGAACCTTTTTTCTTATTCGCGATCCTTTGCTTCGAGTCGACTTTTTTCTTACAAATTCAAGTAAATTTGTCAATTCATGGGCAACTTCTTTATGATGCGATAAATTTTGGCATCTTGATATTTTAGCAGGTACGGTTTCCGACACAGAGAATGTGCCATTTCTTTGTAATTAATTATTATCAATCCGTAAAATGTGGCGTCTTACTTCCATTTGCCATTTGCAATTAAATTTCTATAATTTTTTCGTCGATATCAATCAACTACAATTCTTCAATTAATACAGACGAAGTAAACATACTGTTCTTTAATGTCTAATATACCACAATTTATTTATTTATTTATTTCGTATATTTGGGAAACATACAATATTTATATACAATTACAATTAGAGCTAGAAAAATAAATAATACATTAAATAAATACATTAAAAAAATACATTAAATAAATAAATTATTAATAACGTTTCCACTAATAAATTCTACAGACAGTGTTAATTTGTATAATAAAATATTAAATAAATGAATAAAATTATTTAGATCATTATCTGTTTCACGGCAGTTTTTCGAAGTGGAAGTTGTGCGTTTTTTTGTTGTTTGTTCTACTAACAAAATATTTAAGAACTTCCTGTGTTTGTGTGAAAGGTATTAAGCAGGCACTCGACGCCGGCATCGCAAAGCCATACAATCGCCGCGCCACCGCTGAAGTACGATCGTATGTGATTCAATTGTGTTTTCTAATAATACCTGTGGACATACGTCTACAGGTATTATTACCCCTAAAGAATGAACCCTAAAGAATGAACCCTAAAGAATGAATGAAAACTGCTTATATACATAAGCAGTTTTCATTCATTCTTTAGGGTTTTCAATTTTCAGCCCAAAGATGAGTCTAGAATTGTATATGACATGACAATAATCGTTTTAGGATCATGGTGTGTTAATGGGGTCATATTTATTGCTTCGACCCTTAGTATATGACCGGGGTTGTACACAAACTGAAAGTTTGTGTACAACCATTTTGTATCAATCTGTTATCTTCGTTCCACACACACTTCGTTATATAAATTCCAGTTGATTCTGACTCCAGAATTCATGATGAGATGAGTTAGAAAAGTGTAGTCTTTTTGAGAAAAACATGATATACTAATGGATAATAATTATTAATGATTCTGTTAGATGTAGAGTTGAATCTCTAGATGCGTGCCTGCTTATTGTAAGTCACATGTTCATAACACAATCGGACCACAACGATTCCCAATACACTTACCTATATAGATTTTCATCTGTACATAACTTTTAGTTAGTCACTTTTCAAAAGGTGTCAATCAACAACTATAAAAATCATGATTTGATTTTTATTTGCACATTATTTAAATGTTAGCTTGATCGTATGCATTGTATTTAGAAAATCATCTCCTTTTATACGATTCGAGTGGATCACTTGGCTTACAACGTGAACGTGACTAGAGAAATTTCGGCAAGTTTCGGACCAACGTCCCGCCTGGCCGAGTGACTTGTGTTGACAAACACTATTTCGAAATTCGAAATTTTCCAGACTTTATTTTGTTTTTGTAACCTAAAGGGAAAATGGGGCAGTCAGGCTTCCCCGTTGCCCTGGAGCGTGTCGCCCGCACGTGCCCGGCCCGGGCCCGCGCACGTGACGCCTCGCAATCTCCCACTCGCCCGCGTCACGGAATATCCCCTCGTGCCTTCGGCTGGCCCGTTCGACGCCCAGCCGCCGTGGTCTGGGCTCTGCATCACATCATGCACCCATCTACCGTCGCAATTTAACGAGCCAGTTAAACTGCACTTCCTGATTGTATCACTCTTCCTGGAGCGCACTGGGGCTTGGTACGGGCTGGGTCTGCAGGGAAAATAGGATCCATTTTCTCTATACCGACACTCTCATCAATAATTTCTAAGGATATTTTAATACACCTACTTCATGTTCCATCAGTCTCCATTTTCTAGACATATTCTTTTAGTTTTTCAATGACTGACTTAATTATGGTTTTCCGTCGTAACACTGAATAAATTGCATAGAAATCGTCAGTATTTTTAGAATGATCGCCGACACAACATGACAATAGAATAAAGTTGATAAACGTATGTGGATAATATTTTGCCGATTTCACTTTGGCTTTGGTTGTAAAAAATAAGTTTTTTAATTCATTGGCATTCTGTAGTGAGGTTTCCACAATCACCTGAATGGAATTATTGGATAAATTTCGAGGTCAGGCTGATGGTATTGGATGGTTATTTTCTTTTACTAAGGGAAGTCCCCTTAGTAAAAGAATAAAAAAAAATCTCTTATTTTGTTGTCTGTGTTGTCTTTGTGCTGGTCAATAAATGTTTTTCTTTCTTTCAAAATAACCTCTTCGCTTTGTTTTCCAATATGAGTCCTCGATCAAAGTCTTTGTATGCATCTCAAAGATAAGAATGTTGCATTTAGTCCCACAGTGTTCATCAATGTTCGTCTATTACTCGGCGACTACTTTATTTGTTTCGTTATTTCAATGTTTTGCGGTCCGCTTCTGTCATGTATGAACGTGGTCGTATAAACTAGAAATGTTTATAAACTCATTTTAGTTTAAAGAAAACAGAATACTTCAGTGGAGTTGATTTTCTCATGATTATCTACATACATAAATCACGCCATATCCCCGAAGGTGTAGGCAGAGGTGAATTAACACCCACTTTTCGCCAGTTATGTTCGGTCCCATGTAACAGGTGGCGAGCCTATTGCCATATATCGGGCACATAAATCGCAGTACAAAATATTGCTAGGTGGTACCAGAGAAACGCTGCTGCCCATTACTCATTGCTGCCTTTACCCTTAGTCGCCTCGTACGACACCCACGGGAGAGATGGGGGTGGTGACAATTGTATTCTGCTCTGCCGTCACCACACGTCATGATTGTCTGAATTAGAGAATATAATAGGTATTGATTTTATACGTAGTTCCGCGGAAGAACACTATGTTAGACTGAGAGCCGCAACTAGCGCGGACGCCGACGAATGCGGTCGTCCCGTATTCTCGCGGGATGCAGTCATGCTCGGTTCTGATTGGCTGTAACGACCAAGTCACATCCTCATCACCAGATCTCTAACCTATCTTCTTCCTTCCCCGTTCCCAGTTCATCTGGGGACAGCGCAGTATGGTTCCTCTTCCTTTAATATCGAATGAACGGATAGAGTGATTGAGAGGACAACATTCCAGTCCGTACTGCTCAAGGCTTCGGCTTAGGTTTACAGCCGGCCGCCTGCCATCCTTATTCAAGCACACTATATGTCTTACTTTTATTTTGCAGATATGTACCTACATATTGATTGTAACAACTATCCGACATAACAACCGAAGTTATTTGTCCCTTGAATGTTGTTATACCCGGTTTCCACTGTATAATAATATCAAATATATAAAAATCTTGTGTCACAGTGTTTGTTATCAAACTCATTTTTTTCATATTTAGTAGATCTGAGAACAGGTTGTATCCTTCCTATTTTATACCCCGATGATAAGGGCAAAACAAAGTTTACCGGGTCAGCTAGTAGTTTTATAATATTGTAATTTTTAAAGATGTAGACAAAATGGATTCAGTCTTTGCTAAAAAATATCGCTACGATAATGCTTAATTTTGGGCGGAATAGCCGCAATCTATGCCGGCCGTTGGTTGCACTCTGCATTTACTAACCAGATAAGAATGTTCCGAGTCATTGCTCTTGTATCACATAATAGGTGAATAATTATATTCGGCACATATCAATATTACGCGCTTTATTAGCAGTACGAGAATTACTAATAAGAACAACGAACAACTCATTGCCGTCTTAACCCTTAGTCGACTTGTACGACTCCCGCGGGAGATATGGGGGTGGTGACAATTTTACTTTATGTATGGAAAATAGACATTAAATGGCACGACAGGTATTTTTTAATTTTCTTTATTTTCGATTCTATGTATTTTTATTTTATAATGTTTTCTTATATTTGCACGAACACTACACATTTGAAATAAAAGAATGTCATGACAGGTGTCGTCATGTTTAGTGAGTGTTTAGTCCCCCCGTGACCACGGCCACTGTAAACTGATCGAAACGTCGGGTTAAATAATTAATATGCCAAACACCAAATTACACGCGAGTCTTATCCGTAAAAGTGGTTTTATTTCAAATATTTTTATTTCATTTAAATTTCAAAACTTAAGATTCTAAACCGACGCGCGACGTAAGTGCAACTGTATAATTTTTGTGGGAGGCCTACGAATTAAAAATAATTGTCATCATAACTGGCAAATCTTTGAAGTTAAGTCAAACAAAGTCAAATCGTTGAGGTGTTTATAAAAATTATAGATGGCATAGGTTACTGTTAGTAATCCTACAATTCCATTTTTGTAACATTTTATTTTTGAAATATTATTTCATAACTTAGCAACTAATAAATTCTGATAAAAATATATACTTACAAGAGTTCTAAATTACCGAAGCTCTCTAGATGGTTTCGTAATTAATATAATTTGTGTTTCGAAATGTTCTGCCGTCACCACAGGGCAAATAAATATTGAGTAAGACTTTTCTGTACAGGCTAAAAATACCCACGGAGAGAAATGGAAACTCGCTACAACCAAGTTGGATTTCCTTTGATTCCAAAGGTGGGGTTTCAGATTTATTTATATAATAATATGAAGCGAGGTCTAAAAATAAAAAGTAATACTTTGCTATACTTTGAATTGGCACTGATGGGATTGCGAAATTAATGAAATCAACTTTCGTAAGGGCATTGTTGCGTCCAGAGTTTCAGCAATGTTATTTGCGGAATGGCGGCTATTTTTAACCTTACAAGTGGACCTGAAAGTTATGGACTCGTTGCAGAAACCAATTGTATTGGAACAATGTGGGGTGGGGGATGCAAAAGTTGTTGGGGAACACTCATACCGTCTCGCTTGCGAAATATCCCATGGAAAACAAGGGATAGGGACGTAGATTTTTTATGTTAGACAAGCTCTTGGCATTCATCTCACCTGCCCCACGAGCCAAGTTGAAAATCTATTCGAACGCATACAATACAAATGTCAATTTTTCATACATTTGACACGTTCGTCAAGTGTTTTCTCTAAAACAGGTCAGTTTCATGCATTTGGATATAATTTCATACATATTTATATGCGTTCGATTAGACTGGCCACTTGGCTAGGCTCCCTGATGGTAAGTGACTATAAGGGCTTCACCTAGAACCCTCAACCACAGAGTGGTTGGCTATCTTATAATAGACAGTCGGTATTCAATAATGCAGTCAACATTATTATTATGGCGACAGAATTCGAGTCGGTGGTAGCTAGCCAGGCGGACTGGAAAAAGGGACCTACCACCTTCCAAAAACCGGGAACTAATTTATGTTAGTACCTAGATATGTCGGTACAGGATTTGATACAGTAAAAAAATAATAGCGTTATCTTAATTTAGTGTTTAGTTACAGCCGCAGTAGGCTTGACTCACTTATTACTTACTCAGGGCTGTAGGCCTAGCACGGGACGTGGACAAAATCTCCTCGGGGGGAAAATAAAACAGTTTCCCCTCGCTCCAACTGTCAAGTGGTGGAGAGAGATTTTGTCCAGTTGGTGTGCAGGTCCGCCGCTAGATGTCGCCGTGCGCGGCGGTGACGTCACGAGACGCGTGCGATCCGCTGCCTCTTACCGTGTCGCCCAATGACTGAGTGTATAATTTAATATAAACACGTTGATAGTACAAACTGATACTCATTAATGGTTATCTTGAAGATGACCCACATGGTCTAATAAACTTGTCACTGTTAAACTTGTTATTCGGCCGACGATAGTGGCGTGATAGGGACTGAGACATCGCCGGAAAAAACGAGGCCCAATCCAGGGCCAGCGGGCCAGCGGGGCCTTGACTTAGAGAGTCGCATTCGCCGCCGATAAGCTTTACTCTTACATGTAAATACTACAACGAAAATTGCTGTCGCATCTTCTGCGATCCGGGCCTATACCATGCAGGGGCACGGGCCTTCTCTATGGATGGAAGAACATAGAGAGATTGGGCCATAACCCACCATACAGGCCCAATGGGTCGCTGGGTATTAACGATTGCAGATGCATTATTGCCTTCGGAAGCATGGAGGAACTCGAGGTAATCAATTTTCGCCACCCATCCAAAGTCCGGTCTTAGCGAGCATTGCTTAGTTATCGCAATCGCAAGCCGAGCGCGCTATGCCACTGCGCTAGCGAGCTCCTCCAAGGCCTATACCTACATACCACTCGGGTGTAATTTTTTGAACTTTTTCCAACCACAATTGATTATTTTTTTTTACATTTGTTACATTTAGTAATGTTCAAATGAAAATCGAAATACTAAGTAAATACTGGCCTCGTGCCCGCTCATTACGGCGCCTGCGCAGGCTTCGCAGTAAACGCTAGTTGGACCGATGACTCCGCACTTCCCGGCTAGAACACACCCGCTCATTATGGGCGATGGGTGTTTCTGTGCCTCCGAGACACCGCTTCCGACATCGGACGCGTTTATTGTAATGCACTACTATGTAATGCAAACTAAGCAATGATCGCCAAGGCCGATCTTTAGATGGGTGACCAAAAATGTATTATCTCGAAGGGAAGCCGTTCTAAGCCGTTGGTGTCGGCTGCATTTGCAGTCGTTAATACCCTACTTGGTGGGTTATGATGGCCCATTCCCCCTTCATTCTTCAGCAGTGGGGACATTAAAGGGCTGGTGGTGATGATGAACAATAGTAATTTTCTCTGATAATTTTTGAGCTTCGTGGTGGTGACTTCAACAGGGCATTGGTCCTTGTGGATTCGGGCAAGCGGGGGAGCCCTGGGCGATCCCCCCGCTCCCCCCTCCGCCCGCGCGGAGAAAGCTAACTGTATCTGGTAAAAAGATCTCGCGCTCGGAGATTCGGCGCCAAGGTCGACGCAGCGCACTTTCAAAACTTCGTCCCTGCCCCCGTAGCACGGGACGTGGACACATCTCCTTCGGGGAAAAGAAAATCTTTACCTCTCGCTCTAACTCCCACTAAATTCCGAGAGAAAACGCCGTCAAGTGGTGGAGAGAGACTTGTCCACGTCCCCGTGCTAGGCCCGCTCTACACCCCCTCTTCCATACCCGCGCCCTGCGGTAAAACACACGGATCTCTTGTTTCGCCGTCACGTACGCGTGATGTTATGATTTTTTTATCGATCCGCGTTCGCGAATTTGTCGATACCTATTATTCTCGGAAGTATGCGCGCTTGGCTTCCATTCTAAACAATGCGCGACTGATGGCATTCAAAAGGGGGGGCGGTGTGCGCACGCGCATATTTCGCTTTGGTCGACGCCGCCCGTGTGGTGACGGCAGACAAGAATACCACCTCTGCCTTTCTCGGGGGTGTCATACAACTGACAAACTAACAAACGGAACTTTAAAGTATACTAGTCACGTCTTGTAAGGTCTCTACACAACCACCCACAAGTCCCACAAAATAAATATCTCTACCACATAACAACCACCTACTACTATCTTGTTCTAGAGGGCTAATATCAAAGAAGAAGCTGTAATAAAATTTATCATTTAGTAAACTCATCTCACGGGATCAGTTTAAAAATAACCAGAGGAATTTGGGAAAATTATGTCCTGTTAACATGTGAACTATGACTATACTACTAAGTCTAGATTTTTTTTAAATTTATTATGTGTTCATTTAACATAAATATTAGTGATTTTGTTAAAAATTCCAATTTTACTGTCATATTTTATTATAATTCGTCATGACATCGCTTTGTGAGTTCCTAAGAGCCACTAAGAGGTCTTCAATAGGCGAGGAACGTTGCAGCAGCGTTATTTAATCCCATCCGATCCACATTGTGCAGTAATCAGCAGATGGCAATGGGCATGTGGACCGAGGACGTTCACCGCAATCGTTGTATTGTACTGCAATCCTCGTATCGCTATCAAAAGTAAATTATAATTTGTGTTAACAACCCAACACAGTCCACATGGCTGTACGTGCAAGACCCCGTTGCATTCTCAAAAAACAAAAAATAAACAAGCTTGGCGTCGTTTAGAAACGTCATTAGAAATTTTTGGCACAATTTTTATATTTAAATTCCTTCATTTCCTTCAATACGATAGGAGAAAACACCTCTCAATAACAATTTGATATTTTTTCTAACATTTATTAACATGTAATAAATGATAGAAAAATATCACTAAGAAAATAAAATCAGAAAAACTGAGAATAATTAATAAGCGGAGTCCGCGGGTTCGATTCCTGCATCGTGACAATAATTTTTCTTACTCCATTTTCTTTGTCACAGTCATTATTATGTAAGTTTTTTGTAGAAATTTTTGGTAATTTTCTTCTTTATTTTAGCATGTTAATTTTCCTTACATTGTAATTTGTAACATTAACTTTAGTGAATAAATGACGCTTAGCATTCGCGTAGGCTTACACGGTCCCGCGCGGCTTCAACTCTTCACAATTGGGTCAATAGGACGAAGAACGATAGTTCTATTTTGTAGTTTAATCTGCTACCAGAATACGGATTAAGTAGTATGCGATGACCAAATTTTCGTTTGTTGTACAAACAACGAAATTCGTTTTTTTCGGTTGAGTATTACATATTGTAGTGTAAGACTATGTTCCATAATGGCTTAAAGCTTACAAATTTTTGGTATCAATTTATATCGCTACATAAATTCAGGCATAGTTTATTGCACAGACCATTGCACTGCTACAGCACAGGCCTTCCCTGGCAGCAAGAATATACGAAGAATTAGTCATAACTCGTTGGCCCAGTGCTGTCTGTTGGGTATTAACAACTGCAGTGCCTTCCAAAGCACGGAGAAACTGCAGACACTAAATTATTGGTCACCCATCCAATGACCGACCTCCGCTTAGTTTACGCAATCGCAGGCCTAGTATAAGTAAAAAAGTATAATAAAAAAGTGCTAGCTCACCTCTGCCTACCCCTTCGGGGATATAGGCGTGATTTATGTATGTATGTAAAAAAGTTGAAAGAAGTCAAGTTTATATTCTATTACTACTAGTGCAATAAATGACAAAAAGTAGAGATCTATTCAATTGTGCTATCAGTCCTTTGGTGGTCAGAATCAGACGCTGCGCCCGCGCACCCTGCGCAGCATCCACCGCTTTCTCAATATTTCGGAATGGCTCTGAGCCGCCCATTGTGACTGCGATGCGGCGGGGAAAGCCGCAGTGTCCTGATCGGAAGCTTTTTACTTTCATTTATTTGACGGGCGCCGTGACATATCGCCGTTGACAAATAAATAAATAATCAAGTGGCTTTCGTTGGCGGCCGCGGCCGCGACACACTCGGCCAGTGTGATATCATCGGCGTCACTCGCGGGATCACTATTAGCTGATTAGCGAGGGGGGAGGGGAAGGGGGGTCGTGATGACCACAGCGCAAGTCGGTCAAACGAGAGTGAAGGCGGCCCCGCGCATGTGTGTCAGCGCGTGCATTTCTCGCGGGTCTCGGCAAAGGTGAAAGTGTTTTTGGGAAAGGTAATGGCGGATTATTTTTGTGGCCGGAGGCTGCGCGGGGACTCCCCCCTTCGCTCCCCCCCTCCCCTTTGGTCTCCCCGCCGGCTTCCGCCATTATGACGCCTCGACAATGCTCTTCGCGTGGTCAGTGCTCAGAGTGCATTAATTAGGTACACCCGCACTCAAAGGTCGCGGCCATCTTTCTGCCCCCGGAGCACGGGACGTGGACTAAATCTCCCCGGGGAAAGGAAAATATTTACCTCTGGCTCCAACTCCCACTAAATCTTCTACTCCCTGCCCTGTTCACAGTCTATCAAGCTATCCACTCCCTTTTGAATCATACCATCCATCACACCGTAAGCGTGTCCAACTCCTACTAAATGCCGAGACAAACCGCTGTCAAATGGTGGAGAGAGATGTTGGTCTCCGAGACTACAACAATATCATCGTTAAGATCTCGCGCCGATTTAATTCCTTTTAAAGAGAAAGGAAAGTGGTCGCTGCTTTATTAGGCATGCGTTCGGATTCGTGTACCGCCAAAATCTTTATGTTTAATGTTTCCCAGGTTTTTGGTGGTGCCTAGGTAGCCTTTGTTAAAAATAATAACAAAATGAGAACGGTTCATTGGAAATAACAATGTAGAATGTTTTTGACAATGGGTTGGAGCCGCTGCTCATTACTCATCACTGTCCTAACCCTTAGTCGCCTTTGCGACACCCGCGGGAGATGGGGGTGGTGACAATTGATTTCTGCTCTTCCGTCACCACATACATTATAAGACCTTGCGATATGTTACGCAATGTGGCGTTGGTGGTAGAGCTAGTAGAGCTCACCGCGCATCTCGCTCTCTATTTAATTATAAATTTCGAGGACTGATGTCGAATTTTACGGTGCTCGTTTTAACCAACTTTCTTTTTAAAGGTTTTCTTTATTAGCTAGTCAGAAAACTGAATACCAAATATGCTGGTCGGTATTTGGTATATAAGTTTAAACATTCTATGAATCCGCCCTTGGGCACACTGTGTATTGTACATAACACATAAGTGTATTGTAAATCCTATCAGATATGAATAGGTTGACTTTGACATTATTTAAAAAAAATCAAAACAAGGTTAATTAATTGAGTGTGCCTCAGATGATACGGTATGATAAATGTTCTAACTCCCAAGCAAGAGACTGTATCTCGGCTGCATTTTTATTTGGCCTTCCGATATAATAGCTTACTTCTTATCCAACGGGATCAGTTTCGAGCGGCCTCAGTTGACCAAAGAGCCCTTATATTGCTACTCCGAGGCTGTTGTAGGGTTAATAAGTTACCAAATTTCGTTACAAATGATATTTTTGCATAAAGTAATTTGTTGTGACCTTTATCCGCTATGTTTTAAATTTATCATTATTGTTGTTTTAAAAGATATCGTGTTTCATTAGTTCCGTTTTAATTTACAATAATGTTTTTTTTATTAATTTTTTTCTCCTAACTGTCGCTCTTTCCAACAGCTTGTTACTTGAAAATTATAGAATAACTAGAATAATATTGATTAGTTGCTCTACCATTAAAAATAACTTAACTTGAGGAAGTTATAAATTGGCACTTTTGGATGATATCGATAGTTTATGAGAAGAACTATTAAATTAAACTAACTACTACTAAAAAACTGATGAATATAAACCATATGGATATGAAGGGGATCTCCACGGAAAAGACGGATGAATTGTGCAAGAAATGAAAAATTGACTAGACTTTAAATTGGGGAGAACGAAAGGATCTAATTAAACTAAAGAAAGGAACTAAAGAACCGGATAGAATAGACAACCGGGTAGAATGGAGAAAGCTGGATAGAATAGAAAAGCGCATAGAATGGAGTGATAAAAGGAGCAGTACTGCCCTTACGCTGCTAATGTTGATGGGCGAAGTACGCGTTGGTCAGTTTCCGGCAGCTACTACGGGTTGACGGTCCCTTGGCGACAGTGACGAGTCGGGGACCGTGAGTAGCGGCCACCTGGCTGCCACCTGCACACAATAGGCAGCGCACTGCTGACATCAACACCGCCATTGTTATACACGCCGACGATAACACACACACTCACACGTGCCACCTCCTAGGCTGAGAGACCACCTGACCACCCTACTCCCACACCTGGGAACTCACCACGACTCGCTCGAACGAAACCAATCATTTTCAGAAGATACACACTTGCAATATGTAGTTTCGTATTAATATCACATTCATCAATATTGTTTCCTCTCTTATTCTAAGACATAAGTACATGCATATTATTATGTTAAAAATATACCAATAGACAAAAAATAATCAATTATTAAAAAAACTTCAAAGTTCAATTTAATTTGAAAATGGTTAAGTTTGATGTCGGTTTTTCATCAGCCACTCAGGAATGATGGAAACTGGACCTCTTAAAGGATCTAGGCCAACTTAACTGTTTAGTAAACAGTGTTTACGTTAACGATAAAGTCATATCACATTATCATAATTGAATAGCTTGTCCGGACTTAAGCATAATACCTACTTACGACGGAGGGGCCTTGAATGCCATCAATTAAAATGACAAAGTAGTGACTCTCTCTGTGGAGCGTGTGTCCTTGGGTCCATTGGGTTCAAGCCTAATCAAGTCTACTTATAGATCACGGCCACTGCAGTGTGGGCAACAGCTGGACACAATTATAATCTAAGACGTTATTTGAATCTGTGAATTCATGAAAATCTCCCTCGTACGTTTTGACAGTTGCATTCGAAGATACGCCATGTATTCATGTGCCGTATGTGTGCTAGTGAGCGAATTGCATACGCCGAAACGGATTCAGCCCAACGAAGGGAGCGCATCCCTCGCCGAAAACGCGCGCTGGAAAAGACTTCAACGCACTCGGGGGAGTTCGGTCGATTCCCTGAAAAGGATCGACGCGACGGCCGTGTCGGGCACGTGCGTCGGGCCGCCTTGCCGATGAGCCGGCGCTATCGACCGCCCTGGCGCGAGGGCGGGCGGCCGAGGCGCCTGCGCAGGTGGCTTGTTTACAAGCGACACGTGCCGCGCGGCGAGAGCGGTCGGCGCACACACCGCGGCGCATTATGTCACCGCAGCCGAGAAGTGTGCC